>OX465582.1:25647765-26247765 GCA_950022655.1 Alentia gelatinosa
ATTTGCGTTTGAATTTCGTCATAGCAAACGTCTGCTCTGGTGGCCAGTGTTTATCTTCCATCTCCCAGACCATCAGAGCACACCTTTGTTAATTTATGCGACAACTTTTTTTCTTTTTTTTTAAATATTTTATTGCATCTCTCGCTTAAAACAAGTTTTTCAGATACAATAATTCCGGGCATGTATATATTAGAAACATCGAGATTAATATGATAATCACTAAGTATAGTAATAGCCATTACATGGGACGTTCTCAAGGTACAGGAAATGAGATGAGTTACACATTCATGTACATAATCAGCAATACTGTTACAGTTGACTGGTTACAAGTTGTTTAAATTCCATGATATCAGAACTCTTTTGGCATCTATCAGTCAGGTCATTCCATAGTCTTGCTCCCCTTAAGTATGGGCTACGTAGAATCAGATTACTTTTGGTTCGATAGATCTTGACAATTATTTTATCTGTAAGCCGTGTCTGTCTTCAGGCTAATTCTATCCAATCTGAGTTTTGTCGGTTTTTTAACATTAGCACAGCTAATTGTTTCTTTCTACGTTTACTCAATCTATCTATATCAAGTCTTTGATGCAGGCTGTCTATTGAGTTCCCTCTGACAGGAACCGATAGAGCGATGCGCATACCCCTATTATGTAATTTTTCAATATTCTGCAATTCAGTTGTGGGGAAGCTATCATACAGGAAACCACAATACTCTAGTAAGGGCAATATACTAGAAATATAGACCAACTTTGCATCAAGTCTTATATGGCTTGATTTTCATAACCTGCCCCACTCCAAAATAGAGTAACAATTGAGAGGGGAGGCATACATACATCCATCATTAGATCCTCCCTGATTTCTCAGGATTCAGTCTTGCTTTGCACATTACTACCACTGCACGAAACTTACCGTTTTACATATGTATGCGAAACGCGTCTAACAGTAGGATTTTGCATCTAGAAGTTAGAACTGTTATCCGTCTCATAGACGCCTTATCTAGTGGCGTATATACATGTCCATGGTGCGGTCTTATATACGTCATATATACGCCGGATTCCGTTGTAAATACACCACCATCCAATAGTTCCGATCTTTGCAACTCGGAGACACTACTGGTAGCATATTTCATTAACCATCCAAATCTGTATTATATGAAAAATACAATCTTATATTACCGATTTATTTTATAAAACATTTATAAAACCGGATTGAGTATAAATTGATTAATTACACATAAAAACACTGTATTTATTTATTTTTTTACCGTTTTTCTAATAGATTTGACTTTAAAACACCCTTTCTAGGTGTGGTGAGTCCAGCTTCAGTATATAATGGCCTGTTCAAACTTACAGTTGAATCATGAAATCATCTTACCCCCATGTGAATGCGGCCGCACAGGTGTGAACGCGACCTCACAGGTGTGAATGCGGCTGCACATGTGTACCCGGCCCCCACCCGACACCATAACACCTCGCGGCAGGCAGCGGCGGGCATGGGCGGGCGTTGGGGGGTGTGGGAGGGTTTCCCACTGAGTCAACCTGTACAAACGCGGCTGGCGGCGGGCGGCGGGCGGTGGGCGGTGGGCGGCGGGCAGCGGGGGTCATGTACCAGGGCTTCACTGTGGGTAGAGTGAGTGTAGGGTGGTGGGGCGGTAGGGGGTGAGGTTGGGAGGTCGCGGGTGGCGGGTCAGTGTTGGTGCATCCTCTACCAACACCCAAAGGACGGGGCGGGCCGCGGGTCGCAATTTTTTTGTTTTTTTGTATCATATATACGCCTGGCGTATATATATCGCACAGAGCATGTTTTATCTCGGATACGCCAGGCGTGAAAGACAGCCAAGTCGCGCGCGTCTACATATGGAAACTACCTCGTAGACGCCCGAAACGCAGACCCGTATAAGAGGTGTATACAAGTATAAACAAGCCACGATACAGCCGATACGTGCGTTATCGCGATGGCATGTATATATGTAAAATAGTGGTTTTCGTGCAGTGTACAGCTTAAAGCTCTAACTATATTTGATCAAATTTTCTACGGTGGGTTAATGCGTGAAGACGTCTATTCCCGTTCGCATAAAAAATTGGACATTCTGTTCCAAGAGATACATATGTTCCTGTTGTTCATGTTGAACCTTGTGTTCCAGTTGTTCGCGTTGAACCTGTTACTTTGAACGTACGTACTGTTGAACTGAATTCCCCATGTGTTCAAAATAAAACTTCAAATGTTGTGTATCCAATTGTTTGTATCACTTCATCTGAAAAGTCTACCAAACAGCAAAGTAACAACTCAAAACAATCAAAGTCCAAAAACCCGATAGTAGTCAATCTCTCGAAAAGGGCGCTAAGTAAAGATGAAACTTCCCTGCTAGAAAAAGGTCTTAGCTTTTGTCCAGTACAGGATAACTGTAATGAAGGAGACCTTAAAATCGAACTCGATCAATTCCATCGAAATCTTCGAACGAAACAATTCTTTGCTAAAGACCAGTCCAGTACAGGTACTGTCAATCACAAAATCAGCAAAGGAAATAATCTAGCATTTGACAATAAATTGATGATAAGAAACCTCAAGGGAAAATCAAACTGGAAACCTCCTTTAGGCTCACAGAACCTTGAGAGTTTCATATCAATCAATGAGGTCAACCTTGCGATGCCGACGGCGAAACCCAGACGGGCCAAACCGAACATGACGAAAGGTGAAAAAACAGCCTTAGGTTCACTTGCCAAAGATAAGAACATAGTCATTAAACAGACAGATAAGGGAGGCGCAACGGTAGTGCAAGATATCGAACAATATCTTGCCGAAGCCAAAAAACAATTAGGGGATGGCAGTACATACTTCTACTAAGCAGCGACCCAACAACAAACCTCAACAAAGACATTGAGGACAAAATAGAAGAGATGATGAAGGGTGGGGAAATCAGCGATAGAATGGCAGGGGCTCTGAAAAATGACAAAGCAAAGGCCCCTATCTATTTTCTCCCAAAAATTCACAAGACACAAAGACCACCCCCAGGGCGTCCAGTGGTGTCTGCGAATAATTGTCCCACAGAGAAAATCTCCTCTTTTGTGGACAATTTCATAAAACCTTTGTCCCTGATGTAAAATCATATATCAAGGACACAAACGACTTTGTAACCAAGATTGAGGGTCTCCCCGAATACCACAGGGACATCATCATGGGAACACTAGATGTAAGTTCCCTATACACAAACATCCCCAATGCAGAAGGCATGATGGTCATTGCCAGGAAACTGGCGGAAACCAGAAAAGGGGATATCAAGCCTACCAACAAATCATTGGTAGACCTATTGGAAATGGTGTTAATCAAAAACAACATCGTTTTCAATGGGAAGCACTATATACAGATAAGAGGCACTGCAATGGGGACCAGGCTGGCCCCATCGTATGCGAATTTGTATATGGAACACATCAAAGAATCCATCCTTCCCACCTTCCACCTACAACCCACAGTATGGTGGAGGTATATAGACGATATATTCTATATCTGGGAACATGGACAAAATGAACTTGACAAGTGGTTGGAACACCTCAATGAGGCTCACCACTCTATCAAATTCACCAACGAATGTTCTAAGGAGGAAGTCAGCTTCTTAGACACAAAAGTCAAGGCAGGAAACGGCAGACTGTATACGGACTTATACACCAAGCCGACAGATGCCAACACATATCTACGATATGATTCGGCACATCCACCCGCCACAAAGCGAAGTCTCCAGTACTCCCAACTACTGAGACTCAAACGCATCTGCGGACGTGCCACGGACTACGAAAAACACGCCTCTGCGAAAATAGAGGAATCCGAGTGCAAAGGCTACCCGCAAGACACCCTCCTGAATTGCAAGGCAAAAGTTGATGCCAAGCCCAGGGAGGACATCCTAAGACCCAGTGTTGACAAAGGGGTAGACGTGGAAGGCAAGGTGGAAAAAACCTTCCTCATCTCAACCTACCGCCCAGGCAACAACAGACTAGGAGAAATTGTCGAAAAAAAATGGGACCTACTAGGCCGCTCCATGACAACAAAATCGCTGTACAGGAGCAAACTAGTGAAAGGCTACAAACGCCCAAAAAATCTGAAAGATCATCTGCTGAGATCGAAAACAGATTATGACCCCACAAGAAACAAAGGTGGGGACGAAAATGGAAAGGACAGACCAAACATACGCAATATCTGCAACCGTACAAACTGTCAGTATTGCGCCAAACTTGACAGGGGTGGCAGTATCCGCACCAAAACCACGGACAGGAAATTCGATACAAAATGGAATGTCACGTGAAACAGTTCCAACGTAATATACTGCATAGAGTGCAAAAAATGTGGCATACATTACGTGGGACAGACAAAAAGGAAGATCAAAGAATGGATGTATGAACATCTAAGAAACATCAGGAAATCCAACAACCAGAACGAAGTGCCAATACACTTCAACGAATGCAATCACGATGGAGTCGGGGATGTGAAGTTCCACATTCTCGATTTTATTTATTGCCACCCCAAAACAAAACGAGCAATGGTCCTGAGGAACAAAGTTGAGTTCAACTGGATACATAGACTCAGGAGTCAGTCCCCCTGGGGACTAAATACTATGGACAACCGGTATGGCTAAAGGGATGTCACAACTCCATGTCAAAATTTTTTTTTACACAAACGGGAATAGACGTCTTCATGCACTTACCCACCGTAGAAAATTTGATCAAATATATCTATATAACATCCTAGAAGCCCGACCTTAAAAAGACTCCTAACACAGTACTCGCCTATAAAACAGTTAACCAGCAGGTTAACGGTAAAACGACTAGATGTCAGGGCCGCGACAGTTGCTGGCCCCACCACAAAAAAATAAATAAATAAAACATCCAAAAATGGGACGAACTCACCTACAAACAAGCTGTCAATGACGGTGAATTATCAGGGTCAAACCCCCCCAAAAGTGCCACACCTGACGAGAAGAAGTAATCTTCGAAACCGCAAGTCCCTCGTCCCCGTATCTGAGGAGAACGGTCCGATAAACTCGAATCTACAGTAGTTTGTCCGCCTTCCCCTACATATAAAATGTCCCCACCCCACTGAGCACCAAATGGTCAGCCCCTGCTTGTAGCAGAAAGGCAGTGCCCAGCGTGAGGACGTTGCCATAGCGACAGCGAGTTGTGTACCACGCTGTCCAATCAGAATCGACCTTACGGCAAAACTAGGTCAAGTTCAGCCAATAGGAACGGGGCTAACATCTAGCGCACGGCGCCACCAACGCCGCGGCGAGTACGAAAATAACGTTAGGAGAGACTTGTGGTCGTGTTACGCGCGATAGCAGACGTCTGACTTTCATAAAGCTCTAACTATAGCTGGTTTCAATTCAATACACATTTCACAAAATTTATACAGAGTACGACATTTGGGCCAACACTTTTATAAAGGCAGATTAAGTTTAGTTGACAATATACCCATGTTGCAAGCGTTCCAATGCAAGTATCGGATTACTATGGGTAGTGTAGACCACTAGGTCATCAGCATATTGGAGATAATTGCTATGTTTGGAATAAGTTCCTAGGTCATTAATAAACAAGATAAATAAAAGTGGTCCTAGGACCTTTGCGGGACTCCAAATTTTATGCTGGCTAAATCCGAGTATAGTTGGTTAATAAATACCTTTTGTTTTCTAGCGGATAGATAGCTTCTCACCCATGCAACGAGATTACAAGAAAGCTTAACTCTATATTTTAGTTTGGTAATTAGCAATTCATGATGGATACTGTCAAAAGCCTTTTTTAGGTCGACAAAACAGGCTATTGTAAAATAATTTTCATTCCGATATTCATAGAGATCCTTTATGAAATTAGATATTGCATCTTGTGTACCCCGATTTGGACAAAATCCAAATTGCATTGGATCAAGTATATTTGCATTTATTAATAAGTCATATATTACTTTATGAATTATACGTTCAAGAACTTTGCTAGGCAATTTAATTAAAGAAATTGGTCGCCAGTTTCCGATCTCAGTTAACCTTCCGGCTTTTGGGATAGGGATCACTACAGCCTGTTGCCATTATCTTGGGAAATATGATTGGTCTATTGAGGAGTTAATTAGATCTGTAAAAGGGTTTAGTAAAAGATTTAGAGACTCCACTAGGATAGAGCTAGGGATATGGTCTAGGCCACTAGATTTTATAATGTCAATGCACTTCAATTGATCAGCTACAACTTCTGGGGTTATATTAATTCCCAACTTATTTACAATTGCATCGCTACATGTCTCAGTGAGATCCTTTATATGGTCGTCCAAACATGGGTTATGCAGTTCTAGTTTACAGAACAGCTTGTCTCCTATCTCTGTAAAAAGATTATTGAAAAAATCTGGTACTGTAGCCGGGTCCAAAAGTTTATCCTCTACAATTAATTCACAGTTACTGGATTCAGATTCTTTTGATAATAACTCATTAATGACCGCCCATGATTTCTTAGGATTCCCCTTATTTGCCTCTAACTTCCCTTTACAAAAAATACATTTCTCCTTTTTGATTCCGCTTTTAATTTCTCTATTTAAACTTCGAACTTCCTTCATTAACAATGCATCCTTGCATATTCTATATGACTTTAAAAGGTTGCGACGGTGATATATCAGATTTATCAACTTGGTACTCATCCACCCGGGTTTTGAATCACCAAACTTTCTATTCTTTAATGGGCAATATCTATCCAGGTATCCATTTACCACCTCAACTATTATTTCCCATTTCTGATCAATATTTAAATGATCCCAGTCTACAGGCCAAGTATAATGATTAATATAATCCTCTACAATTTGGGTGTATGATTTTTGTAGCTCCTCCCCATAAATGATTTAGCAACTTTAGTCCGTGCAACCTTTTTTCGAACTGCCATAACTGGGTGATGGTCACTTATAAGGTCATCGAGTACCCCAGAATCCTTTACTATCGGAGAATTTGTGAGAATATGATCAATTATAGTCCCCCCCCCCCCCCCCTGTCGCATTCAGTCTAGTGGTATTGGAGATTAACTGCCGCAACCCGGTTAATCGGATAAATAGTTGAATCAATCTATATTCCAAAGATCCAGTCTTTTTGAGGTCAATATTTGTATCGCCCAATATCCATAATTCTCTTCCATTGAATTCTGGCGAATTTACAATATTTTCTAGTACTTAAAAAAATAATTTAGTAGATTTTGGAGGTGGTTTATAAAATGTAATGATTCCAAGTTTTCTTTCATTAGGACTATCGACTGTCAATTCCAGGACTTCATACTTCGATGTGGTGGTACTTAGATTACTCTTCTGAGTGAAGGTGGCATATCGATTATCCACATAACAAGCAACCCCTCCCCAACTACATGTTTTCCTGTCCAGTCTAAATAAGCTATACCCCGGCCACCGTAACATGGAATTATCATACCCATCATGAAGTAAAGTCTCACTTAAATACACAAAACTAGCTCCACTGAAACAAACCATCATTTCTTCTCGGTTAGAATATATACTCCTAATGTTTTGACCAATGAAGGTAGTGTGCTTAAATCGCTCCATTCTGTACATAGTTTTGTTGTTCCCCAACATATACAACTTTACCTCGGACTTGATGAGAGTGTGAATGAGAAGGGGATTGCGTTTCACAACTTGAGTGGAAGGTGAACCAACTGACCCCGGCGTTGAATTAACTGGGAGCTGTTTCAAAACGTGGGTTAAGTCTATGGTTTTGAAACAGCTCCCTGATCTGTTACGCTTACGTGAGGCTTCACTGCCACCTTCGTCTGATTCAAGGGGGTCCAGGTTTGGCGGCTAGAGGCGGAAAATCCGCCGGTTCGTTCGGGCTACAATTGGGGAGTTCGCCGGTCTCCATAGTTGGTGTGGGGGTATCAACTTTAACACTCATTCTTACTCCAATAAGACCATGTAAGAACAGACCTTTAGCCTTGAAAGATGCACATGTAAGATGTAACAATATCTATGATCACTTAGCTGTTTAGAACTTTGGTTTCCATTGGGTCGAGAATTGGTTGCTTCTTACGGTTTTGCCCAGACCCCTTCACCAACACGTCCTCACTCTCTCGCAGTCATCGTCATTTTTGACAGAAGAGTACACTGGCCACCAGAGCAGACGTTTGCTATTTATTATCAAATACCCCAACTACATCCCCCGTCATCTCATTCATACTTTTATTATTTTATCAACTTTGTTTTAATGCTATATACTATACTTCTTACAATAAAATTCATCCACTGTACTCAATGAATTCCATTAACAAACACAACTGTGCCTTCCTTGTTACCAACATGGGGGAATGTCATTGCAATGAACCAAGTATAACTATTGAAGTGCTTTTATTATCCCATGTAAGTCCACACTAAAAAAGGAGTCTTCTTTCGTATGTCTACAATACAGAAGTGACTTTGTCATCAATTGGATCAACACCAGGATTATCATAAGCATTATCTTCCAGCGGTCCATTTATCTTGCTGTTTTTTCCCTGGTTTGCTCTTGCCCACTCTTGTTCTTCTGAATTCGCAAATATTACATAGATGAGCCAGCCAAATAGATTTATGCCTGCTGTCAGAAAGAAGACCGCTTGCCACTCCTCTGTTGAGCCCTGCGTGAAAAAATCAATCACCCAAAGATAAACATATTGCTGTATTGTATTCAAATTTTGTGTTGTAGCAATGCTAAAAGACAGCATTGGCGAGATCAGGTAGCTTGATAGATTGTAAATTGCAAAGTATCTGCTACCTACTTCTTCAAGCATTATTATTATGTTCACTTATTCATAGTATTCATTAGTTTGTTCAAATGCATGCAATCTGTTATTGATTGAAGCCTGCATACATATATTGATGTACCATCAGATACTCGGACCCTCAAACTCAGATTCTATTCCCCACGTAGACCTTTCAATGTTGTATCAACGTTAAATCATATAATCCCATTTCAAAAATGTAAGTTCAATATCGTATCAATGAGAAATCGTGTATAACGTTTTAACATTGAAAAATGGATGTTGAGTCAATATCAAGTCAAGTATGAGATTTCACTATTGCAATCTTTTGATTCAGCACTGTAAATTGATCGAATGTTTTGACAGCAAGTTGGTAAATATCAATTAATATCAATTATTATAGAATACTTACCGTTTTTGTCATAGCTCCAACTGTCGGAGGAGCTATTATTCCCGCAATAGTGGATGTTGTGTTGCAAATCCCCATGATTACACCAGAGTAACTAAGGAAGGGAAATGACATGTTATGTCAATAAGTCCTCTGACAATTTAGAAAACATTGATATACACCATTTATCCTATCCCTCATATAAATCTCCATAGACTTAACATAGTGGGCTTTTATGCCACGGTTCTGCCATAAAATATTTATATGCCACTGGTGACATATGAAGTTAAAAACATTTGACAGGGTAGGATCAAATCTAAACATCACTCAATTTCATACAATTGTTTACATGCCATTTGTTGTCTTCTGCCACAGATATCACTCAGCTCTGTTTCGTGATATCATTCCGCAAAGACAACTCATGCCATATAAACAATCGTATGAAATTTTGTGATGTTTCATGATAATGTCCATTCCACTGCACTTTAGATATTATTAAGTTAGGTCCGGTTCAGATAGTTACTGGTTATAATGCATACCTAACTAGAGGGGAAGAAAATCAATTATGTGGCGTGATGGTCGTAATGTGCCAGCTGAACTATGTATAGGATATTTACTTTTTCTATACATACCTTGGTGCCATTTCAATTGTGTTCGGCTTTAGTCCTGAATAGGCAAGACCCATGAGTCCAACCCAGAGGACAAGTAGAACCACTGCCAATGTAGTGTCGTCACTTGAGATGAAAGCTACTCCGACTGCCATTAAACTACTTGGCAGCATACCTGGTGAATGATAACCACATCGTGAATAGCATGCATTTGTTTCATCTTTATTATCTTAATTGTTATTTCAATTCATCATCAGCTGGCTAATACCACATCCAAGGTGAATTAGATAATGCATCTAAAATATACCTATGCTTGCAACATCATGTAAGCAGTCAAAGAGATCTTTGTAGGATTTGCTTGCAAAAGGTGGGGTAACTTCTCTTATTTTTCTTTACATCAGCATGAGGTCTTGCATTGATAGTGTGACAGTTCCCTCAAAATCCATTGTTACTCACATGTCAATTATAGATGTACAATTGTATGTGTGTAGGGACCACAGTTGTGGTATTTCATGATAAATAACATTCCTACATGCAGAAAAATACAAAACATATACTATGATATTTTTATAGATTATACTATGGATATCATATAATATCAGGAAAAACAAGATGGAAAACCTTTAGTTGTTTTTTTCGGTATCTAACATACGTACCTAATGTCTGGAATAGCTTTCTCAATGGTGTTCGCTTTAGCCAGTGTTTGCGGAGAATAAAATCAGCCAAGATCGATCCACTATATATGGCAATGACACAGCCAATGTATGGTAGAGAATTGATCAGTCCATTCTGTGAAGTAGATAATATCAATGTAACCATACTACAATCTTTAATCATGATTACTAGATCTGACTACAATCGGCTGCTAGCCTTCTCGATAGTCATATCTAATGTATACAATACTCATAGCATTTTGGGTAAAGAAATGTGAGTGGAAAATTACTTGCTACTAGAGCTCATTATCTGCTACTAGAGCTCATTATCTTATGAGAATGCCAACAGTAAATAAGCCCATCTTTGATACCAATGTATCAACTCTAGCTTTGGTATACCTTGAAACGTTTTTATTAATTCTAAATTCTATTCTAAATATTTAAGGTTTTGTGTGATTTATATAACAATACAAACCTCTGTTATGTCAAACTTCAGAACATCATTCATGTACTGAGGGAGGGAGGTCAATGCAACATACCAACCCCAGCTTTGGCAGAGGTCAGTAATGATGATAGTATAGAAGGGAACAGAACTCAGAAGGCTTCTCCATGGAACATCCAGAGTCTGAAATCGACATATTTTCATCATATGTAATCCTCAATCATTGTGAACCAACATAAGCAAGTCATTGGGATATATATGAATAGGTTCAAAATTTATAGATAGATATCTACTCTTTACACCGACTTACCTGAACTTCAAACTCACAGGACTTGGAATCCTGGATGTATTGCTCCTCAGCCTTCGTTATACGAGGGTGCTCCTTGGGGGAGCTGAAGCCAAGGAAGTACCATGCTACACACCAAACTACAGATATAATACCTGTAAAAGAGAAAGTGGTTTTAGTCCTGTTAAAACCCCCAACTTGGCTTTTCAACAGGATTTGCACAAACCGAACCCTAGTTATTCCAAAAATATCCTACAGCATTCTAAGTTGTTGGTTGTGTCTATATATGTGTAGACTATGGTATCGTATATAATATGACGTGAGGTATCTAGAAGTAAAGCCATCCATACTACGGCATTGAACTTCATTTCCAGAAACCTCACCAATTCTGTTACCCAAAGTCAGTCCAGTTCTGAAATGCCAATTTACCAATTTAGTGATGGCATTATGGCAGAGTCTGAATCAAACTTCATTACTATATATCTAAAGCCTTGAACTACACCAAGGTGATTGTCGTTCAATATGACTTTATATCCTATAACCCGTTAAATTACAGGTATCCCATACATGTGGCAGTTACCTAACATTTTTTTTATATACCAAGTCGTCTGCACAACCTGAAGGCCAGTATTGATGATAAACTAAATTGATAGAAATCATCATCTTCAATGCATAATCTGCGATTTGAGCAGCAATACTTTACCATAAGATCTGCTAGATAATAATATCTGTATAGAGTGTTCAAAATGGTCAATCAGGGAAAAAACATATGCGAATTAATGAAAACAATTGAAAGAACACAATTGAATAAGTCTATAAAAAAAATTGGCATGCCCAGCTGCCAAACACAATGGCAATTAAACTAATAATTGATTATGTCTATGATATACATACAAATATTAAATACTTACCAAAGACATAAAATATGGAAGGCCAACCACCATCAAAACCATGCTCACAAAGTATACCAGACAAAATAGAACTGAATATCGTGCCAATTGATGACCCTTAAAATCAATTGAAACATTGAGCATTCTAGCATTGATAAAGCATATAGGTTGTGTTGACATTATAGTGCTGTTTTTTTTATTTGTCTGGTGCATTCAAGTCTCATTAAGTCATTTTCATTAAATCCTTCTTCCTTCTACAATAGTAGAAACAAAAGGCTTCTTACTAAAGTCAGGTTAGCGAGATAACCTGCTGAATAATAATCTGTCAGATTCACGTTCTTTCAAATTTTATCAAGGAAAAGTAGCCCTCTGTCACTCTTTCCTAGATAGTGCATCTTTGAATACTATAATAAAATATAGTCTAAACAAGACAGACTATAATCTTATAAGTTCCCTTCCTTTTCATCAAGCTTTAAACTATCATGCTTATGGTATTTCCTGAGGATGATATAAGGATCCCAATTAGTACCTGATGAAAACATTGCCATCAAAAATGACCTATCATTGGGTGTGGTCCACCTCCCTAACAACTGGTAGAATGCTGGGTAATATACGCCCTGGAAATGAAAGATCATTAGTGTCTATCCAAAAAGAAAATTGATTTCCAATGGTTAAATAAAAAGTTTTACAATTCATTTTGTCAAATGAACTAGCTAATTGGTTTGTAGGTTATCTGAGAAGAACCCCGTCCTTATGTACATGAGACAACTTAGTTTTATTTCAGTGCCGGGATAGATGGACTATGATGCGATTTGTTGAAAAATGATTTGTATCTAATTCACCCAAATCGGCCACTTGTCTAACACTTAATATCTTTTGCTTCCTGTAATATAAACTACACCAAAGACCGAGAATGCTGTTATATAACTTCTCACTTTCCTCATTAATGCCTCTAGTCTTTCAGTCCCACTTACTGATGCGACACCTTTGAAAGTTTGAATTGTCATAAGTAAATATACATTAGTACGGGCTGCAACTGGTGTTAGTAGAGTAAGAGCTGTCAACATCCCCATTCCTGGAATATCAATACACATGTATATAGTCAATATAGGTTTTAGTTTGTGCATATCTAGTAATCATTGAATGAACATATTGTCCTCATTCTAGAATGAAAATAATTATTTTTCATAACCTTATTTCCTCCCTACTTGTTAAACAACTGGGAATATATTTGAAGAGCATAGTAAAATTTACCAAGAATACCGATATATAAACATAGAACACCACTGGTCAATGTTTTAAACATAAACGTGAGTCCTTTACCAACAATCTGAAAAATGGACATACCTCCTGCAATTATGATTTTTGCTCCTACTTTATTAGCAAACCAACCAGCAGGAATTTGTGAGAGAAAATATCCTATGAAGAAAGATGATAGAATTAATCCACGCAGTTGGCGATCCCAATCAAATTCACCTTCCTTCATTAAAGAAACAAAAAAAACATCTGTGAGCCTATTTAATACATTAATTTGCTTTTAATACCAATCACATTATATGGTCAATTGATGCTATTGTTGCTCATGATTGAATGTGTGATATATAGCTATATGCTTTATCTGTCTTTGTGACTCAGCAAAAAAATTGAAAAGAAAGTAAAAAAAAAAACAATATCCAGTGAGTAAAGACACATTCTGCTTACTTGTGCGTTCTCCCCACTGTAGACCTCCTTTTCTGCAGGTGTGGTTGTAAAGTTGCCTTCATCTTCTGGTACTGTGGTGTTGGGATCATATGTCATACAAATAATGGCTACACTCATGTTAGCACGCATAATATAGAGGCAGGTTGTGCCAAACATCCCAACAATGCTCAATGCAAGCCGACAAGATGTCCACCATGGCACTGCAACATAAAAACTTTATGTTCAATTGCATGTTTAGGTTTGGGAATTGAAGAAACAGAATCTGACAATAGTTTTCCTGTATTATGCATATCCATTGGTTTACTTATTTTTATCATCAAGGGCTTAAATTATGGAAAACAAATGCCTTCTTTATCTGAGAGATAGACCTGTCTCAAGATTAGCCTTTTTGAGTAGGCCATCAGTATTATACAGTAACAGGGTTACTGTGGCAGTATGTGATAAATATATGGTAAAATTGATGTTAATCTGATCATCAATTTTACCAAGTATTCATCACATATGGATACAGTATGACTGTTTTTGTATTATCATATACCTTAAATTAGCCATTTTATCATTTGGTCATCTTTGTGAATTCACTGCCTTGCCTGGTATGTACCGATCTTGCAGCTATCCAGTGCCAAAGGACTGTGAGCTGCTGGCCACTCTCCAATCATATATTGTTTTATAACATTGGCTAACATTGGCTAGGTGAGTGGAGAGGTGATTAACATATTTCTGTGCATGTATAGTGGCCATATCTTGCGTATACTGGACTACTGGTTTACTCTTTGAGCCATTCAAGCATTCAGAGATGCTTTACAAACACCCAGTAGAAGTGCATAAAGCCAGAGACACACCAAGCGAGAAACGGCATGTATGTGAGCTATTATTTCATATTTCCCCTGATTATTGCCTCCAAGATGCTAAATTATAGACAGGAGATATTCCTATGAAATAATATCTCACATGTACACACCAATTTGTGTTGGCGATTCCAGAGATCGCTGCCTTCACTCGCTTGGTGTGTCCACAGTATAATGGCTAAATATCAAGGTGCATTCACCTGATACAGTTTAAATAGCTGAAATATGCAAAATCAATCGATAACAACAAATTCACTTGGCGATCCAGTGCCATAATCTATTGTATATCTGCCTGTCTTACGTGGCAGCACTACCGTCCATCAGTCGGAGTAACTAAGTAATGCGGGAGCAGCAGTGAATCTGTTATTATCAATCAATTTCCCACATTTAAGCTATCTAAACTGAATTACATCAACACCCCATGTTAGATACCTAAATTCCAGTTACTATACATTCTTATTCATTACAGGGGGTTTGAAAAACATCTCCAAATACTCAAAGTGATGGCAGCCGCATTGCCAACATTATCTTGCTGTGGTCACCAACTTCTAGTCTGTCCTTAAGTCAGCCACTGGCCACTCTCTAATTGTAACTTCTCTTATACGCATTCTTACCGAATAGCAGAGACTTCAATTAGGAGAGTGGAGACATAGTTAACATATTTCGAGTATGTGCAATGATCACATCGGGCGTGTTGGATCTCTAGATTAGTCCTTGTCCCGATTCGATCATTTGGAGACATATTACAAACTCCTCTTAAACAGCTAGAAGTGCTTAATGACCAAATATTGAGGTATCTAATGTGGGGTGTTCACTCAATACAGTTTGAATAGCACAAATATGTGATATCATTCGAAAACAACAAGGTCAATCGGTAAGGTCCACAATGGTATTGTAGTTCTGCCTGCCTTACATGGCGGCACCACCACCATTAATGTCACGTGGTCATGTACCCTGTATGCTGCCTATATCACGTACAGCTACAAATACTGCTATATTAGGGATTATAACCATAGTTCCTTATATGGACTATGGAGACTTACTTTTTGCTGGGGCCTCTCAGATATTACTAAACATGTTACAGGGTTATACAAAATAGGTGCCTACGAGGAACCTTGATACCAGAGAATTACCAACCAGGCTGCAGTCCCGACCCTGCATGTATTAAGACCAACTTGCAATGCGTATACAAAAAGTACAGAATACTCGTAACTGGATGGAACAGTCTACCTCAACATGTAAGAACAACTGACCCTATGGCGGAGTTCAAAAGCCTAACTAAAAGGCTGGTGCTAGAATCTATTCATCAATACTAATTCGTAAAAAAGTGATAGCATTGAGTTGATTTTGAAGTTTCAGAAAGGTATTTATTAAATTCGTATACATAGTGACATGTCTCGAGAGAAGTCGTACCCATTGTTGTCACCGGAATTGTAACGTTCTTTCGTTTGTTGTAAATTGGAACTATATCAATCATTAACAATTAGTAATGATTATGTACCATGCCTGTATAAATTCCCGTTCCTAGTCTCTGTAAGAAAGCCGATTGAAACCAGTGAGATTGGTCACTGAGGTGTTCTCCTTCTGACTTGTTGCTAAAATGAAAATTTTAACATGAAGAGAAATATTCCTCGAATACTTTGTATAAACTAATGTGACAAAAAGAATTATGATAATGTAATAATAACAGGAACAGTAGTTTTGACCTTATAGCAGGTTCTGAGATAAAGGGTTACTAGTGCCTGCTGTCCTTGTCTTGGGATTTTGTGAAAAGCCATGCGACAAAGTCACAGGTCCCAACTGTATTCTGGAAATGGCCTTGAGACATCACCCTATCTTGTCTGGTGATGCCAAGATATCACCTGTCACGAATGGGCTTACCATGATACAGAGAGGAGAATTAGTTACATGCAGGCACTACAAGTATTTATGTGCAACAGCCAACAAAAACTTCATGACTTGATAAATAAGCTTAAGAAATAATTCCTACCTTTTTGCGAACCTTCATCTAAGTTATGTTTAAGATTCATCCTTAGTCCTTATTGTAAACAATCCACGATGCATTTTCACGAAGTACCAAATGCTCAAAAGAACCCTATATCTGTGCAATATTGTCACCAATCGAATAAAGTCCATTTTTCAGATTATTTCCATATCTGTCTGATGAGTGATTTATAGAGTTGAACTACTGCATCAATAGCTTTTAAAGACGAAAGGTCCAGTACCCTCTTGCTCTCGACATGATAAGGAAGAAGTATCATAGATAGGTTTATGTTATCTAGCAACAATGTATTACAGTATTGACTGTGAGTCGAAGAGGAGGATAAGAAACAATTGGAGTAACTTATCATAAAAAAAAATCTATTTTTTTAAGCAAACAGTTTTTCATCCAATTCTTTTTCGTTTTTTACAGGTGTCTGTTCCTTCCTTAACATATGAGTTTCATGGATTTGAGCGATTGCGAAATAGATCCACACAAATATGAACCCTCCGTATAATTGTGTTTATTTCAGCATATGTAATATCTACTAGACATTATTCATATTGCATGAGATGTTAGAAGAGGATCCATGAAAAAAATCATAAAGGAATATGATTCCCCAAAAGGATGTACATGTATGTCCATTTGTTGAATCATTCTTTTGAATCACTATTGTTTGTGATTCAAAACCTAATCTTCTAGTATCCTCCAAAATCCCCATTATTCGGTGAAGATGGTTTAATCATTTTCTTAATCCTGGTTACGATCAGACAAACTAAGCCTCTTTACAATCAATACCCAGCAACGTACTTTACCCACTTGTCATTGATTTTAGGCCGTTACCCTAAATATACTAGCTAGCTAACACTTGGATGAATAAACATTGATATATGAGGAGTATGTCTCCATGTCCACATGAAGGACCAACCAACCGCATCTGACTGTGATTTAAGAGGGCTGACAGTAGAGCTTGCCTGGTGCTTTGGTTAGGTATTATAGAACACTCTTCACACACCAATTGCCAGGGACGGTCTGGGGTCATAGACAAAGGAATGCAATTAATGATTACGGAACTAAGTATATTAACTCATTCAGGATGGATAGTGCCTTGAGGCATTCTCTAACAAAGACCGGATAATGCCTTGATGCATTCCCCTAGAAAAGACCGGATAATGCCATGAGGCATTCCCCAGCAAAGACCACCTAATGCCTTGAGGCACTATTCATGATATTTATGCAAATTAACGCAATGTTGTTTTTATCAAGAAATAGCGGATCGATAGACATGAAAATTGCAGAGATCATACTTATAGTATATCTAATATTATTATGTAAAACAAATGATAAAAGTAAGGATACTGTGTCATATCCCGTGGTCAAACGAGAATCCGCCCATTCCCTCCAGGGCTTGCATTAGACCAGTCCCTGGTACCCGTCCAACCAACGGGGCTCGGCCTAAGACCCATGCATGTAAAAGGATAAATGAGAAAAAGGCATACCCACTGTTTTTACCTCCTGTTTATTCATTGACGTACAAGGCATATGTCCCTGATCGAAGGCACCACATCTATCAACATTCTATTAGCTTGTGGCTTTAATGTCATTAAATGTTACCTTTCAGTATGGCAGCTGAGACAAATATCTCCAACCAGGAGTTGGCCTGCATCTACAGCGCTGCCATTTTGGCCGATGACGATATCCCTGTAACGGCAGATAAGATGGTGACACTCATCAGGGCGGCTGGAGTGACAGTGGAGCCTGTGTGGCCTGCCCTATACGCTAAGGTGATCTATTTTTTTCAGTTGAATAAACAACAAGACATTCTGCTATTGCAGGTTGAGTGTGTCTTCTGTGGTCACACCTTCCACAGCTTGCGTATGCAAATAACTAGCAAGTCAATAAGGCATCACAGATGCGTATATATACAGTAGTGATATTAATGGTACTATGGATATGATGGTAAATGAATACGCGTGGTCTTAAGTAAGCTATTTCCATAATAAAGCTCACTAGGCTCTCCTTATCAATCATTTCTTAGACTTCTGAGCAAATGGGCAACATATATAGCCTTGGTTTCATAGGTTATGCCCCAATTTTAGAATCGAAGAAATCCTATCAGGTCTCTTGATGATGCACTCTGTTCCCTTCTCCTTGTGCTTGGTTGGTCACAGACAGAATAACTGTACTTTACAAGAAAATCTCACGCTTTGCAAAATATATACTCGGTGATGTAACATGTTAGTGAACAAAATAATCTCTTGGGAAGCTTCATACCTTTAGAAAGGCTTTAACCGTTCTCTGATTTCCTCCTGCAGGCGCTACAGACCATCGACATCAAACAGTACGTCACAAGGGTGGGCGCCGCACCCATGCTCGGCGGCGCCATGGCAGGAGCCCAGACCGTCCCCCAAGGTGACACCAAGTCTGATGCCAAGGAGGAGCCGTGTGTGGCGGCGGCTGTGGAGGAGGATAGTGACGATGATGATGACCTGGGGCTCAGTCTCTTTGACTGAAGACTTGGGTTCATATTACCTAACATTTTATATCCCAAGGTGTGTGTCACTGTGTGTTCCAATGTGTATCACCTATCACAATAAGGATAGTCGTAGTCTGGGTAAGATGTGGAAATTTGTTGAGGGTATGACTGCATTACGGGTTACCAAATCTCAAGATATGAATATGCCATGGAAATGTATGCAATTCTTTGCTATTTTCATGATATTGACTATGTATAATCAAGGACATAACTCTGATGCATGCGCAATTGTAGCAATGAGCCAGATTGGAACTGCATATGAAAGGTAATGTGGAAGCCGTACACTTCAATCACGAGGTGAATGATCTAATTCGCATTACCACAAACATGACAATCTGTTTGTTTTCATCAGATGTTTATAGATTTTCATAATGATGTTAAAAATAAGAATCGTCAACAGAAATTGACAACTGAATTCAAATCTTTAAGGGAAGAGCCAGAAGCCTTCAGTAAATATTTGGTACCTCTCCAAATGTTCTTTTTTACAGTAGTAGATTATATCAGTAGATGGAAACATTTTATAGAAGGTCCGTTTTCTCTTCCCATCAATGTGAAAAGAAATTAGTGAGGGAGATATATAAATAGCTTATATCATAGAATTATGGCAGCTCAATGACTAACACTATTTATTGGTCAAACTGGAGAATATATTTCAGAGATTTATAACCAAATACAGATGCATCACATTCAAATCAAAATCATTGAAGTAATACCTGTTACTAAAGACCCTACACTAGCTAAACAAGCGAATTATCCCACAAACAATTTTGAAATACATGTTACTATTCCTATATAATATGAATGTATCAAAGCAATTGTATTTCATGATTACAAACCATTCTTCATTATTATTTTCTGGTATAGATTTCTGATTTTCCGCAACCCCACCAATCAGAAGGGGGTGTATACAAACATTGTGTATAGGGTTCAACACATGAGTTCCTCATCATGGTCGACATATTTACGATTCATATTGCCTCGTAACATTGTTTCTGGTTCAATTCTAAATTATAGGTACTGGTAGGGGAATGCCAGAAGTGTTATATTTGTAACTGATACAGAAAGTCTTTTAACTGAACTAAAGATCAGAATAGTGTACCGTACTGGTTTGTTTGAAAAATAATGAGATAATGGTATTCAAAGTTATTACCATGTTCGCTACTTGGTGTATAGGGGACAGAGCAATTGTTAGTTCCTGAAGGTGGTCGGGGGGACAAAACCTGTATTCTGGCTCTTTGTTCTTACGAAATTCAACTGTCTCTCAATGTTTTATCATGGTTCTTTTGACTCTCTACATCCATCAAGGAGCAGGATGACATGATAATTAAACCCAAGACATGATATTTTCCACATGGAACACTTTATATACATATGTGAGCAAGGCTAGAGTTGTGACACTTCCCCATTATCACTCACTTCTTTTCCACCTCCATTAATGAAGAACACCTACTTTTTCACCTCCATTAGTAAAGAACACCTACTCAGGGGGCGTCATGGCGGCGCCCATGGATCATAGGCTATATGCTGTATACATATAAACACGATCAGATCACCTGATTAAGTGCTTTAGGCATGCACAAAAGGTTATGATAATGTTGATTCATTTACCCACATCCACTCTCATCTTGCAAAATAATGTAACACTTTTAATAAAATTAAAAGGTTATGGGTTGGTCCTTTGTGATTATACCCCCACTACAATTAGGGAGTAATGGCATTATTTGTAATAAAGAGAGTGTCTATTTACCCTTTGTTTATGTAACTGTTATACTGAAGTTATAATAAAAAGATATTTCCTCCTTACAAGCTATTTCTATTTCTATCTCAGGTCCCTGTTTGAAATATATTTTACGCTGACTATGGAAGATCTTCCTAGCTGATGTATCTTACGTGGAAATGTGGACAGGTGTGAAGCTACTGATGTAAACTGACAATGTAAAGTTTATACTATTGTATATTACCCTGTGACAAAGCCAAACCATAACTTCAATAACTTTATTTTCCTTTACTTAAAGCAAAGCCTTATGTTTAGCCTATGCATCTGGGCTTTTCAGTACATTTCAGTATATTAAGACTGTTTAAACTTACGTTATTCTAAGTACAATGTTGAGTTGCTGAAATCCAGGCGTGATTATCAGTTTTCAAGCTGATCTATAAAAAGAAGTAAAGGTCCCTTCTTCGTAGATACCCACACTCAGGTACTCGAGACAATAACCGCATGCACCTCATATTGAAGCAGCACAGGACAATGGAATTCCAAGAGTCACCATTATTCAGTGGTATCAAATTGTGGTATAGTCTTCCTCCTGTTCTTCAACAAATAGAAACAATTGCCTGCTTTAGAGGGGCAATTGAGATTCAAATAAGTACCTTGACCCTACTAGTGCTGGTTATCATTGCATCAATACTAAACGTATTCAGTCTGTACATACTTCACTCATAACTCATTTGGCATACTGTTTCTAAGTTCTATTTCTGAAGAATATTGTACCTCAACAGGGAGAACTGTTTAGGAACCATTTTCTGGAGTTATTTGGGATCTTCAGTGCTGGTACCATGTATTAACATTAGGCTGAGAGACATGTTGGATCTAAGTCTTTACTATATGACACTAGGTGGAGACACATGACAGTATGACTTCTTAAGTTGGCTACACTGCACGAAATCCCCCACTTATTTCATATATATACGTGACCGCGTAAATGTTTGTATCTGATGAACATTGACATGTTTTTATATATATTCGTCCACATATCACGCCAGCGGATGTGGTGTATACAAATGTGTTTTTTCATGTTTACGGATGCTTAATGGCTGTATTTGCTGCCAAGCATATATGAGAAGAAATTTCCTGTGCTTGACATATATATGCCGGTCGTATACATATCAGATACATTTGGTGTATATGTATACTGATAAAAAATAAAAAAGGTTCACCACCATGACCGCCCTGTCTCTCCCCCTTCAATTTCTGACCCCTCGTCTAAGCAGTAGTGGTGGCAGTGGCGGCGGCGGCAGCAGCTGTGATCCCGACCCCGACTGTGACCCGAGTCGATAACCTCTCATCCAGCATGGCTCATATACACAGTCAACCGGAACTATACAGAAAGATGTTTTTTTGAAAGTATAATCATAGAAGACGGTAAAAACGAATGCTGGGTTTAATATATGTAATTAATGAAATGATACCTATGTAGCGGACCTCCGGTTCATTGTAAGTGTCCTCACAACCAGGCCTAATTCTACCTATCCGGCAGTTTGAGATGAGTCGCTACCCCGTGCTTGTACTCTCCGCACAGGTTGGTTCGGGTAATCTTCGGTAAAGCTGGGATATGTGGAATCTACAACCTAGCTTAACCTAGAACACAAAACCAGACTCCAGACACTTCAGGTACAATAAGTTTTATTGAAACCTCCAAATCTTGTCACAGTCTCTTAGCACGGAATGTGCTAAGTAGCGCAAGGGAAGATTATCTGTTCTCTCCACCGCTGAAAGGTTTCTGGAGAAACCTAGCAGTTCTCTGAGGCTCCAAGTAAACTGTTGACATGCTGCCGACTCTCCCTATATATACTAACTGAGTTACATAATACGGGTGAACCCATAGTATTTGCATACACAGGTCCGCTGGCCTTAATGCACAGCAGGGATCGGCACTCACATCACCTAGCGTAAAGTGAATGTACCACTGTTTGACTACCTTGACCCCTACATTGATTAGAGTTTTAGAAAGATTTTATGATCAAAATTGATAATACAACATTGTACCTTTTATATACCATAAACTTTGATAAGTGACAGCAAATAAAATAGCAACAGTGGTGTCCTTTAGGTGCAATGATCAGAATTTTTGGATAGTGGCGTGAATACAACAGAATCAAGTGTAAATATATGACATATATATGACTGCAACATGTACACTTATATAGACTAATTTATCATAGCTGTATACGCCAGACGTATACATATGTAAATTAGGGTTTTTTGCACTGTGCTATAGGTGGCAATAATATGGCAGGAGGTGGCCAATACTACAGTTACAATTATTGATATTATGTAATATTGATAATGATAATAATAATAATATCACCAACGATAAGTTTATATATAAGCACTTTGATCTGGTGGAATGATTATTCCCACGCTAGTCTGAGCAAACTACTTTTATACTAACAATTTTTAAGTCTATCAGCGAAAACTAGCTAGGCGATATTGCTGTACAATAATCACACGGCATTTGCCAGCAGATCTGGCTTGTGTAATACCTCAGCAGCTGAATCCAACATCGCCTGCCAGTGGCTGAAATGGAGCACCAGCTCCTGGCCATGGAGGATTGGCCACAGCTTATAAAGCATCAGCTATTGCTCTCAGTCGACAGCCAGCTCAAATAACCTTTTTTTTCACTCATCCACTACACAGGGCATGCCCCCAGCATCATAGCTGGGCCCTTCACTACCTCAAATATTTGCATATTCTCAAATCCAGGAGCAGGGGCTAAAAGATTTGGACAATTTTGACAAATTCAACAAATTCATCTTTATGGACCTGCATTATTCAATTAACCGCATTACTCAGCTGAAATTCACAAGCTGTCAATCACCATTCCATACAAATCCCAATATGGCAGGCGGTGCCAATGGATGCACCCCCAATCTATCGCATGGGGAACTCACCTAGCACAATAATGGGCCCAATGTCCACCCAACCTACATCTGGCAGGAGCCTCGCCACTCACCAGGTTTGGTGCAAGGGCACAATGTTGTTATTGGTCGGCTGGAATAAGGGTGGGTCAGGAAAAGTGATGTCCCCCTTTTTCTGGGTTTTTTTCAAGAGCTCATCAACATAAAGTGCAAAGTAAAGATTGGCCCTTTTGGGCCAGCCAGGAGGAGGCCAGCCTAGCATCGAAATAACGCCTAGTTCGTAGAACATACCCTTTAGGGATTAATAAAAGTAATAAAGAGGGAACTTCACATCCAAGATAAAATCAATAACTCTTCAATTATTACTAACAACAATGATAACATATTGCATCAAAATTAACCTTCAAAGAAGATAAGTCCCTCTTTTTCTGTTGTTTTTCTCAAGAGCTCATCAACATAGCTGGATTGATCGGCAGTGAACCATTCTCTCCAGTTGCCTACTTTTCCCTTCCTAACAAAGGTAGTATAAGTCGGCTTAGACTGAGCTATTGCAGAAGTCTCATTCAGCTTTCGCATGTTATCAATACCAGTGTACCCTTCAATCTTATGGATTTGATCTTCGCCTAAGGTCTTACCACAAAATTCTGCTATTTTCCTGATAGTACCTGAGTGATCCTGCTGTATCTCCTCATATTTTAGAATCAGCACATTTGGGTCATCACGTAACTCCCAACACTTTAGGCAGTGTTTAACCCAACTGCCATAAAACAAAAAGTCTTGCTTAAACATTTCAAAGAAATCGCCCCAGTTGCCCTTGAATCCAAAAAGATCTCTATAGAAGTGGAAATGGGAAACTAATACATCCTTTAAATTGCGCATAACAATAATTGTTTTGAATCCTCTGCTTTGATGGTCAAAGAACTGTCGCTCAAAGTGGCTCTTGATTACTCTTGGGGGTGGAGTATTCTCCAAATATTCCACATTCGATTTTTCTAAATGTGGCTCACTGTACTCAATGAAGGGAGATCGAACGACATGTTGGACTTGTCTGGCAGCTTCTGTATCCGCTTCATTGCAAATGAGCCATATCATCTCTTTGGTCCAGGTTGTACCTGTGGATATTAGATAAGGCATCTGCAGAAGGGCAATGTATGTATAGATTCATGAGATGTCAAAGGCCACACCAATACTAATGTAAATGTATGATGATTAGGACATATAGTTAGAAAAAAATCTGTATGAAAACATACAATTAGAAAGGACATAGCGTGTGCTTTCAGTGCCAGCTACCACATGAATGTGCTGTCAGCTTGTCCAACAGCAACGTCATCACACACAATTTTGGAACAGTTACCAAAATAATCAACACATTTCCTGGTGAATTGTGTGGTGATCAGTTGCTGTATCATAGTAGGTGTGATGTCATTGCCAAGGTGTGATGAGTTGTCAAGGGGAAGGACCCAAACAACTGGAAATAAGTGATTTCATCACTGGGAATCTTCAGGCTGCTCTTATTTGTTTGTGGAGGCAGAGATTCCACTGTGTGACAGTAGGCCTGAGACTGCAAAAGGCGGTATCCCCCAAGTATGATTGTAGGAAATAAACATGTCTCAATATTTCAGTTGGTCCAAGACATAAGTTTCAAGGGATGTTTATCAAACTTTCTTCGATTAAGTGAAGTCTAGAACTAAATGAGATAGAGTCATTTAGGTCATATTTATCTGTTACTTTTGTTGTGGGTTATAGTCATCTGGGAGGAGTGTATGATTCTTAACTTCATCAAGTTTTTAAAAGAATTGTATGAAAAGGTACAAGCAAAGAATTTGAAAATAAATAATTTACCTACCTGACCGAGGGTAGGAAGTTCTCAGAATATCCTTTTGTTCAAACAGGAATGACAGGAGTGTATGATTCTTAACTTTATCAAGTTTTAAAAAGAATTGTATGAAAACCCACAGGCAAATAATTTGAAATAAATAATTTACCTACCTGACCGAGGGTAGGAAGTTATTAGAATATCCTTTTGATCAAACAGGAATGATTTCACCCTTGGCAGAAGGGACCGTTTTGTTTCCTTTATAAGGAGTTTGCCATCATACCAATATAACCCATTTTTGTCTCTCCATTCTTCTACGACTTCCAGAGAAGGACAATTAGGTTTGGTGGCTCTTTCCATTGTCTTCTACAAATTAAAAAGGTTAATGAACAAACATCTAAGAATGAAATCTTCCATTACAGTATTGGTTTTACATTAATATGAAACAGGCAAGTTTTATGTGGATAAGAGTTAGCAAAATAAATGAATTTTACACATCAAAATCAGGCCAACGATATTAGAGTACTTGAACCAATCATCCAACGATATAAGGCTATGATATCATTTGGTGGAATAATCATTGACTGGTCTTTAGAAAGGGTCAAGACAAGGCGAAATCAATCATGTATAGACTGTAGAATCCCAAAGGTTTTACAGCACCAAAAGAGAATATCACTGATAAAAGATTACATGACGTAGGCCAGCAGCTCTTTATCCAATTCCCAGCAAGTAGAACTGCAGCTTACGTGAGCATCTTCAGCCATTGGTTTACTACTCTCTACTACTTCTAAACTACCTATTGCCATAATACTGAATATTCATGTCAAAAACAGTTTATCTGTGAAGCTAGCATACAGTAATCTCTACTTTGCTTTTATCATGTGAGAGCCTATTAGTATAAACCAGATTGTATGTAGGTCATATGACCTTCACTACACATTCCTACCTTTTCTGAGCTTTTCTGACCTGCTTGATGTTGGAGAACATTTTGGCCTTTGCCGCTACAAAATGAGCATTGATAATCCTGCCAGCCTTGGAAAGCCTGTATGGTCGCTATCGACAAACCACAATTATAAACTTGTTTATGTACACACTTAATCAACTGAAATCGATTCTAAATAAGAGTTGGCCATCGTTATCCAGGATATTGTATCGAATGCAGGGGTGGGGGGGTGTGATTACACATTGGTGACTCCCTTCAGGAGAAGATTGTAAGCGGTACAGAGGCAAAGCACCTCCTATAGACTCCAGAGGACATATCCCCCTGAAGCGCTTGTTTTTCATAGATTAGATGTCTTTTTCTCTATTTTTGGCCCTTTTCTTTTTGTCTTTCTTTGCCTTTAAGATGAATCACTTTCTTCTTTTTTATGTTTAGATATACATGTACATAATTGCTTTGTGTATCGGTGTGAATCATCACGAGTTACCAACTATGATAGATATTCTCTTTTTTGTAACTTTTGCGACGTTTTCTTGACACACGTCACGTTCTGTTACTTAAGTCTAACCGCACAGCACTAGATCTTTGCCAGGAAAGAGGAGCAGATATAACTATACTTACAATGCTATAGACATTTTTATATATATGAATGAAATGAAGGTTTACCTTATATTTTATTGATTGAACAGGAGTGAATTCCAAGCATCATGACAAACAATGGAACAGTATTGGGGAAAATTAGAGGCAAACAAATATAATGGCTACAGTGAGTCACCTCAGCATCCATCACGGAACTCATGGAGTATCTAGATTAATTCGGAGTCTGTATACATGTAGAGATGTATATTCACACACAATCGATATTCATAATTTGGCAACAATTCAGTTTTAGAGGATCCAGTGCAACATCTCTAATAAAAAATGATTAATAGATCCATGAGTTTTTAGTACCATTGCATGCATGTGCCATTACGCGAGTTTTCATGCCATATATACTTTTACTTATCTGTGAGCAAAGTCTGGGCCATAATAGCCCCAAAAAGAATGATAACAGCCATTTTCTATCAATTAAGAAAGTGACATTTTTTTCCATGCTATGCTATTCTAAATTTTATTACTGATCCACTTCTCCAATAAGATGACATTTCAGAGTAAGTAGCAATGGGTATTCAAATAGTTCTGAGAAGAAATTTCCCTCACTTCCATTAATATTTGCTTTGGCTAAGGTGCAAGATGGGATTCTAAGGTGCTAATGGGATTCTGCTTCCATGTACATTGTTAAGGGGATTTATACTGTACATAGTGTATTCCTTAGATATAGGGAAAATGGCTCTTTACCATGCCTAAAATTAAAATGATCAGAAATATGTGTACTGGGAGCTATATAGCAGTAATGGAAATGGCAATAATGCGCTTCTGCCTCAGTGTACACATGTATACAATTATCTATATATCCATAAGATCTGCCAATATGATTTAAAAAAAGATATAATATGAGGTATTGCTCTGTGTGTTGGCAGATGTCTGTGTTGGTGGGTGTTGATTGGTGTGGGTGTTGGTGAGTGTTGATGGGGTGCTTATTGATGACTGATAATGCTGATGAGTGTTGTTGTGGGTGCAGATGGGTGTTGGTGTTGATGGGTGTGGGTGTTGCTGGATGCTTCTGTTGATATTTATATCAATGGGTATTGTTGTGGGTGTTGCTGTTGATAGAGGTTGGTGATTTTTTTAGGTTTATGGGAGTTGGTGTTTGGTGGGAGTTAGTGTTTGGTGCATTAGTGGTTGTTGATGTTGGGTGCTGTGGGTGTATAACATCATTTATTGATGAAATGATTCACCAAATTAGACATTGAGTATTGGGTGCAATACCTTCACGCCGTGGAGTATGAGTTCCTAACTTTAAGCCTATGGAAAAAAATACCGCGGTGAGATAAATAACCATGCCAACACCCCCCAAATTAACAGCCACACATTTCAACATCCACTCAAAACAACAACCATCAACATCAATCAACAGCTCCAACAACATGCACTAACAGCAATATCCACCAACACCCACAGCAACACCTACTTAAAACAACACTCATCAAAATCAACAACAATATTCACCGATATCCACAACCATTTGCACCTTCGCCCTCCAACACCCACACCATCATACACACCACCATCCAACTAAACTCCAACAGTCACACCGATTCCCACCAAAATGAACAACCACACCAAGCAACACCTGCTTCAACCAATGGCGTCACCCACTAACATCTCCACCCACCAGCACAAACACTCATTTTCACCCACACCGACTATAACTGATACTGACACACACCAGCACCTACACCAAATATACTAACACCAATTCAGCCACACACATCTACAGACAGCAAGTCCAACATTTACCAACTCCAACACCAACAGTCATACATACCAACATTTACTCCAACACCCAACTCCAAGTGAACTGGGTGAATTGAAGATTAAGTATTCTGATTTTGTGTATCTTTTTTCATAGCATAAATGGGCTTGTGGAATGAAAGGCAGACATGAGACATCAGGTAGTAGCACACAGGCATCGCATCTGATAAAAAAAAATCATGGAAAATATCAATATTCTGGGTTAGATATTAAGGCCCTGCATGCATCAACACCATGATAGACCGCTCGATACACTACGACTGGATGTGGCAAAATTGTAGTCTATCGGGAGGTCCTCGAAAATTCTAATCATAGTCACGGGTGTCTATCGTAGGCTGTGGGAACGCCTGTAAGGGTAAAAAAATGGTAAAACACGGTCACGATCGGCTCCCAATTTATTCAAGGCTTTAAATGTAGATCTCAGGCAGAAACTACTATTTGCAGACAATTCGACTTAATCAAATTATATCATATTCACAGCGATCACATATAGATGCTCTCGATACACTACAAAATTGTATAGTTTTTCGCCAAGTATTTCACCCACATGAGATATTTTTTTGTTAAAAAGGTTCCCAATAGACAGCGATAAGCTACGAATATTCCAACATTTTGGATCTTACCGAGAGGCCTACTGTTGGCGCTTCCATTCATAAAGTGTCAAGGACAATTAGTGGGGTGTCAATGAGTCAATCGTAGAAGTGTGGTACACTGCCACGATTTTGTCTGACCTCCCGATGGAATTTTGATTGCAATCGGGAAGTCAATCGTAAGGGGGAAAAATCGGCGTTAGGGGTGCAGAGCCGACAGGGGGAGGGCAAATGACAGCTTGCTAGAACGATTCACTTTTATCAAGTTCTTATGGCACTTGAAAAAAATGACAGTATTCATGGAAAAATGCCCAACTCTGGAAAAAAATATCGTTCGTAAATTTAGGAATCCATATTTTTATTGTATCAGATAGGAAATGCTTTTCACTTTCTTTTACTAAGTGAATATATTCTTTGTCCATAACAAACAAAGAAACTGTATTATTTTGATATTGTAAAAGTCTAAAATAGAGTTTTAAATTGATATACATATCAATATAAAAGAGACACTTACTTCAATATGGCCTACTGAACCCAATATTAGTCCAAACTATTGGCCCTTTTAGGGATGATACCTTAAAATAGTCTTGATCACATACCCTCTTGGACTGAATTGTCGTCAAATTCTGAATATTGACCATATAATAACGGGTGTCAATATTTATGTAAATGTGTTCTTCTTGATTTTTTAACTAAGGAACTAGATAACTTCTTCATGCTTTATTTGGAACTACATGGTCTTAATATTTGAGCGTGTACGGAAGACTGATCTGATCATAACCTCTATTAAAGTAGAGCTACATTGCTTTGGTGTAGGTTAGCTCCAATCAAAACCCTGTTTGTCGGCTTGATAGATGATAGTAAAGATGGGTAGTATTTTGTCATTGAGTTCTGTGACTTGTACAAGCATGGTTGGACGTTATATATTTACTATATACCCGAAATTTAAAAGAAATCATTAATTTCGTTTGTCTTAACAATCCATATCTAATAAATGTGTATGGCAAGGTGGTCCGTATTTTAGTGTACGGACCAGTGGTCCGTACAGTATTTTTACGTTATATGTCAAAACGGTACATATTTCCAGTAAATACGGCATGGGTATATAGTATAGCTTTGAAACATATATTTTCATATTGTCTCTCTTCCCCATTGAATATGGGGAGTCAAAGATGTAGAGGAATAGTAAAGACAAACAGTCTGGCTTCATTTCTTTGAAACATCTTTTATTTTTCAAAAGAAAGGGTAAAGAAAAAAATAAGAATGACCTGGAAAACACATATATGGATATGGTATTCATGTGTTGTATTATCTTTAAGAAATATCTCGGTGGATAAAAGATATAAAAACAAATATGAATCAGGCTGAAGGCATTTAATGTATATCAAGATTAGTAAAACCAACTTTCATATATATCATGATTAGTAAAACCAATAATTGTTCTCTACTGTATAGGTCACATGTAGCCATTATGGTAATCCCCATTATTTACTGGTGGATTGACCACATGTATTGTATATTAATATAAACTTAAGTACACCAACTGCACAGCGTTTACCAGCAGATCTGGCCTGTAGCAGGTGATGGTCTGGCCAGTGGAATACCTTAGCATCTGAATCCACCATCTGCCAGTCATGGGGTGCTGTAAAGGCTTATGGTAATATTTTCCTTTATGTGGTATTCCCAGTACTTGATGGAGTAATTCTTGAATGCATGGCAAACATGGTAAACTGTAACCACTTGATGCACCCCAAAGGAAGACCATCCTAGTGATGATTTGTGGGTAATAAACAAAAGCATAAATAAAAAAAATGGAACACCGGCTGCCGGATGTGGACTGTTGGCCATGGCTTGTGGAGTGTCGGCTGGGGCTCTGAGCCGCCAGCCAGCTTAAATAATCATTTCTGACACTATCCACCACCCAGGGTGTGCCACCAGTGTCATAGCCAACCCTTCCCCACCTCTGATATTTGGACATTCTCACCAGCCTCCCAGCTGGCAAAAACTGATCTATTAGTTTTTGAGCCATGAGCTCTGAGGTCTGAGCCATGGTTGGCCGGCAAGTTAGGTGCGAGTACGGCTCCTGCATTGACCGCACCCCAACTATAATGCAATGGATGCAGTCAAGGACCTGGGTGTGAGCGCAAGCCCAGTAGCAGAGGCCAAAAGTTAAGACAATTTTGGACATATTTTCAGTATTAGAGTGTTCTATAAACTTTAATGCAAACAGTGCAAATCCCAACATGGCAGACTATGCTGCTCAATGGGCCCCTATCTACTACGCGGGGAATTCGGCTAGAATTATAATGTGGCCAATGTCCACCAGACAGTATGACAGTCCCCTCACCGCCCCTGCATCTGGTAGGAGCCTGGCCGCTTGCTAGGTTGGTGTACAGGCACACTGTGTTTGTGGGCCGGCTATAGCAAGGTAAGTCGGCCAGGAGGTTCAGCTGAGAGGCTGGCCTAACATTGAAATAATGTGCCTAGTTCGTGGATCATACACTTTAGTCATTAATAAAAATAATAAGGAGCAAATCTCATATCCAAGAAAAGAAGTCAATAAACTCTTCAAACATTTTTCTGAAACTAGACAGATCCTGCCAGGGTGAAAACCTAGAAAAAGAAAAGATATTTTCTCATAAACTCTTCAATTATCATTAACAAAAATCATAATGATATACATGTATTACATCAAAATCCACCTTCAGAAAAGATGAGTCCCCTTTTTCTGTTGTTTTTCTCAAGAGCTCATCAACATAAAGTGCAAAGTAAAGATTGGCCCTTTTGGGCCAGCCAGGAGGAGGCCAGCCTAGCATCGAAATAACGCCTAGTTCGTAGAACATACCCTTTAGTGATTGATAAAAGTAATAAAGAGGGAACCTCACATCCAAGAAAAAATCAATAACTCTTCAATTATTACTAACAAGAATGATAACATATTGCATCAAAATTAACCTTCAAAAAAGATAAGTCCCTCTTTTTCTGTTGTTTTTCTCAAGAGCTCATCAACATAACTGGATTGATCAGCAGTGAACCATTCTCTCCAGTTGCCTACTTTTCCCTTCCTAACAAAGGTAGAATAAAACGGCTTAGACTGAGCTATTGCAGAAGTCTCATTCAGCTTTCGCATGTTATCAATACCAGTATGCCCTTCAATCTTACGGATTTGATCGTCACCTAAGGTCTTACCACAGAATTCTGCTATTTTCCTGATGGTACCTGAGTGATCCTGCTGTATCTCCTCATATTTTAGAATCAGCACCTTTGGGTCATCACGTAACTCCCAACACTTTAGGCAGTGTTTAACCCAACTGCCATAAAACAAAAAGTCTTGCTTAAACATTTCAAAGAAATCGTCCCAGTTGCCCTTGAATCCAAAAAGATCTCTATAGAAGTGGAAATGGGAAACCAATACATCCTTTAAATTGCGCATAACAATAATTGTTTTGAATCCTCTGCTTTGATGGTCAAAGAACTGTCGCTCAAAGTGGCTCTTGATTACTCTTGGGGGTGGAGTATTCTCTAAATATTCCACATTCGATTTTTCTAAATGTGGCTCATTGAACTCAAGGAAACGAGATCGAATGTCAAGGTCAACTCCTTTAGCAGTTTCTGTATCCACTTCATTGCAAATGAGCCATACCATCTCCTGGGTCCAGGTTGTACCTGTGGATATCAGATAAGGCATCTGCATAAGGGCAATGCATGTACGTATAGATTCATAGGATGTCAAAGGCCACCCCAATATCAATGTCAATACATTATTATTAGGTCAAATATTTTAAAAGGAAAACAGGTATGAAAACATATAAGCAAAGAAATTTGATAACAAATAATGTATCTACCTGAGCGAGGGTAGGAAGTTATCAGAATATCCTTTTGATCAAACAGGAATGACTTCACCCTTGGCAAAAGGGACCGTTCCATGTCCCTCATAAGGAGTTTGCCATCATACCAATATAACCCATTTTTGTCTCTCCATTCTTCTACGATTTCAAGTGAAGGACAATCAGGTTTGTAGGTGCTTTCCATTATCTTCTACAAATCAAAAAGGTTAATGAACAAACATCTAAGAATGAAATCTTCCATTCTAGTATTTGTTATACATTTATATAAAACTGGCCACAAAGGTTACAATACCATTTGGTGGAAGGATTATTGAGTGGTCTTGAATGTAGCATTCCACAGGTTGCACAGCACCAAAAGAGAATATCACTGATAAAAGAGTATATGACATAGGTGAGCAGCTCTTCTTCTTATTCCCAGTAACCAGAATTGCGATTGGCTCACTACTCTTTACTACTTTTACACTGCCTATTGTCATAATATTACATATTCCAGCAACTTCAGTATGTGAGGCTACCAAGTGATGTTTCATGTTGAATATATTTTATCTGTGAAGCTAGTATACAGAAAGGGGGGTGATTACACATCGGAGACTACCTGAGAAGACTGTAAGCGGTACAGAGGCAAAGTTCCTACTAAAGACTCCAGGGGACCCATAAAGCGCTTGGCTTTCATAGATTAGATGAGAAATGTGACTGTATTAGAATCATAATTCCGATAAGAAACTATTATTTGCAGACACTACGACTTAATCAAATGATATCATATTTACAGTGATTATATATCTATATGCGTTCTATTTAATTCCAAAATTGTATAATGAGTACTCATCTTTATGTTGCCATTTTTAAAGGTTAATATATGTATTTTTTTAAAAGACCTTTATTTGCATCAATGTAGTTACATTGTTCTACCAACATTGGCTAATGAACATGATACATCTAACTTCTCATAAGTAAGAAGAAAATAGGTACTACTCTATAAGATAATCAGATCTGCAAGTGAATTAATAATTGTTTTTTAAATTTTCTTCTGAATTCAGAGAAAACTTTTCCTTATTTGGTAACAATTTCTGAACGTGACATTCAATCATTGTGGCATCATTTCTAGAAAAAATAAATCAATTTCGACCAAGCCAGACTCTTTCCAGCATAGTGACCAGCTTAACTGCCGCATTTCCTGTTGGTGCTGTTAGTGCTAAGGTGATAACAATTTTACAGCAAGGTAGGAAAATCTGTATCTTTCTCTTTCTCAATAAAGAAACAAATTACAACCTTAACCAGGTCTAAGGTAATAGTTCAGGGTGAGGCCTTCCCTATTGGTCCCAACATGCTTTTCAAGAGACTGGTAGCAAGTGGAATCAAGTTTTAAACACAGGACAAATATTGGACTTTTCTCATATTTAATTACTCTATTCTATTGGCCAGAGAGTGTAAATACAAAAAATGTATCATACTGTTATATTTCAGTCACTCTCTGTCGGTCTCCCCATAAACCCATGTAAATAAATCCCTACTAATTCTGATGGGGTCCACTGTATAATAGGGTTCTGCACATAGGAGCCACCACTGTCATTTTTTTGTTGTCATTTTAGGGACTACAACTAATTTCTCTGAACTTGAGTTAGTTCACATGTGTAAATATACATCCAGAGTCCCAATGTGGTTTGTAAAGAGGAAGTAGAGAGATTAGGAGAGAGTGGGATACATATATGGGAGCAGTAAAACTTTGACAGGCAGGTAAGTCTTGGACACACAATAGAAAACATAAGGATTCCGGAAAAGTTTTTATCATGGTATATAGAGATTAACATCTATATCAGGGGAATCACAGTAATGTTTAAACAGTCTAACAAATATTGTATTCAAGCTAAGATGGAGACATGAACAAACTCTAAATATCGATATGCAATAATTATGCTAGCTATATGGTATGATACGATTTTTTTTATCATATTTGGACCTATAGTTAAGATTTTAGTCTCCTAAATCTGAAAGACACATATATAATGTTACTTGTTACTGGAAAGTATTTCTGCCATCATATACCACTATATCTCTATCATTTTTTGTAAGGTTGCTATGGTATTTCAATGTTTACGATTCAGCCACATAAGATTTATTCATTATAGCAACTGTTTACTCACCAAATTATAGCCCTTCCCTGGTGTTGTATATTTATAAATCTCCTACCTCAGAAAACATACATTTTGCATTTTGAATTAGCGAGTTGAAAATACGGGAATAAAACGAAGTTAAGACTAGAGAACACAATGGCTGGCAAAGGCGGCAAACAGTATTGAGGAAATCAACAAAAAAACCATTCGCGGACTCCCATTCAAGGCAGGAATGTGGCAGCTCCTCACTTATTGCCTGCGAACATGCAAGTCATCGCGATCAATGCGGCGCCAGTTTCAAATGAACGATTGACACTGCCTAGGCTAATGGGTGAGTTGACTTATCTTGAGGTTATACAACATAGTTGTTACTTCGTTATACAAAATATTTGTTACTTTGAATAAAATTGAAAAGAATGGCTCAATAAACATGAAACTTTCGGAGAATGTACATATAACATCATTTTTTATATTTCTTGGTGAAATGAAAAATAGTAATAAGTATCATGTGTCATGTCACGTGATCCAAAAATAAAATTTTCACAATAGGCTTCTGTACCTAGCATCTAGCGGAATTGATTGGCACTAGTACCCGTCTCCATGACTATAGCCCTGCCGCGGGTACCTGGTGTGATAGGGTTAATGATCTACAAGATATACTTGAGATGCATGATGATGAGTTATTGAGTACTACAGAAATTCTTGCAAAGCTGAACCTGAGCGTTGAAAAATATAAAAAACTCCAGAATGATACTGCCAAGATAGTGAGTTCTCTTAAGGAGAAAGTTGTAGATGCGGAACGTTCAGCGTCTTACATGAAAGATATTGTGACAGTCTTAGAGGAAGCAGTAAGTCAGCATAGTGATGACATTGATGTTTTATACCAAACCACTGATGAAACAATAAAAGTAATTGCGGATCAAAGTGAGAAGTTACAGTATTGGAAAGTCACAGGAAGCGTAAAATCCTTGTCAATGATGGTCTTAGGGAAGTAGAGGGTGAGAACCTACATGATATATTTAAACCCCATCATCATTCCAGCCGAGGTTATATTTTGCCGGGGCCGACAGCCTGCAAATAAGGCTCGCTCTATAGTGGTACATTTTGCAAGCATAAATGCCAAATCGCAAATCTTTCAAAACATTAGTCAGCTCAAACATAAAGACAGATGGCAACGAGTGTCTATATCTGATGAACCTTCTAGAGAAGAGCGCCAAATGAACCAAAACTTGAAAGCTATTCAAGCAGTTGCCAGTAAAAAGAACATCAATTGTGTAGTATGTGGTACATCAATAAGAATTGACAACCAACTGTATTCTGCTGAGCTGATTGACAACCTTTCTCATGGGCTCTCAATTTCCAAACAAAAAACAGTTGAAACCCAAATGGGAATAACATCCCAAGGTAAATACTCACCTTTTTCAAACTTGTTCGAAACGGCCAGACCCACTTCTCAGCAGAACATTGCTACCAACATGAATTTGCTAAGTCAGTGGGGGTGGCGAAAATTGCTGAATGGATCTTAAAAGTTAGTGTGCCTGAGGATGCTATGAGCCTGACAAGGGATCGTGCATGAGTCTGTCATGAGAAACATTGTGACAGCCAAATTTGAGCAAAATAAAGACATATGTAGTATTCCTACTGTACACTAGGCGGCGCCACCGTTACCGCACTACGTGAGAGACGTTTATGAGCGATAATACACTTCTTCTATGAAAGCAATGCTACTGAGTTCAGTCTTATGTCCATAGCCTAAATCACACCATTTAAAGATATTACATTGGCGACTGAGGCTGTTAATCAATGCAGGTATACTTTCCTGACTTCAAGGAACCCATTGGTGGTGAGTGGAACTGGCTGGACATAAAATTTGGCAGATTTTGATGACTTTGATGTGGGTGTGTATTGGCACTGTACTGAGTCACAGTGAATGTAACTATAGTGTGTGCACTTTTGAAGACACTAGGCCCACAGCATCATTCTGTACTACTGATGAACTTTTGTACTGTGAAAAAACCTGTTTTAAAAGCACTGCACTGTACTAAATTTTGATCAAAATGGCTACACCTTGTAATATTGGGCCTTATATCAAAGAAAGGGAGACTTTCAAGGCATATTGTGAAAGGTTGGAGGCATATTTTGATGGAGAGGATTTAGTTACTGTAGAACTTGTCGGTGATGATGCAGTGAAAGTAGCACAGGAAGCGAAAAATGCAATTATCACTAGAAAAAGAAGGGGCATTTTTCTGTCACAAATTGGAGCGGAATGTTATACAACGCTTGCTAACCTTATTTCTCCCAAAGTCCCACGTGAAACTAAATTTGAGGATTTAGTGAAGAAGTTAGAGGAACATTTCAACCCAACACCTCTTGAAATAGCTGAGTCATTTTATTTTGGTACTAGGAACAGAAAGGAGGGTGAGTCAGTGAATGACTATATTTTAGCTCTCAAAGTATTGGCAATTCACTGTAATTTTGGTGATAATCTCAACCGTTCTTTACGAGACCGTTTTGTCTGCGGACTAAATATACAACCTATCCAAGATAAACTGTTGAACACAGAAGGCCTAGACTTTAAGAAAGCTTGTACTATTGCCCAGCAAATGGAGCAATCTCATAAAAAATCCAAGGATTTTAAGTCTAGCTTATCTGCTAGTGCTGCTAGTTCTGATGTAAATAAGGTTTACAAATCTAAGCAGTTTAGCAAGAGTACCAAGAAAGTAAAATGTTTTAGGTGTTTTGGCAATCATAGTCCAGATGACTGTAAGTTCAAAGATGCGACATGTTACAAATGCCAACATAAGGGACATTTGGCTAATTCATGCAAGTCCAAATCCTCTAAGAAAGGGAGTAAGGGAAAAGTTCATTCTATGGACAAGCAACCAGGTTCTAGTGATGATAGTGAGGATGACCTGGGCATTCACAACTTGTTTTCCACTAACTCTGATAACTCTAAGAAAAAGTACACAGTTGATGTTGTAGTTAACAACCGAGTTATTCAAATGCAAGTGGATACCGCTGCAGATTACACAGTTATGGGTTGCGACAAATTTCGGAAATTCTTTCGCGGTAAGAAACTAAAAAAATCTGATGTTAAGCTACGTGTGTATTCTGGTGCTCACATACATGTCTGTGGGGAATTGCTATGTGATGTGGAATATAAGGGTCAAAAGAAGGAACTACCGATCCTAGTTGTGAACTGTGTGAATCGACCAATTCTGTTTGGCCGAAACTGGATCGAAGCAATCAAATTGGATTGGAATGACATTTTTGGAATCGAGAGTAAGGAAAAGACACTCAACGATATTCTCGGTGAACACGAGGATATTTTCCATGATAGCTACGAGGGCATTTCAGGATTCAAGGCGCATATCAAGGTCAAAGACAATGTCACACCTCATTTTGCCAAAGCAAGACCAGTGCCTTACTCCTTATATGATCAGGTCAATGCAGAACTTGATAAACTTGAAAAGAACAAGGTTATAACACCCATGAACCCTGAGGACACTGAATGGGCCTCGCCCATTGTTATTGTACCTAAAACCGATGGTAGTGTCAGAATATGTGGCGACTATAAGGTACATGTGAATGAATGTATTGAAGATGAAAAATATGCTTTACCTACTGTTCAAGATCTAATGTCTTCTCTTACAGGTGGTGAAATCTTTACTAAACTCGACTTGTCGCATGCATATGCTCAACTTGATCTAGATGATGAGAGTAGAAAATTGATGTCTATTAATACTCATCGGGGTGTCTATGGTTATACTAAGTTAGCATATGGTGCTAAGCCTGCTTCTAAGATTTTTCAATCCACCATGGACAGGATCTTACATGGTATTGATGGTGTTATTTGTTTTCAGGATGATATATTGATCCGTGCAAAAGATGAAAAAGAGCATCTTGAACTTATAGAGAAAGTTCTGAATAGACTAGCCAAGTACAATGTAAAACTCAAAAGAGAAAAATGTGAGTTCTTGAAAGAAAGTGTTGATTACTTGGGTTATCGTATTGATGCTAATGGTGTACATCCATTACAGGACAAGGTCACAGCTATCAAAGAAGCTCCCGCTCCAACAAATATAAGTGAATTAAAATCGTTCTTGGGTATGGTACAGTATTATTCTAAGTTCATTCCACAGATGTCTACTATTGTTGCACCATTGAACAGATTACTTCGTAATGAAGTCAAATGGAGCTGGGGTAAGTCTGAGCAAGAATCGTTTGATTTGTTGAAATCAAAATTGAGTAGCGATGCATTACTTGCACATTATGATGTGAAGAAACCGCTCAAATTGGCTTGCGATGCATCTAGTTATGGTGTTGGTGCAGTGATAAGTCATATTTATGAGGATGGTACTGAGCGACCTATTGCATACGCATCTCGTACTCTAACTTCATCCGAACGTAATTATGCTCAAATAGAGAAGGAAGCCTTATCTATTATATTTGGTGTTAAGAAATTTCACCAATATCTGTATGGTAGAAAATTCACTCTGGAAACTGACCATAAGCCACTTTTGACAATTTTAGGTCCCAAAAATGCTATACCAACTTTAGCAGCTGCCCGTATGCAGCGTTGGGCGATAGTTTTGTCTGCATATGATTATGATATCAAATATCGTAGATCATGTGACCATTCTAATGCAGATTGTTTGTCAAGGTTACCACATGAAAATTCGAAGGTGGGTAGAGAAAGTAAGATATACAGTATCAATTTTGTCGATACTCTTCCTGTAAAGGCTGATATTATAGCGAAAGAAACCAAAACCGATTCAATACTGAAGATTGTTTATGATTATGCTGCAAATGGTTGGCCTGAAAATATCAATCGAGAAGAGTTGAAACCGTACTTTATACGAAGATCCGAAATATCCATTGAAAACGGATGTCTATTGTGGGGAATTCGTGTAATAATTCCAACTAGTTTGTGTACAGGTATAATGGATGAATTGCATACAGAGCATCCTGGTATTTGTGCTATGAAGCGTATAGCGAGGTCACATGTTTGGTGGACTGGTATTGATAAGGATCTAGAAAATGCTGTGTACCGCTGTAGTATTTGTCAGGATAGCCGTGCTCTTCCTGCAACCTCTCCATTGTATTCATGGAAATGGCCGAGGCGTCCATTTCAAAGAATTCATATTGACTTTTTTGAGAAGGAAAATATGTATTTTCTTATTATGATTGATGCACATTCCAAGTGGATTGAAGTTGTTCCTATGCGAAGCACAACTGCTGAAAGAACTATTGACGAATTAAGATTGATATTTGCTAGACACGGTTTACCCGAAGAATTAGTGTCGGACAACGGTCCTCAATTTGTCTCATCAATGTTTTCTACATTTTGTGATAAAAATTGTATAAAGCATACTCTCTCTCCACCATATCATGCAGCGACGAACGGAGCTGCAGAGAGATCTGTAAGACTGATAAAAGAGATGTTGAACAAACATATTCTTGAGAATCAAAAGTTGTCATTAAAACATCGACTAGCAAATATTCTGTTCAAATATCGTACGACACCTCATACTACTACTGATAAGACTCCGTCTGAATTGTTGTATAAGCGTCAGTTACGAACAAGGTTAAGTTTAGTGAAACCGAATCTAGCTGAACATGTTGAAAAGAAACAAGAGCAACAGAAGTTATATCATGGTAGAATCAGAGAAAGGCATTTCGATGTAGGAGATAAAGTTCGTATCAAATACAATACAAAAGGTCTCAAGAAAGGTTCAGATCGTTGGGTTAGAGGTAAGATTGTGAAAGTATGTGGTCCGCGTAATTATGTTGCACAAATCGGACAGGCTACTCGTTTTGTGCATATTGATCATATATTGGCTGATCATGTTCAAGATAATATTCCAGAATATGATCCATCTGAGTTTGTATCTACTAGTATAGATGTAACAACTACTGATACACTGCCTATTATGGACAATGATAAAGGTATAATTGAACCACCTGAGCCTGTTGAAGATGTACCTGAGTCACCCAATGTCCGTCTACAAACTCCCATTCATGCAGAAACTCCAATACCGAGGTCTCCACCTCCTCATATTGAATCACCTGGAATGGCAACTCCACCTCCACGTAGAAGTTCAAGGGTTAAGAAACCAGTTGTCAAAATGGATTTGTAAATTGGTAAATGTCATACACATTTATTTGTGTATTTGTGTATTTGAGTTACATTATTGTATTATGTATTTGGTAGCTTAAGGAGGGAGGAATGTAGTATTCCTACTGTACACTAGGCGGCGCCACCGTTACCGCACTACGTGAGAGACGTTTATGAGCGATAATACACTTCTTCTATGAAAGCAATGCTACTGAGTTCAGTCTTATGTCCATAGCCTAAATCACACCATTTAAAGATATTACAACATACTCAAGAAGTTGATTGACATGGGCAACAAAGCCCTATTTGAGGCTACAAAACACAAGTTTTGGGGGTGTAGGTTTCACCTTGGTGAATTAAACCTCCTCAATGATGATTCGCTGATGGGTAACAAGTTGGGCCAAATCCTTGCCCAGGTCAGAAGCTCACTTAATAAGAATCAGTAGTGCCTCCTCTTCAAGTCGATCTATTTTCCCAGTGACTTTGTAACTAGCTGTACATTATGGCTACCTGACGCCCTCCTAATCTTAATCTTAATTTTCTGAGTAAATTAGATGCAGATATGGAGATACTTGAGAAAGATTTAATTCGTACCTGGTCTCCCATGCCAAAAAATGTGATTTTGGAGATTCTAGATGTCAAAACCTTTATGAGGAATTATCTGCTATTAACACAGATGAGCAGAGATTCAATATCTACTACTTTCCAGGGGCTAAACTTCAGGATCTAATCATCCGTGCAAATAACCATCTTAATCACTCCCCTTTAGCTGTAGTCTATATAGCCAGGGGCATATGCAATGTTATGTCCAAAGCAATAATCTCTTCCTCACCTAGAGTCCATGAAATAGGGATGACATGGACCACATGTTCAGAGCTGGTCAGTCATCTAGAGGCCTAGGGTATAGTTCTAGATCTAGCCCTAGATCGGGGTCACTCTGTCCCTATGTGCGGGATATACTCCAAGCGGGTCAGACAAAATTCTAACGTTTTATATGTTGTAGGTAACTAGCGACTTCATCGTTTCATATTTGGCTAACCCCCCCCCCCATCATCCCGTTTGTCTGTGCGCCCTAGCCCTGGTGACAACAGGAAGTACTACAGTCTGTTGTATGTCGATCGCTAGGCGACGCACATCTGGTGCGTGCACCCGGAAATAAACAACTATCGTGTCTAGGTCACATCCAGTGTCTGGTCTACAATTCATAACTTGGTGCCAAAATCTAGGGTTTTCTTCAAGAAAATAAAACCATCCATGCCCAGAAACAAGTAATAATGAAAGAGTGAAACCAGGCTGTCAGATGAGTATATATTTTGTTTACTCATCATAAGCAGAACTTTGTAAAAAGAATGATTTAGAATGTGAACCACATAGGTATAGGAATCTCCATAGAATCATTGGGATACAGTGTCAGTGCACATACAGTGTACTATATCAGTGATAGGAAAAGACCAGGCAGTAACTTCTGATTTGGACAGAGAGTTTGCTAGGTTCAAAGATCACTGTAACTTTATTTTTGGAGGTTCACTATCAGGGAAAACTCATGACCTACATAGGTGATAGAGGCAGGGAACTGTTCTCAACATTCACCTTTGCTCCAGCGGGTGATGACACACCTGCTGAGAAAGACACATTGGTGGGTGTTTATGCGAAATACGAAGCCTACGTGAAACCATGGCGTGAGATCATACGGGCCACTGTACGGTTCAACAACCGAAAACAGCTAGCCACAGATCATTTTGATGATTTGTAACCAAACTAAAAATACTAGTCCAAGGATGCGACAAGGGAAATCAACAAGATTGTATGGTCAGGGACGCAATAGTTCTACGGTCAAGGCACCCAGAGGTACAAAAATTGTGTCTGGAGAAAGGAGATGACCTAACGCTCGAAGGTGTGATCAAGATCGGGCGAGACGACAAATCTTCTCGAGAATCACTGTCGATCATAGGAGGCCCTTAAGATGCTAAAATCCATGTAGCAAGCTATAAAGGTAGAGAAAGGAAACCACAGAAAACATGGTCCAAAATAGCCATTAAGAATACCAGCAGGTCTACTAAGTCCAGCTACAAGAAGCAAAACAACAAGAAAGGCAGAGAATCAGATCAGTGTAGAAAATGTGGTTATGAAAGAAGCCATGTGTCATGCCCTGCATGTGATAAGATGTGCAGAAAATGTAAGCGACAAGGGCACTTTCAAAGTATGTGCTTTTCTAAGACCATCCACCAGCTAGGAAGCTTTTCTCAAGAGTCAAGTGACGAGTACAGTGAGGATGAAGGAGCTTAGATGATACAAATGGTCCAAGAGACTGATAGAACAAACCATGAAGACAGTGAAGAAGACTTAAATGCCTGATAAATTCAGTGACAAGTGAAGACAAGTGGAGTCAGTGAAGAACAGTTGTAGTGAATTCAGGATCCAGCTGGACACAGGAGCAAAAAGATTGTTATTGCCGTTTAAGCTATATAAATCCCTCAACCCAAGGCCAAGGCTAATGGCCACAAAACAAAGGTTTCAGTCTTACACAAAAAAAAAGATCATGGTGAAAGGAGTGGTACTAGCTCCAGTGTACTACAAGTCGAGAAGAGTTGTTGACATAGAACAAGGTAAATGTGGATTTATCCACAGGGACCTTCCAGGGTTGTCACTCTCAAGATAGATCCCACCATAAGGCCTGTACAACATGAACCAAGGAAGCAGGCACACGCCTTAAAGAAGATCATCGAGATGACGACAGAGGAACGCATCACTCCAGTACAAGGGCTTTTCAGCTGGGTGAGCTCTATGGTGGTAACAGGAAAGGACATAAGGTTATGTCTAGATCCTCGAGATCTAAACAAAGCAGTGTTACAAGAGCACTACCCCATTCCAACGGTGGAAGACATCATAGCAGAGATAGCGAATCCAAAAGTGTTCTCGGTACTGCATGCAAAAGCAGGCTACCTTCAAATAAAACTTGATTATGAGTCAAGTATGCTAACAACATTCAACACCCCAATAGGCCGATTCAAATGGCTAAGACTGCCATTCAGGATCAAGTCAGCACCAGAGATATACCAAGCTTAATGGATAGGATGCTGGAAGGCAAAGAAGCAGCAAGATCTGTCATGGATGACATCCTGGTAGCTGCCGAATCCAAATAAGAAAACGACAAGATCTTGAAGGAAGTGATAAAGAGGGCCACCGAGTGGAATCTGAAGTTCAACTTCAAGAAATGTCAAATTCGAAAGTCATAAGTAAAGTACATGGGTGACATGATAACAGCAGACAGACTTCAGGTAGACCCTGAGAAGTGAAAGCGGTGCGGGAAATGCCTCTGCCAAAGACCAAGGAGGACATACAAACATTCCTGGGCTTCGTACAGTACATTGCAAAGTTCATACCAAACCTATGTGAATTGAGCAAACCGCTCAGGATGATTACCCGGAACAAGGTGCAGTTCATGTGGGAAAGGGCACAAGATGACGCATTCAGAAAATTGAAAGACATGTGCTGTAAAACACCCATATTGGCATTCTACAATGAAACCAAGCCAGTTAAGATCCAGTGCGATGCCTCAAGGTATGCCCTAGGAGGTGTGATTCTCCAAAAGGGTTGACCCATGGCATACACATCTCGAGCACTGACAGACACAGAAAAATGATATGCACAGGTAGAAAAAGAAACTTTGGCTATTGTGCACCGATGTAAGATGTGTCACCATTATGTGTTTGGAAAGGAGGTGTTAGTTGAAAGTGATCACAGACCACTACAAGCTATCTTCTCCATGCCCCTGTTGGCAGCACCATTGCGCCTACTGAGCATGATGCTGAAGTTGCAGCACTATGATCTGAGGGTGAAGTATGTGCCAGGAAAACAGATACTGATGGGAGATGCACTGAGCCGGGCAAACCTGCCCATAGCCCAAGAGGACACCGAGATGGCAGCAGTGAATATGATCGATTTCATCACCAAGAAGTATGAGGAGTTTCAACTGAAAATCGCTGATGAGCTACACAATATCTACCACACTGTCCTGAAAGGATGGCCAGAGAACAAAGAGAATGTAACAGCGAACGTCAGAGAGTTCTGGAAGATGAGAGACAAGCTAACTGTATATGATGGAATCGTGTACAAAGGAATGAGAGTGGTTGGGCCACCAATATGAGGAAGGAAATCTTAACCAGCCCAGCCTGGCGACAATGTCATTATTGGGATTTTCCCGTATTCAAGCGCTGTTGTGGTGAGTCTGCAGAACTAAAAGAAAGGGAAAGGGGAGTGGAGGGGAGGGGAATGCTGGAGGTAGGCTGGCAGAGAAAAGTTAATGTGGCTTACATTTCATGTGACACAGATACCAGCATAATTCTGAATGGGCTATTATTTGGTATGACACAGGTATGAGCTGGTTGCTTGAACTCCAAATACCAGCATAAGTTTGTGGTCTCAGATCAGAAACTACAGTATCAAATTCTATTTTCAATATGGCTAAACATAAGTCATTATTTGGTATGACACAGGTATGAGCTGGTTTCTTGAATACCAAATACCAGCATAAATTTGTGGTCTCAGATCAGAAACACATAATTGAATGAATCAAACAATTTCGTGCCTATGCCAGTACAAAGAGCAGGCATAGAGGATTAATTTGATGTATGATATGCCATAGTTTGATAGATGTAAAATGACAGCATATTGATATGCAAATTAACTATGACATCATCAATATACATGAAAATAAATACCTCCATTTGATTCAGCATGTGAATATACCTCTGTATGCTAAATATCATGTCCCTATCATCAATATCTAGAGAGTTATCCTACCCCTAATAAAAAATGCCATAGGCTTAACATGGGATTTGTTTATTTCACGGGTGTGACATAAAGTGTTGTTTATGCCACTACTTTCTGATACTGAAAAATATGGAAACGGGGTAGGAAAAAATCTAGACGCCACTCGTTTGAGTTTGAGCTTATTTATGCCACTCATTTTGTTAGCTCCGTAATGTCACTCATCTTCGACGCGTGGCATAAATAAACTCAGATTCAAACTCGTGACGTCTCTTGATATTATTGTAATAAATCTGTTCATCTGTACTTATATAGAACGTCCTGACCATGCTGTACAATTCACAGAACGAGATGATAATATACAGTTTGTACGGACCGAGGCATTTATGCCGAGTTCTGTACAAACTGTAAATTATCATCGAGTTCTGTGGATTGTACAAGCATGGTTGGATGTTATATATTTACTATATACCCGATCTAAAAAAAAAATCAATTTAAAAAAAAATCAATTTCAATTTTTTTAATAAATGTGTATACGGCATGGGTATATAGTAATAATCATTATGTGGTGCCATGCCTTCTACTCTATTCTATATACTTGGGTTCCTCAAATTCAATCTTAATTTGAATAGACTTTCCTCCATAATTCTTGAACTACTTGACCGATTTTTAAAATTCAAATATCTTTGTAATCCTCTCTTTCCACGCTATCATTTGCATATATTATTCTATGTAATTCAATTTTACATTCTCGTAGCTAGATACAAAGTATAGCTGGCTTTAGAGGATTGTAGAACGAGGCGTATGTCTGAGTCCCAGTACTATAGCTGGGTTTAGAACCACAAAAAAAGTTTTTCTACCGCAAGATTCTCACTAGACTCTAGTACAGTCTGTTGTCGCCAGGCCCAGGGCACACAGGCTCAAACTAAGACTGTTATGCGCTGCCATTTTGAGTCAGGAATTCCTCCCTCTGCTGGTGCTAAGCTGCCCTGACTTCTTTTCCAGTAACAAGTGGCTTGAGTTGGCACTAAAATTAGAACAGCCAATCACAAAATTCCTTTCTCCCATCAGGCAGAGAGAACAGGCAAATGGGAGCCTTGCTCTGTTAAAGGCAGCGCAGTCTGTAAATGGACTAGTTTCTCACTCTCCTGGCCCTCTCCGGGCATAGGTCTGGTTCACTATATGTCTCTGTGTGGGAGACACTCCAAACAGATTCAACGGAATTCTAACGTTTTACATGTGGTAGGTAATTAAGGAATTTCATAGATTTGGGTGGCCATATTGGATTTATGCTAATTTGACCTACTTCTACCACTTACATTATATTTTATTTTCATTCTGGCATTATTTAGGTTATTCTGAGGTGAATGCCACTGGAATTAAATCTATTGGTTTTTGTGACGGGATAGGCCGTTTTTTATTGGGTTTTTTTTGCTTATTTTGACTGGACTAGTATAAAAGTACAGTAGTCCGATAAGGGCAAGAAAACATGTTTTCATAATCTTCTTTGTAGTTTCAATATTAGAGAGATTTCAAATTTTCCCATATACATACAGTTGGTTTCTTATCTTCTTACAACACTCAGAGGACTATTTAGACTCGCTCAAGTCCTTGATTATGGACGTTCCTGATTAAAGAAAATTAAGATGAAGTATGTATCTGTATCCCGGCGAGGAGGAGCGGAGTATATGGAGGGGATAGGTATAGGAGACGGGGACTGGAGCCAGTCTAAGGAATACTTTTCAAGTAGAAAATTTTCATCAAACTGAGCATCCAGGTAGTTCATACATTCCAGTCTTTGGTATGTTGCTCATTTTGATATCGGTCTTCGTAATATTGGCCAGCTTTCTTTTGGCTCTGTGATAAACCAGTCTTGATCATTCAGTATTTACCATTAACCTGTTAGCTGTAACCAATTTTTAAAGGCAATCATTTTTTTTCATCAGAAGATATCGTTTGCAATGAGGAAGCAAGGATTAGATCAATTGTGTAGGGGAAAATGGGGTTTGGATTTCTTTCTTTTTGTGTGTACATGTTTATGGCAATAAAGGGTGAAATGTGGGTGTTTGTTTTAAATTTGTCTTTTCTTATACATATAACCAGGTAAAATTGTACATGGCTTTGTAGCTCTCAGTGAAATCTGTATGATGAAAAAAAAGAAATGGATGAATATCCCTAAAATTAAATGAGTTACAAGATGGAAAGTTGAGTTAGTTATAAGATGGTGAACCTGAAACACTGTCCCTCCTCCCTATTCGTGAGAACGGGTCATACACATGTATATGTATAAAAATGTACTACGTACAGGCTTAGATACCTTAAAGAAGAGGACTATGCTCTTGGAGCATATAGAAACCTAATGGTTAATCAGAAGAGCTCCGAATAAGAAGTTTGCTACAAGCATGTATACACTTACTCACCGTTGACGTGGAGCTTCAGCGAAGATTCCTAGGCCTCTAACTCGACCCAGTAGCCTACTAAATGAAAAAGATTGAACTGAACTGAGAGGAAAGGCCTCATGTGACAGGTGTAGGGGAATCCTGTTCGCTGAAAGAGAGCAAACAAATGATAGTGAGGGCGTTTGTAAAGTTTATCCTTTGGTCTGCATCAGTGATCATGATATCAAATACTCCTATATTTGGTCTTTGTTTTCCTGTCGTATCAAAACCAATATATAAACTATACACATGACATATTTCTTACACCAGCGTTTTCTCAGATGATATCCCAAGCAGATAAATGATGTGGACTTATGGTTACATGGCATTTCATAATATATTCATGTTTTACAAACGCACTTACCAATGTACTGTGTGCAGATCTGTGTGTGTATGAACATATATATATTACTAAGTAATAAAGGCTGCCTTTTTCGCAAGGTTGCATGCTACAGCGAATGCAGAGTAAATAATTATCTATCCTATGTTTGCGAGGAGGTTGTACTAAAAGAATATAGGAGATGGAAGGGTATGTGTGTGTGCAACAGGAAACAGAGCATAACTAACCAACCAACGGAACTCTACATCTATGTTAACGTTTTACATGTGCACATGTTACAAAGTCTAATAGGTAGAATGCTTCGCCGACTTAGATACATTTCTAGATCTTTAAAATCTTCATTGTGCATCTTGCCGTGTACGTTTTTCAGTACAAGAGAGTTGTGTAAGTGACTATTAATTACCTAGACACTAGAAGGGATCTCCAATTGCATTCACATATATTCAAGTTATTCAAAGACACTAGATGGTTGATCAAAAGTGCAAGAAAAACAAGGACTACACTTTAGTTAAAGCGAGGAAGTGTAGGAGAAGGAATGGCAACGCTAACTTGTAGCCTGCCTGCCTGCCTCCTTGCCTGCCTGCCTGCCTCCTTCCTTCCCTCCCTCGACCCACCCACCGACTGACCGACTGAGCTCTCTCCAATAAATTTACTGACCGAATGACCCACTGGCTGATCGATCCACTGGCCGACTGACCCACTGACCGATCAACCCATTGATTGACTGATCGACCCACCGACCAATTGACAAACCAACCCACTGACCTGCCGGCCAATTGACCCACCAACTAATCCACCCACCGACTGAATGATTGACCCACCGACAGACTGATAGATCTACCTGTCAACACCCAGAGCAATCGTCCTGCAAGCTGATCGACCCGCAGACCGATCAATGTACACAAACTTTGAAATGTGGAGACTGGGTCAATTCAGGTCTATATTGTCATTTAAAAGTATAAAATGCTAACTTAAGAGTTATATTGTATGCTATTTATGTGAGAAAATATAGAATTAAGTCAATTTTCATGGAAAATAGATGTGGAGAGGGAGGGTCGGAGATGTTCGGGTAGGATTTGGCCTAACGGATGACATACTTTTGAGCTGCCAATTGAGAACTAATAAAACAATCTATCTAAATGATCTTAAATATTTCCTGTAGTACAGTCTCAGGCCTTTCTAATGATATATAGAACATGTATGTAGGGTGTGTGGTTGTCTCAAAACAATTCACATAGAATTGGTATCGGGCAGGTGGCTGACGGAGGCTCGGTGACTGGCATTGACAATGTACACGAACTTTGAAATGTGGAGATTGAGCTAATTCAGGTCTATATTGTCATTTAAAAGTATAAGACATCTCTCTCCACTTCTTTGGTTAAAGTTGAAAGAGGGTTATGAAAGGTCGCCAATTTACAGAGAAGCTCAGCTCTGGGATATACTAAGTGCATCGATACATTGGAGGCAAAGAGTAGTACCATGTGATAAAACAGTCGAGAATAATTATCATCACTGTATAACTATGTACATGTATATGTTAGAAAGCCACTACACATGCCACATATAAGTGCCATGCAGGCATGGGACTGACAAAGTTATTGTACACCAACAGGTAAACATGCAATGCTTTGGTCAATAAACAAAACCGAAAAATCTTATTCAGAATGGCAAGTAACATTGGAATCTAGGAAGTAAAGGGTTTATCGAGATCCCCAAAAAAGGAAATGTTCTCCATGACCAATACATATACTGCCATCCTGTGTATTGCTTTGCTTTCTCGTATTGTTTGGCTTTTTGGATGAACGATGACTATGAATCGTTCATAAGGTATTTTGATTCATAGCATCGTGACAATATAGTGGGGATGAGAGGAGGATGACTGGGACTCCATAATGCAATATAATGTCACCATTACTTATATTGTCCATCAGTCTTAAACTACTTAAATATAAGCACCTATAACATCAGGTGACAGCATGGACACGTTTAGCAATACGGTTTCCTATAAGAAGTGTGCAATAAGTGCGAAATAAGATGGGATTACCCATAAATTCCTTCCTAATACCATCATGGTTTTACAGAAGTAGTGCTACCTCCTGCTGAATGGTATGGCGATGGTGAATCTGAAAGCAGTTTTTAATATCTAAGGATCAACAGTGAGAGCAGATTGTACATGTTCTTTTACATATGGTTTGTACATCTTATATCTTTGAGAGAAAATAAGTTTGTTTCCAAGGGCACATTTTCTAGAATGAGACCTCTAAACTTAAATCTCTTTTTCTAAAAAAAGCAAATACTAAAACTGTAAGTTGCTGTATGGCTATAAAACCTGTCCAAAACAGAAATCATATTTCTATCTGTACTTTGTGAGCTATAAAAGGAAAAATGTGGTCAGGTCGCCTAGTGACTCTACAAGCATGTGTACTACAGTAAGCTATAGCGATAACCTAAAGACCAACCATCCACCTGCTAATATACAGTAGGGGACGAGTCTTCAAAGTTGACTCTAATAATTCATTACTTCATCACATGATATGACTTGAACCTTAAATACCATATAGTATCATGATACTGGAAATGGAAAATGAGAAAGACTAGCAAACATACCTTGTATTCATGAGCTTATTCCTCCAACGAATGACTGAACACACCGTTATAAAAGATCATTTCCTTACACTTTGTATCAATGATTTTTTTTGTTAATGCTATAGTATGAATAACTATATCTTTGGAAGTTTCATCTTTATTGACCCATTATCTCCTGTATAACAGCTTATCATTCATACAAATGATAACTTCATCCATTAAAAAAAATGCTTCGTATTATCCCTTCCCATATTCATAACTAAATGTCTTTCGCTTGTGTCTCATTAGGTTATAATCAACAAATGCATTGGATAGGGGAAAGTTGAACAAAACTTCATAGTTTTGAGAATTCGTTACCAAGGCTGCAATGGATGAGTTAAAAGAACATATGTTCATAAATAATAAATATTCAAAATTTACTAAGCTTGCGTAATGATAACAATTACCCTCAGTGTCTCGAAAGTGCATTTATTTCATTCACAGTGCGTTTGGCAGAGAATATGCTTTCCATAAAGTGATGTCACTAGTTACAATGCTCGGTGCTTTGGGGTGTGCGTCAGAACCGTCTACACGTGCGGCCATTGATATTATTACCCGTGACGTCATAACCATAACGTCGTCATCATGACTCTTATCTCAACGAGGCCAGTCTCAGTTCACACACATATATGTACAGAGAAGGGTGCTATGTTCAAGTCCTTGTCTTAATTTTGCATGACATGCTTATTTCTTCTTTCACTGAAACATGACGTTCTCTGATGAAGTAAAAATAGTACGGCGCCATATTTGACACAACCATTACTAACAAACCCTCTCTTCTTCGTCAGTTTATATACAGATTATAGTCCTCTATCTGAGCTTTTGGAACTAATCGGTTATCCATGATACGGGCCCGTTTAATAATATAGATCTGACGATTATCTAAAGACAGCAGAACATGTATACTCGACAACCATGTGGCATGTTGAACATGTACAAAGTACGCCAGACATACGACATTCAATTCACGTATACTTAGTCGATTTTCTCGTGGGATGTTTTCTTTTTTCCGAATATCACCCCTTTCTCCTTGTCCGTAAGACTTTGGCATTCTTAATTTGGTATTAGATTGCAGACCGGTTGGCCGGTAACAAAAATCAAATTCCAGATCCATCGAGCACATTAAACTGCTGACGATTGTCTAACACCTAGGCCTGCTAGTAAAGCTCTCAATATGTGACAGTATCGTTACTTCCTTGTTAGCTTATCTTTGAATTACAGTGGTTCCATTTTGGTACACCAGTTGTCGAACCTGAAAAAGGAGAACATTATGACCTTCCCACTATAATATATGATAGGAAAAATATGTTCAACATGCACATTTACATGGAAATTGTTATACCGTTGGAAAAATACGGAACTAAATATGCATGTTAAGTATTGTTGCAGGAATTTGGGCGCACATCAAAATAATCTTGCCTAAAGCTTTTCTGAAATCATCCATCTCAAGCCTACCAACCTGTTAATATGAATGAAACAAAGCAATCAGAAAAACTGTCGATTTTTACATATTCAAATTAGAATACGGACTCTGTATTCTAAAGAAACAGAGAAATTGAATGAAATGTTAACCATCGTAATCCGGAAGCATTGTACTATGTATTACAGAAAACAATCTTCCTTGAACAGTATTCGAAGAGCTCCCTTTCTGTTCCCTGTCTCATCAAAGGTCTTATCAATCTGTATTGCTTTAAAGATGTAATCCCTATAATTAATTTACTTGAGGCTATTTTCTTAATAACATTTATTCATATTTATTAAAAATAGATGTGGTTTAATCCACTTCTGTTTCGCCCAGGTATCTGTAACAATGAGGTACCTTTCTCTAACTAACTTTATCTGGAGAAAATACAATGACAAAAAGTAGAGTATGTTCACTTCATTTATATAAATGCAAGTATCATTATTCACATAGGCAGATTACAGAGGATGCTAATTTTCTGGTTATATTCTCTATTGAACATTCAATAAAACTGGGGCCCCGATTTTTGGTGGAAAGCCTTTTTATGAAGTATATTTTCTATTGTTTCCTTATTCAGGACTAATATCTGTCATTCAATACCATTATCACACTATAGGTCAGAAGGACCAGTGTGACCAGTTTGTATACTTTGTAGTCTTACACAATAGTATATAGTTATACACAATGGTTGGTGGAAGTATGCAATATTATTATTGCTGCACGTTTAACTCAGTACTACAATCCACCTTTAGTTTCTGTGGAATGGTTTTGTCGTCTTTACCAGAACAAAAGACAGCATCAACCTAGCAATAATCTGCATATACATCAACCTGCCCTCCTGTCAAAGAAAACAGTTACAATCAACGTGTAAAACATTGATTCTCGAAAATTACAAATATCACCATTAATTCTGAAACATCCAACACTGTATCACTTCATCCCTGTTATATCTAAATAGTCTATACCGTCCTTGAAATGTGGCTAGAGCCTGCCAGCCTGCCATACAAAGGCTACAGATACATACACAGTAGAAAAGTCATGAGGTTTTTCATATCATTAAACGCTAGTCAGGAAGGCATGAACTCTCACAGACACTTCTGTCGATGTTTTGTCAGTTACCCGCCAAAGAAAAATGTCGTCTGCTTGTGTAGATACTAAGGGGGAAGGTTTCCTTTGGTGGCGCTAGTCGACAGGGATAAATATCCAAACGGTCAGACCCAGGAATGCAACTGGGAATCCTTTCACTTTAAAATCATTAACGAGCCAGATACTAGCATGTAGTATTGAAAAATCCATCAGTTTCTGACACTTGTTTGCCCGTTAATGATTTGTCTAGATGACATAAAGAGATGCTGGGAAATCCATCACAAAAACATAATATATGAGCACCGTTTCTCTATATCATAAACAGATTTAAAGAACTGCTGTGCATGACTGCTAAATTCTCCGTAAATCCAACATCATACCCTGCACTATGATCACAAGTGAAACATGCCCGAAATATTACACCAAGCTATTAGAGCCACTGATGTTGATTGATTGAATTATCTTCTTGGTCTTAGTCTAAACTCTTCCTAGGTATGCAGGAACCAAATTCGGCAACATGACTAGCGTTATAAATCCACCGTCTATGACAAAAAGTTGTCATACACATAATGTTAACGATTCCCAAATTTCTCCATTGCGAAAAGCCAGTATAGCTCAGTAACTAACCCTAGGCCACCTTAGTGTCGGGAGAAGGCTTCACTAATCGAGTATAATTAGTATGGAGAGCGAAGTAGGTTCCTGGTTAAAACAGAAACCAGAGATTACTTACCCCGAAAGTTTATGTTTAAAAAAATGCAAGATATCTCACCTTGGGAACTTCGGCATGATTTACTACAATTTAGTATAAATATACTGCAGTTACATGGTCTTTAAGCATAAGGTGCCTCTTTTTGGCCAATATCACGTTTAGAAATACATCGGGAATGAGGGGTGGGGAGAGAGTACGCATAAAAGCGAAGGCGAGGATGGGAGATAGGGGGACGTGGATTGGGGATAATGCTATTTATTGTCCAGCTATATCTGGAGTTTGGGGCTATAAAAATGGCACATCATGTTCGTTGAAGCTTTCTCTCCTCGCCCTGCTTGAGCTCTACCTATTGGTCTGTTCCTTTTAGTATGAGTAGACCTTTCTTGACAATGTTTAAAAACACACTGATTACTGGCCTTAGAAAATACCAGTCTATTGCTGAGTAACTATATATCTAGCATATATCTAATATACACTATACACATAAGTGTCATTTGTTAAAACATCCAGCATTTTATGACGTTTACTTATTTATTCCGTTTCACCAACAATGCATGTTCCCTTCGTTACTACACATATACAGGCATGTGTAAATATACTTGGGGGGCGTAAACGTGGTAATCTTTAGAGGAATCCTCTATAGTTTCAGAAAATGAGTCCTAATTCTACTGCATCTCTCACTGAAGAAAATCCTCAAGTCATTCGTTTGTTATAACCTAAATATAGTCTCAAGCATTAAAGAATCAATCAAACATTTCCACGCATATATCACTTTCTAAATTTCCTTGTCTTTTTTAAATTTCATATATGCCTTTCCCATGCATCAACCGTAGAAATATTGGGACAACCATGGAATGATAGTTAATGATAAATCAAAGACCCTCTGGGGTCTTCTAACATAAAATAAATAGCCTATATCTTTTATACAACTGCCACATATATAGAGTACTTATATACCAACGAGAAAATGAATATGGACGATAAATTGTATAGATTATACGTCTACATATGTGCGGTACTAGAGTATGTACATGATTATTTATGCAAGGATTGACCTCTGCCTGTAATATCGATGAGGTGACCTTGGGATGACGTACGGTGACTTTGTTATTCATCGACTGTGAACGGATTGACTTGGAACATGAAGCAGTGGTTGCAGACCCGTACCGGCTTCGTGTGACCGTAATGAGGCAGTGGCACAGCGTTGGAGGAACACCGTCCACAGAATATCTGTAAACCAAGGAGAACAACAATACATGTATGGTCATCCGAGGTGCTGACTGTGGTGAAAATAGTAAATGGGGAATTAGGATTGGTAAATAGTAAATGGGGAATAGTAAATGGGGAATTAGGATTCGTAAATAGTAAATGGGTAATAGTAAATGGGGAATTAGGATTCGATTTTAAGTAGATATGTGTGGTGTAGTTTTAAATGCATATATACCATGCACAGGGATGAAAGTCGTGCCGTCAAACAAAATTTCGGAACTTGACGGAACTCTGACGGCAGTGTCAACGGCCCTTGGCGCGTTTAACTGCCGCCAAAGTACTGACTGGAGGTTTATACGCCGTTGGTGAGAGCCTGCTGCCAGACTTTCTTGGAATTTAGTTTTATTTTATGATTTTCATACATTGTTAATGATCATATTTCGAGATGAAGAAATTTCTGATTTCCGTCAATTGTCGGCAAACTTGCATCCCTGCATGCATTATCTCACCCCTGGTACAAGTTTAGCTATAGGAATAACATTAGAAAAAAATATTCAACGAGCACCCTAGTAAAGTGACAATACTACGCCACGGCCGTGGCGTAGTGAATTTGAGATGATGTCATATGGAGATGATGTCATAAGTATATTCTAATTATTCTGAAATTATGACGATATTTAATGCCTTAACGAGGGGTTAGATAAATCCAGAACCACACTTGAATCGTAAAATACACAAAACTCCACTCGTTTGGTTGTGCCATTATCGTCAGTCGGCTTCGCCTCGATGACGATTGTGGCCAATCCAAACTTGTGGAGTTTTGTCTATTCATACGATTCTCGATGCAGTTCTATATAAGTATTAATCAAGGAAAGAAAAATTTTCTTCAATTTTTTTCTTTATAAATAGCATCGTTTATTGTCATCTAGAGGATTCAATTACAAGAAGATATCCATGATATTGTTTGTGCAAGATGTTAAAGGAAGAACATAACATTATAATTTCACTGCGACATTAAAGGCTTACCTTGCCACAGTTGCGACAGTGGTGGCGCCGCCTGACGAATGTGAAGAGAGCCTCGCACGATTCGCAGTGTGGCGACTCGTCGTCCGGCACCCACTTTGGCGGGTCCACTGCAAACAGAACAGAACTGTTGTTTAAAGACTGGCGAGGGGGGGGGGGGGGGGGGGGGCAAGGAGGAGTGGAGTTAGACTGGCTGAGTGCCTTGTCAAGTAGATACATATGTTGTAAAGTGACGATGATGGAGTGTAAAATAATTATAACGGGATATAGACTTATAAGTAATATAGGTTATAGGCCTTATCCATCTCTGACTGATGATACCAGTACGCATTGCCACGTTTGTTTAGTTCAAATTATTACCCACTGATACTAAGGCTATGAGGCCTATAGATCACTGCTGAATAGAATACAGAAAGCCGTATTCTCCTAGGTGAATACGACTTTTTCGGCAATCTAACGGGCATTATAGGGACTATTTTTTATGAACAAAACACGGCGCTTGCAACAAATTTCTAATTATTTACAAGATTTCCCCCCCTAATAATTAGTCGAACGTTGAGTAATAAATACAACATTACCATGATATAGACCAGTGTGGCCGTATTCTCCTTGTAGTGGACACTACGCAATATTCCTCGCTATCGCTTGGAGTTTTACTACGTGGAGAATACGGCCACTCAGATCGAAATCATGGCAATATTGTATATGTCCAATATGTCTGCTCTGACACTATATCATTAACACACACGAGAATGACCATCTCAGGATGCTTCACCTTCGTTTGTTTGTTTGTTTGTTTGTGGTATAACGTCCCAGGGGACCCTGAGGGTATATAGGGACTATCAATGATTTAACTTTTCACTTTCATAGACTTATTTCAGTCAATTCTTTTCAATGTTTCAAATATGCTTCACCTTCATCGGAGGTTGTGGGTTCGCAGTCTCCGGCGTGTGAGACGGCGTCGTCGGGCCGCGTGTCGGAGGCCGTGTCCGAGTCGCCGAGCTGCTCGCCCGCGTACTGCTCGTCCCGCCCGCTGCCCTCGTCGCCGCTGTCCCCGGCATCCAGACTCAGGAAGGGCTCCGACGAGTTACACTCAAACACAGCCTTCAGAATGTGACGCAGGTCGCTCGCGTAGTTGGTCTGCAGCTGGTCTGCTACGCCTACAGGGGAGGAGATAACGTGCGGTCATTAGAATCTGTTATTCCTATCTGATAAGGGGCCATCCAGAAAGTATGTACGCAGACATTTAAACAATTTTTACCCCCACCCACCCTCTCAATCTTGTAGGCAATATAACAAAGAAGGAGCATACCCATAATTTCTGCCCCCCCCCCCCTCCCCCCTAATAAGTGCGTACGTACTTTGTGGGTGGTCCCTATCGTGGCGGTGGAAACATCGTGTTGGGTCATTCAGAGGAGTCAATTGGAAGAACAGAGGGAATATTTTTCATGTGGAATTTACTGCCTTTGAGAGACTGGGAAAACATGGAAAGTACATCGTTATTGGTCGAGGAATGGGGCTGGGGTGTGAAAGGAGGTTTGAACCACTGTTTATTGGTGTAAAGAGGCCCAATTCATTCTCTTTGTTTTCCATAACATATTTATTTTTATAAACTGAAAAGAAAAACAAGATTTCCTTGGAAAAGTGCCATTTCTACGTATTACGTTTATGGCATTTTTGAAGTACACAATATGATGGGGGATATTGATATTCTATATCACGGTGGCTTGCAACGGCCTCTTACTGTGGTTTATAAAAAAAGATTGATTTGCCAATAATCTTTCTTTCAATGGCTTTCTTTCAATGACTTTCCTTCTTCATAAATGTGACTAAGAGGAACTAAGATACTTGGCATTATGATGCAAGATACTACTCTTATATCACAGCTAATACCATGGCAGTCTCAATACATTGTGGGCGTCTAAGAATAACAAATATTTGTATAAGTCACATTAAACCGACATCTTACATGCGGCGTTGGAACGCTTATAAATCACGAAGGAACCCCCGTATATTTTCCCCATATCCCTGATGCTCCATCATTGAGCGCCTGAATGTTAGTTGTACTTCTGTGTAAACGTTCTCCGTGAACTATGTATGCTGGAACGATGGGAATGGATGGGCTTGGCACGAGAAGTAATAATAAAATACTAATTGCTTAAATTCCGCTTCGGTCAGGAATTTTGTGATAATTTATGAGGCATTTACAACGCATATCGATATTCTTGGAATGCAGCAATTTCATATCACAGATATTAGACATGTATAATAGGAGGATGGTAGGTATCACTACCTTAGGTTTTCTTTGTATAATGAAACACAGCCGCCTCCTTCGCTGGCTCCGTCCAAAATAATATTATCACCTTAGGCAGAACTACGTAAATAGTATCTAAGTGAGGGGATCAAGGGCAAGCTTTTTATTTTTGCATGGATCTGTGGGGAAGTCCAACTGGCATGTGACTGACTTGTTAGCAGTTGTTAAGTTAACTTTACACAAAGAAAACATTTATTTATTCTGAAAATGAAAACATGATTTTCCATGAAAAACATGAAAAACTGGCATCGTTGAAATACACATAAAAATCCAATACTAAATACAATACCAACCGATAAAAGCCGCACCTACCTGATATGCACACAAAGAGCCTGTGAATAAGGTCGTTGGGGGACTTGAAGCGTGAGCGGGCCTCTCTCCGGGAGGCCAGTTCTGCTGCCTGGATGGCGAGAGCAATCTCCTCGTCGTCGTGACAGTCTGAGTTGTAGCTGCTCGTCTCGCTACTGTTATAACTGAAGAGAACCACAATACATACAGGTGTTAAGTATCCATGTCACTCCCATTAATCATTCGAGATTCGAATTAAAACAAATTACAATACACTGCCAAAAGTGAACCCTAAAACCATGTTTCATATTAATAATAATGTGTTAATTTGAGCTTGACCAGCCGTGAAGAGGGTATCGGAGATACGGAAACACGTAGTTAGAATCAATCAAAACGGTATGGTGTAATTCCAAAGGTGATAAAGCACTATATCCCATCAATTTCACTCGTTGAATGGTGAGTAACCATTAAATACTTATATAGACAGACCTGACCATGCTGTACAAGCTACAAAACGAGATGGGGAATTGCTGTTTTTACGAAACGAGGCCCCCGGCCGAGTTCCGTGAATAACACCAATGCCCATCGAGTTTTGTAGCTTGTACAAGCATGGTGGGTCGTTATATATTTATTATATACCCAAAATTAATCAAATCTTACCATATATTGGCATAGAAGATATGTCAGTATGAAAGCCCACACACTGCTGATGTTTCAACGTGTGCAGTATAACAGTGTACTGCACAAGGTTCAGTATACAATTCATACTGTATAGGGAGCAGCAGTACGTAATTATCAAATATACTGCATGGGTATATATAATCAAATATACAACGATAAATATAACTCGTTCAGTTTAGATGTGTACATTCATCATTGGAATACATATCAATGTTAACGCTGACTAATTTATGTGTTCTCACAGGCTATTTGAAGGGAGAATGATGTGTATGGGCTACGGATGCATCCGAAATGATGAGGCGACATAAGTAGGGCTGATATCATACATCGTGACATCACGGCGGACTGATACCTCACTTAACACCCGGGCCGCCTGGTTCAATAACCAGGTACTTTGTCTGCCTCCAATTCCTCACCCAGTCCCCAAAAACATGGTTCCCAATCATAATCTCAACGGATATATCAATTGTTTGTTTCAATTGTTTCAATAGCCTTGCTATCTGCCAAGCCACCATCAACAACCACGACGGTTTTGTAGACAGGCGGCCCTAAACCACAAAGGGTTGACGCATAGTAATACACCAGCGTTAGCGAGTGTATTACGACACCAACCATGAGTGGTATACAGAGCCGCCTGTCCACAAAACCATCGTTTGTTGAATCTATTATCGATCTTCTCCGTTGATTTATCCCCAGGAATTGCCACATTAAAGGGTATAATCAATCCGGGCTATTTTTGCTCTATAGTACAAAGGGATTATTTTCCCATATACAATGGCTTTGAGGCCATATTCAATGTATTTTAATAAGTATACAGTTTTTAGTTTTAAACAATGGGTAATGGTTTACTGAAACCCCAAACATTTTCAATGGGGACTTTGTATAGGATGGATAATAAATTAAGCAGTCACTTAACAAATGTAAACCGTACGAAAAATTGACGGTTGATAAAAGAAAATAACAGCGAGACTGAGAAAACATGTCCCTGTTGGATATGGATTCGTGTTCTATTTGCGTAAATGAGTCCCAATAATTATCATATTTGTTTTACATAAGGAAAAATAATTGAATGTACTGAAAATAAAAAAATTCCTACGCATGGGTTACGTAGTCCCCATTGAAAATGTATGGGGCTACTGTAAACCACTACCCAATGCTACCCATCTCATAAGGGGGACTAGTTATCAAAATACAACAACACAACATCGTTTTATCATTCCATGTACCTTTTCAAGAATTATGCTCATTTGTTATCTGTTTTGGTTTTCCCAGTGAGTTACACAGTCCACATGCGACTTTAAAACCTATTATCATTTGTTTCTTGTCTATTAGCCAAGTTTGGGGTTTATCATATTTATCCCTGTCGTAGTTTTGTATACAATTTTGACGTCGTCATATTGCTACAGTCTGCCGTATGTACATGCATCAACACCCTTTAAATATACCAGTTTGATGTGAGGATTGATAGATCTTAGACTTAGAGGGACGGTAGCCCAAACCCCAAATTGACCACTCGTCTGTGGATAGCCCCTTGTACCGTGTACGGTAGATATATATATATATATATATAATACTTCAGGCATTGTATGAGTTTAAATTCCAACATAATGGAAACCTAGTATGGCGAATACCTGGAATAACACATGTTTCGGTATAACAGACAGTTAATCTCAGTCTCGGCTATTTGAGCTATTTTGCGTAACAACCGTATATAGAGCGGTGTTTACAGCAAAAATATGTCCTATACCCCTCTAGTCTCTATTGACAGATGCAGGTGAAAAGGTCGGTGGCGTTACTAAATTTGGAGTCATTACTTGCGGATCTTTGGCACACATAACTTTTGAACCTGATCTCCATATATACATTGTATAGATTTATTTCTATTGAAAATATCTATTGGTGATGTATCAAAGTTGATATATTTTCTTATCTACAAAATGATGAAAATAAATGATGGAAATTAAGACAATCAAAGTAAACTGATAGAACCTAAGCATAAATTGTTGACAATAAAATTGTACACCATCGGATACAGTTATAAATATATGACTCTTGAGGTCTTTGAAAGCGGTCATGCTATGAACAGTATTTTTTTTTTAAAGTCACACTTTTCATTATGCCAATTTGAAGATGAGATTATGTCTCTCTTTCTTGCAGGTATCAAAACCCAACTCCTATCCACAATAAATGTATACGTACATCGTTTCAAGAAAATGATACCCCCGCCACCCATATTGTGCATGCATCATCCCTCTCACTTGGAATTACTAGGAACAAATGTTATTTCCATTTATAATGGAAGAGCGCGGTATACCAAAATCTCATCAAATAAAAGTTGTTGTTTTTTTGGGTTTTTTTGTCGGCTTGTCATAGAGGTGTTCTAGCCACGTCTTCATAATCAAATAAAAGTAAGAGAATATGATAGGAAATTATTGATCAGTGAGCCATTTGTATTTGAAAGCATCAAGAATGTTTCAATAAACCCAGACAATGGATTTAATAGTTGTTCTCAAGTATCATCAACAAGAATATTTATCATGGTATAGAAATCTACATGTGTGACAGATGGCAACTGATTACTTAATCAAAATAGGTGAATCCTAAATCTTCTGAACATCATTAAGTTTCTTTTTAAATATATCATGTAAATGTTTTACTTTAGCAATACGTTGGCATTTTTCTTTTGAGGTGTTTGTCATTTGTTGGCTAACGTTTTTGATTTTGACTTATGCCTGGTCTAGCATACCACAGAACCCATTCAACTCGTCGTAGTTGTGACTGAATTTTTCATTGAGGGTCTTGGTCAACTGCCCTATTTCTCTGGCTAATAGGTCAGCTGTGCCACTCAGTTCGCTCTCTAATAGCCCCTTAGCACTTGATACACTCATGTTTGTTTGGCTTGATGGTACTTCATTTGGAGTACTACTAGTGCTCTTGGTTGTCCTCTTACTAACATATTTGTCATTTGTTTTCCTTCTACTTCTAAGAGTCCTTTTGACATCTTCAGATCTTCTGGAACATCCATATAGTTGGCACTATTATCATGGTCCATTGATATGTGATTTCTGTACATTGATATGTGGTTTCTGTTGATTTGCTAGACCGCACAGCACACCAGTTCACATGGTCACTCATCCATGAAAGTTCTTTTAATGGGATACTGGACCCCTGCCCATTTCACCAGACCTTTATAGTTGGGACATTGATAGTGAAGTGTCTCTGCAGTAAGCTGAAAGCCTGTGTGAGCATTCTAACCTCTCTAGATGACGTATATGAGCGCGATTTCCCGCGCTCAACTAGTATACAGGAATGTGTGTTGGGGTCAGAAAAAATTGGAAAAACTTTTGTGTGTGTAATTTCCTGCCTCAAAGAGACCTAGAACACATGGAAATTATGTCGCTATCAGCCACAGCATGGGGGTCAAGGTCTGCGGAGACCCACTGTTTTATTGGCGTGACTAAGACTAAATTAATTATGTCTTTGCTTTATACAAGGAAAACGAATTTCGTACACTAAGAGTAAAAACATAAATTTCCATCGTAGCGTGGGAAACAATGTTTTCTGAATATATCATCAACATCCTAGCTAATCCTCCTTACAAGGAATCATTGGTAAAAATATATCACAAGTGTCTTACCTCTCCCTATCCCACAAAAACATAAATTCCCATCGTAGAGTGTTAAGGTACGTTGTCTGAATATATATCATCAACATTCTAGCTAATCCTCCCGCGCTCAACTAGTATACAGGAATGTGTGTTGGGGTCAGAAAAAATTGGAAAAACTTTTGTGTGTGTAATTTCCTGCCTCAAAGAGACCTAGAACCCATGGAAATTATGTCGCTATCAGCCACAGCATGGGGGTCAAGGTCTGCGGAGACCCACTGTTTTATTGGCGTGACTAAGACTAAATTAATAATGTCTTTGCTTTATACAAGGAAAACGAATTTCGTACACTAAGAGTAAAAACATAAATTTCCATCGTAGCGTGGGAAACAATGTTTTCTGAATATATCATCAACATCCTAGCTAATCCTCCTTACAAGGAATCATTGGTAAAAATATATCACAAGTGTCTTACCTCTCCCTATCCCACAAAAACATAAATTCCCATCGTAGAGTGTTAAGGTACGTTGTCTGAATATATATCATCAACATTCTAGCTAATCCTCCTTACCAGGAATCATCGGTAAAAATTAATCACAAGTGACCTACCTCTCTCTATCCCAGTCGACTTCGGCGCTCGTCACGCTTGAGCGGCGACTCCGGTTGCAGGCGGAGCACATCATGGTGGGGCCGTCAGTGTAGCGTAGCCGCTGAATGCGCGGCACCTCCAGACTCCCGCGTAGAGCCAGGTCGCCCTTCACGCACGTTCCCCGGCGGCACTCCACCTCGTCCTCCCCCGGAGCACGCAGACACGTGGTGCTGTCCATCAGATCATCCCCCACCACACCGTCCCCTGCCTCGTGGTTCCTATCACAGCTTACAAGATGCATCCTGCACCTACACTGGCCCCTGAGCTCCGGTAAATCCGCCTGTGAGCCGCTCTTCTCCTTCTCGAGTGGCTCCAGGTTGGCCTTCTCCTCCTCCGAGGACGTTGGCGATACAAGAGCTGCTGGTCTTTCAGTTCCAGGCTTTATAGAACACGCAGCTCCTTGCTCTAGGCCAAGCTCACGGTCAGAAGATAAATTTTGGTCCCCTCCCGCAGACATCAGCACGTATTGGTCCCTGCCCCTACACTGCGACGTGCTTCCATGACCAGCCCTGCCCAGTTTCACCGTTTGGTCTCCAGCTTGACAAGGTAGTCTCGGATGGTCCACTCCACCAGTTACTTGGTCCCCTGTGCTTCCTGACCTGCTGTGGCCTGCACAAGTGTTTAATCCTTCACCTTCTAAAGTCTGTCCTTCATTAATCTCTTCACCACTCATATGAGTATGATCCCCACAAGCCATGTTGAACTCATTCATCTGGTCTACGCTTTGGTTGTGCCCTCTTTCGTTGTTGACAAGACCACCTTGCGTACTTTGTCCACCCTCTTGTTGTTGGTCCCTACTACTAGCTGTCGTTGCGCCACATGTTTTGTTGCCACACTTACAGCAGATCCCCATCGATTCCGTCAAGGCTTTGGATGTGACGGCGGAGATGAATGATTGCTGGAAAGATGACGTGTCCGTCACAAACACCTCGTTTAATGTCTCTGTGACATACGAGATGTGAGTACCGGGCGAGAAACAATGATCCTCCTGAGAACAGTCTGTGGTGTAGAATACGCGTGTGGACCCCAAGTCGACAGCATTCGTTGGGGTGCGTTCCCATGTCCGCTGACTGGCTGGAGTATCGCTTGTGGTTTCTGTGTTAAGAGGTAGATGAAAGTTGAACTCATGACTATGTGTACAAGCTGGTCTGGCCCCGCCCCCTTCCTGTTCCAGACTGTCATTTAGCAGACCCAATGCTGAGCTGTCTGTATCATGGTACCGCGACCTGCGACGCGGTCTAAGTGTCGCCTCCGGCCAGGATACCGAATGTCGCAACGACCGGGTCTCGCGACTGCTGCTACCATGCCTACTACGACTATCATTTCGACAACCACCGCCACACCTGCCAACTTGTTCACAACCATCAAAGTGCCCTGCTCCTGCGAGTACACTGCTGTTCTCACTCAACATTCCGGAGTCACTGCTATCCTGATGGGGCATACTTTGCTTGGCAAGATGCACACGGCGACAGCTGTCCGTCTCGCTGCTGCCCTCTGAACACCGGTCACCGAGCTCAGAGCCTTCGTGCTCTCGTGGCACATGTTGGTCTGGGTTAGCAACAAGCGTCATGGTGGACGGGGACTGCGACATACAGCCGTACTTGGCATGGTCCACACTGAGCAGCGTGTCCACCACCACATCCTGGTCCAGGTCCAGCCCGGGCAGCCCCATGGCGCCGTCCAGGGTAAACTCTGCGTGCTCCACAGACAGATCCTGGTAAGGGTCGAAGTCATCTGGGAAGGCGATGGTCTCCAGGTCCCGGTAGAGACCCTGTTCTTCTGCACTACACAATGACTTCTCCAGAAGCCAGAGTTCCTCTTTGCTCAGGGTCCACAACAACTCCCTAAAATATATATGATAGGAGAAAATACTGTATAAAGATATTATGAGAAAGCTAATTAAACATTAGCGAAACGTCGTGAACTGCACTGATACATCATATGAACAAAAAATTATAATACTTGGTTTCAATGACATCACCCTAACAACAACTGACTGTGTCTGTTTTTTTGTGATTTCTACCATCTGAATTTCTATATTATGATTTCATTTCTATTGATAACGTCATCATTATGGCATCATTAATATGCCGTACCTTGTAAGTGTTAGCATAGATAACACAACGTTTTTCTCAATAGAGGAACCGGTTTTCCTCTGACACTTGATATTGTCTCGTTTTTTCAGCCCTTTCTTTTCTAGTCAGAGTTGTACTTACTAGATATTCCAACCACTGCATATTTCTCTAGTGACTTAATTTTCATCAAAAGATCATACTATATCAATAAATGTCTAATGACAGGAAGATTTAAGAGTTTTGCTGACACTATTTGTGTCCTTACCGTATTTTGTAGAGCAAGGTTTGGAAGGGTCGGAACATCTCCGACATGTTCACAGGGTCCATGTCCGGATTTAGTGGTCCCTCGGGGTACACCAACAAGCCGCTAGATGACGGACAGGGGAATACAGAATACCTTCGTCATTATTCATGTTTTCCGACGACATTCACAGAAACAATCATGGTTAACATACAATCACTATGTAATAAAGACATAACCCACTATATTTTTTATTTTATGTGTGAATATTATGTCAGGGCAACGAGTCCCAAATCAAAGGTTTTCGGTCTGGATAAGGCATATATTCACACTAGGGTAATTGCACTCGACAGATCACTATAAAGTACTTAGGATATATGCCCGGTATCAGAGCTTTCTCAACCACAGGCATATGTCAAAGCTTTTCTTTTCTACTATTTCTATCATGGAAAATTGATAATGAACATCACTATAATGTTTCCCATTTCATCCACTAAATTCTAATGTAGGACGAGACTATGTTTACTGCGTCACAGATATTGCTTGAATGGCATGGAGCAAGGCTGCATGGGATGTCATCACATACTGTTTTAGAACATTCTACCATGGAAATGCATGCGCATCGAGGAGATTAGCAGACTAACATGTTCTGCCATCCGTAATAACAGCTGAGATCTGATTGGTCGATTAGGGTCACATGGTACAATACTATAGTAGGGGTAGCAGTTCTACTCACTTCGAGGTAGCTGCACATATCGTGTATGCATGTTCTAGCCACATCTCCACATTGATTCTCTGAATTCTGTTTACACATCTTGTTCTAATTACAATTGAATTATGAAGACTGGTCATACTTGGATAATTCTTTTATGGCATTTTTTCATTTTTATCACAAAACAAACATTAAATATATATAAAATATACTCAATGGTATCAAATCATATTCAGAATAATGGTATCTACTTAGATATTGAGATATTAAGCACGTCTTGACCTACGTCCGAGCAGTGTATTCGTGTTCTATTATTAGCATGTTCATTTTGGGTCGCCTGAGAACATGAAAAGAACCTACAGGTTGCCGTCCCCTTGCCCTTAATCACAAAACAGTCTTTACATTGGGTTTCTGTGTTAATCTTTTGCTGAGATATGCCCTGAGGTATACGTCACATACGAGGTTAACAGTGGGCGTAGGTCAAAAAGGTTGAAACTCAACGAGTCCCCTAGCGGATGATTGGGAAACCAGCCTACTCATCCACTGGTCAGAGATGGACTACCAGTTAACCTAGATTTTCCCAATTCTAGCCAATCATATGACGGAGAATATTCAGTGCGAAGAGTGGACTTGCTGAGAAGTGCATTCTCAGTTATGAGCTGAAAGTGTTGGTTGAACAGAGCCACTCCCTAATAACGGATATATTATGGCGACATATACACTTTTTTTTTAATATTGGAAAAGAATAGATAATTCATCAAAAAATCTGCCTGAATTACATAAATTTGCGAAATTTGTTGAAAAGGTTTAGGGCATTTCCTTGTCATGGGTGAAAAGGTTTAAAATCCATTGAAAAGTGTAGGTCTGTAAACCCTGAGTCATATGCCCACTACACAAATCTACAGTACGCCATAATATACACAGAGGGTGCCCATCTAATATACGCATTGACCTAAATTAATTATTGTGACAATCAGAAAAAAAACGCACAAAAAAACAAAAACAATAAGACATCTGAGATGATAGGTGATAGGTCAGTCAGTGTATTCTTTGTTCAACGCATCATGAATATGCGGGAAATAACATACATTCCTATAACCTACCGTCAGCTTTGCCCTGGACAGATATCAACACAAAGTCATCGTACTACCGTACACACACGGCATACATAAAAACTGTGAGATTCCGATATGTACCCACAACATCAAACTAAACATTGTATGAACAAATACAAGAATACATTATAGAAATCAAAACTTAAATAACAGATAAATCATTAGAAAAACGTATATGTAACAAGTAAATAAAATTGAATCACACGGTGCCGCATAACCACCCCAGCAATAACTGTGACAACCTAGTTTGAAGTGAGGACAATTGTCATGGGTAATCCCAAAACAATAACAATCTCAAAAATGGCTGATTACCAATATGATAAACTATAAAATCGTTTAACTTACGCTACGATGGCGAGCCTAGGAATGGTGAACATGAGGGCCGGGTCGTAGTCATCTATCATGTCCTGTGTAAGCAGGTTTAAACGCAGGGCCCTGTACAGGAAGGATTAACAATTTTTATACATGTATTTGATTTTATATTAGATATTATAAAATCGTGAATTACGTTTGCAGGAAGTTTCCTTGTTGAGGCAATAGAGCCAGTTTGTTTGCCACGCTCCGATGCCTGTCAGTCTAGATGTGTCTTGACAGGGTTTAGTTCAGTGGGGAGGGGTCAGCCGGGGTGAGGATTTATCAAGAAAGGGGGTGCTGTGGACCGACGCAGTATGTGGAGGTGTAAAAGGAGACAGTGGGGTCAATATTTACAGCCAGTGCCTAAAAACTTTAGAACTTTTTAAACCTACGTGATTTCCTCTATTCCGTTCTTTCTTCACTGGTATTTCGAAATAGGTCAGACGTATTGACATTTCGTGCTTCATTGTGACATAAACTCTGTCCGGGTTGATTAGAATATTCCTACGTTGATGTACTCGTGTCGTGTTCTAGTTTCTGTACTCAGAAATTACGTAATGGTTTTTTCCCCCTGTAACACCCTTTCCAACTAATTCTCAAGGACATTATCAAGAGACACGATTGATGCAAGAACTCAAACAAAAATATTCATGTTCTTTGACTGCTAGCTGTGATGCAAACGCTACTTGCCTAGGCAACTTCCAAAAATAGTTCATTATGACAAGCAGGAATGGTTACATCCCCCAGTGACACTCTGGTAGCTACAATTAACTCTGTATAATTGATGTATGTAAGTAAGTCGAAGAAGCTAACTTCATATGTAAGTCGAGGAGGCTTATTTCATACTGCGTATTTCAGTCGTCTGACTCATTAATTCTTACATTCAATCCCAATCACCACGGAGCCCGTTTACCAGCCGGGCTGCAGGCGTGGAGTATCATAGTTTTCTTGTATCCAATTTAAAATCAAATTTAACCTTGCCTCATGCAGCACCAGGTCATGAAATGGGTATACCAAAAGGAAACAAGACCTAAGCTTTTATTTTAAAATAGCATTATTGGTCTTACCGATACTTTACCCTTGAGGGTGTGGAGGGTCATCCCTTTAGAAAAAAATCTAGATAGCTAGAAAGAACATAGTTACAACTCATCTATACCAGATGGCAAAGCTGAATCACATAGTTCAGCAAAAAAAAAACAGCTGGCGGTGCACTACCACACTGGGATCCCATCTCCACATCCCATAACAGCACAGAACTAATTGTCTAAAAGAAATTTTGGGAAATCCTAAAATATATTCCCTCGTGTCAATAATTGCTGACTAGGCCTGAAACAATGAGTAAAATTAAGATGGTAGGAAAATATGAATATGAGACAAAGTCATGTCCATACAACATGCCCCACTAGTCTCCAGTTCAACCACCCCACACTGGCGATATACAGACAAACACACACAGAAAGGGGCTGCGAGGGGTCGGGCAAGCGACCTCGGTAGAGGACTAGAGTCTGAACCCATTCTACTGGTCAGTCACCCATGACTGGTATGTGGGAGTTGAGGGCCTGAATTGATGTTAACATTTGATGCAGTTGAATGGTGACCTTGGAGAGACAGGTGATTGATGATAGATCTATTTCAGTTCAAGTATCCCTGAGATTTGGCTGGAAACATGTATCACATCTTTACATTCTTCAGATTATTTCTCACTTAATCCTCTACAGTATAATAAAGTTACTTTCACTGTGAATCGTATGAATAGCAATCCTCATGTTATATGTATTAGTAAATACCCATGCCGTATATACTGAAAATATGCAGTTTCGCAATATAACATAAAAATGCCGTACGGAACAGTGTTCTGTATGCATTGACTAAAATATTAATCGTTAGGCCAAATCAAAATTAATTAACTTCATTAATTTCGGGTACATAGAAAATATAGGACTACCTACCATGCTTGTACAAGCCACAAAACTTGATAATAATTTACGGTTCATATGGAACTTGGCGTAAACACCTTGTCCCGTATGAACCATAAATCATCATTTTGTTTGGTAGCTTGTACAGCATGGTCAAGATGTTCTAAATGATTATTTCACCCCTGTTACAAGTTCAGCCACAGGAATAATATTAGAAAGAAATACTTAATGAACACCCTCGTCAAGTGACAATACTATGCCACGGCCATGGCGTAGTGAACGTGAGATAACATCATATGGATTTGCTAAGTATATTTTAATTATTCTGATATTGTGATGCTATTTAATATTATAGAAATGAGTGAGATAAACCCACAACCGCTCTCGAATCGTAAAACACTACACCCGTTTGGATGTACCATAACCGTCATTCGGCTTCACCTCGATGACGAACCCGTGGAGTTGTGTCTATTCATATGATTCTCGATGCAGTTCTATATAAATACTTGCAACCACTGGAAATCACTTTTGGATTTGAAAAGCTGACAAAATGCCTACCCCTTACCCATTTCTAAGACTACATGAGTATCACAGAAAATATACATTTTACCTTAAGCATTCCACTTCATAGCAAGGAGTGCATTCTTTCTTTTTTCAAATAAGTGCTGTCATTGAACCAGTTATAAGTTAGAAATATATGAACAAAGAAATGTGATCTGGGTAGGACAGCTCTATAGCGGAACATACCACTGAACGTCTGACTAACGCTTACCTTTGTGTGGTTTCACTAAAGAGCACAATCACTTCCTGCATCACGTCGTACTCCTTCATAGTTTTTACAGGCACCATGGCGCTCACGTAGCTGTAAACGGAACAGAAAGCACCTTAGTATATTCGGTGAGCAGTGCACGCAATTGCAGTAAGCCACATGTGCGACTGACTAATACACTGCAAGTGAAGGAAACCAATGGAGCATTTATCAACATGACAAAAGGAATTTGTTCAGATAAAAGTTCTCGACTTGGATTGCATTACTGAAAACCTGAAGGCGCTAATAAACTCAAAAGATTCTGATAAACAGAATAACCTTACCTTAGTTCAAACTCCGCAAACAATCGATCGAACAGAATAAGGGATTCCTTTATCTGAAAATGTAAAAGTGAATAATTCATTGTTTGCTCACCTAGATTTTACACCCATGTACAATCATGTCACCTGCCTTATACTTTCCTAACAGGAGTTTGACGCAGTTGAACATTAATTCAAATTGAGATTGTAATATGTACGCATAAATCGGCAACGATCACCGGAATACGCCGTTTGTGGAGACCACTCCGGCCAGGACGTGCCCCGCGCGTTATTTAGTCCACTATGCAGTCTGTAATTTCTGACTATCTATTGATAATAATTTGGTGATAGAAAATGGTAGTATGTGTTGATAAGTTAGTATTGCATATTTCTTGTTGTATGTATGAATGAAATATTATCTTGTTATGTATCTTGTCTTTGTATCTTGTCTTTGTATATGGCCTCAATGGGAAGAATGTCTTTGGACTACGGAAAGTATCCTTACTTTTTTTTTTGAATAAGTAAAATAAAATGCAGTGACATTGCGAATAAAGCCTAGACAACACGGACGTGGTCGTCTAAGTCCATACTACACACTTATCAATTTTCCTTCATTGGTTTGAAGTATATTTTCCTGTTTGATATAATAGAATTACGTTTTCTGGGGATTTAATTTTTTTCATACAATAGCAATGCCTTACAAAGGTTCTATGAAACAAGAGAGAAGTGGTCGATGGTGCAGAACGTACCCTGTCGGTGTAGGCATTGATGTTGCGCAGGCACTGGTCCCGCAACAAGGCTCGCAGGTAGTCGAGATGGCGCGTCAGGGTTTTGGCCAGTGGCCGCATGCTTGCGCTCTCCACCTCCCGATTCATGATGCTTGATCCGGCTGCCAGACACTGCAACGACGACACGAGCTTAATCAACACGGATCCATACCGCTGTAATCCGATTACTCGTTAGGACACCAAGCAGAGAGGGACATCGACTGCTATAGAACCTGATTATGTATCCGCCTGTCCTTTGTATGTGTTCAATGGCGATTATTTTACTCATAAACGAGGGACTGTTTCTTTAAAAGAATCACTTATCAAGGAAGAACGCCCCAAAAGGCGATCGTATCAATTCCCTTTACTTGAATAAAAAAATGTATCATTTCGTTCATTGATAGTGAATGGGTATTACCTGAGACAAGCTAACCCAAAATATAGAACAGCTACCGCAAAGATTATTTTGGTTCATCGCTTTCAATAAACAAAAAAGATTATATATCGTTCCGAGTACTGCAGACAAATGTGCTAGTTATATTCACTTAACCAAAGACATCTTAATCTGGTAGGTTCTCTTTAATATTTAACCGAATGTTTGTTACAATTCTCTATTATAACTCCTTACTTCACTCAATGGCATATAAAATCAGTACATAACACTGCCTCAACTAGATTACACAAACAGACGACTAATACTCCGGGCATTGTGAGAGGTTTTTTAAAAGATTTTTTTGCTTCCATCGGATAGGTGTGGCAAAGCGGATGTGACGCACCTCTGCACCGAACCAGAGCTGTCCTGAGAGGCTCTCTTGTAGGACATCATCCGGGAACTTGACCCGGAAGTCTCGGCTGGCCCTCTCCAGGGGAACGCACTCGTCAATGATGCGCTCAATGTAACTCAGCACCTGGAATAGTAAACAAATCTGATAGATTCTGTCGTCATACAACACACACACACTGTTACCATATGGTCTAAGATTTTTTCTCCTTTTTCTTCCACCATAGGGAGCGGACGTCGCCTCGTCACACATCTGGTCTATGATTTTAGTTTTTAGAACTTTCCAAGGAAAAGCCTCATGAAAACTACCATTTGAGGTGTGTTTGGGTAGTTGTGTACCACACCCCAACTCGTTATCCCAGAGCTAACTCTATGTCATGGTGTACTATCGTAAAACTGGATGAGTTTTAATCTTGACCACCGTATGCCACGACTGGAGTTTGGCAGGAGTGGCATGTGGTGGCCAAGATTACAACGAATCAGGTTTTGATTTTATCCTACCCTGTCTCCTCGATTTTGGAATATTATGTGATAATAATTCTGTATGCCACTAGTTGCATATAAAACCCTGTATGCCAGTCAGCGTGGCATACATAATCTCAATGTTAAGCCTATGGGATTTTAAATTAGGGGTGGGATAAATATTGGTGTTTTCTTCTGGCCGTTCGTAATTGGTGCTTGTGAAATACTATTTTATTCATTCCATGTCTGAAGAAGGCTTAGGATAATTCAAAACACCCTTAAATAAAATCAAAACTCTATGAATTCATTACCAACCATCCTGGAACTGTTTTACATGAATATACAGTGCTGGTTGTCGGAACTGACGACAGCTAGCCGTCCCCCGCCCACGCAAATGGTGATTCACACTGCTGCCTATAATGAGACTTCTTCTGCCTACTTTTTTCTCTTCCTTGCACGACCTCCGGAAAAAGTCGCGATTTTATGTCCCCCTTTCAATTCTCAAGTTGGCTCCTATACATACGCTATGCCTTCCGTTATTATTTAGGTAGTTCAACCTTCAATATGTTCTATTAGACTTAATTTAGGCTTTGTTGGTGATCGAATCTATGTGAGAAAAAAGTAACATCAGTAGTAGTGGCACACGACTACCTTGTGTTAAAGGGCCCAGGCAACATCATGGCTATAGATAAAGGCGTTCAACTAAAAAACCAGACAAAGGGGGCAGATTGTGAGTACACCACTCTGAGGTATTTTCCGTATGGTACTAGGGCATAAAGGCCAGTTTTTAAAGTGTCTCGCCACAGGCAAACCCAAGTGGCAGCACCAAGTATGTATTCAAAACTTAACATTTATATCATCATTTATGGAATTTGAAGGAGGGTATACACATGAATAATATTGTTATAAAGAGGGGCTTATGATTTTTGTCTGTTCAAATTTAAATGTGGATTTTCTTTGTTGGGAATGAAATTTCCAATCAGGAGGTAGGACGCGCAGTACAGTGAACCCATAGAATAGAGAAACGAGGTCAAAACCAGCGGGAAATCTGGTTTATCTGTGGTCGTGAGCTTGACAACAAAGATCCGTGATTCGCACTTGTCATAAAGAGGGAGTTTATTGCTTTAAGGACTATGTGACCGAGAAGATCATTCTAAAATAACGATGGTTAAATCCTACGCCCGAGGTTATGATTCAAATGGAATACCAGTGAGGACTGGGAGAAAAGGGACGTGATAATATCTTAAGCCTACTTATCTACACTATCTATCTCCAATAAAACCATACAAACATCTCTCAGATTCTTGCTGCTCGTGTTGTCACAAACCAATAGCGGTGGAACTTGAACTGATTACAATAGGAGTTCTTCTTATGAAATATATCATACCCTTTCAGATGGCACCCATAAATCATGTCTGGATAATGTAAGCAACCATATATCAACCGTTACAAACATAGATCATAGATTGCACAGTACAATGTGCAACATTACATTATTTGACCATTTTCCCCGTTGATAGCTACCGAGATACAGGTTGTTGTCACCTGCAAGATGGCCAACCGTTGCGTGGTCAGGGGTCTCAAGTAACTGGATGTTTTCAGCCGGATCGGCGGATCAGAAGATCACATAAAATCACCCTTTGTTCTCTGTGTCCATATGTTGTTTTTCTAAACAAACATTAACACTATATTTTATAGCCCTTAACTAATAATAGAACAATACACGGAGACTGACCCAGATATATACTCACCATCACCCATCCCATAGTATGTGAACAAAAAAACAATGCAAGATAGAACCTAACTGTATTGGCTCACTGCTCTGCAATCTCTGACTTGTAGGCACGAGAAAACATGGAACACTCAGCAACATAATTCTGTGTAAATGTTAGTAACTGTATCACACTGCTTATTTACCTTACTCTAACCATGCCATGCACTGTTGTGTGTCCCAGCCACACAGCATTGCGCGTACTCCTACTTAGAGACAGGGTGTAACTTAAGTTTCAGGCTGCTACTAAATTTAGCTATATCTGCCACACTTGTATAAGAGTGTACTACTAATATTAGGTCACTGAGCAAGATCCGTTACCTGTCCTAATATTTGATTGGAAGGGATCCAGTCTAACAGCATATCACCAGAGACCCATACACAATCTAACTCAACTCTGTTCCGTCACTCCATAATAAATAGTATATACATTTGCAATTAGCTACTAGGCTAGGTAAAATTACACCACATAGCTAGCTTATTTTTTTAAAGGATTTTTATTTATACTGGAGTGGATACCTAGGGCCCATTGTCCCCATCTCTAGGTAACTCCCGATTAAAGCTATCTTCCCGTGTATTACTTACCGGCTAGGTTTACATGGTCATGCAGCGTGTTTGTTAAATTTACTAGTAGTAGTTTGTTGTAGTGTATAGGACTAGTTCTATACTAGGTGCATGACCAGCATGACCTTGCAGCATTTCTGACATATTTACAGTAGTTCAGTTAAAAAAATGAGTAAAATAGCACCTGATGACAATCATAGGTCACATGTTTTAGGAGGGGTTCCGTTGATTATTTTAGGCAATCCGAATTGGTTGTGCAGCTGAAACTTGAGTTTGTTTTTTACCTTAATTTTGAAGGCAACTTTATCCTGTATGTTTCTAATTTCAGTTCGCAATTCATTCCAAATCACAGCTGGCTTATTTAAGACTGAGTCTATATAGGTTAGTTCTTACATTTATTTTTGTATTTAGTACCCGGCCACACCCAGTCAGGGCATGACCTAAACAAAATCTACATCCCTTTATGTACTGCATTTTCCCCTTCTTTCAAATGAACCATAGTGCCTTAATTCTTCTTTAACTAGCTTCATGATAAGAAGTATGTCCACAAAGGAATTCTTAATAATGTGTCTCACTAAAATGTCTCTTTGGTCAGGAATCAAGAATTTTCTTAAAATTCCATGTCAGTATGGTCAACTTATCTTGTGATACTACAAGCTGGTGGACTTCAATAGGCTTTAGCAATAGACAATGAGGCCAACACGTCTACAGGCTAAAACACAGATAACTGTTTGCTCATGAATATGGAAAATTCAGTGCATAATATGGTCATTGTTACTCAAAGATAAGATTTGAGATAAATGTCCAAATTTCACAAGTAAAAAGCCTTACCTTGTCCTGACACATCCGCAGCTGGTTGACGAGCGCTGTGCATCGTTCAGGATCCTTCCGGCCGTCGAAGCTGTCCAACTCGGTGGCCACCATGTTGAGCTCCTCGTCGGCGTAGAAGAATCCCGCCAGCAGTGACTGGTCTGACCGCTAACGGGGTATAAAAAGTATATGTGAAAAAAAACGCGGCTACTGAAAAAGTGTAATTTTTTTCGTGTAGGGAAACCTACGCGAACGGATTAATATTTTTTAAATGATACTCCTCATAGTTGTGTGTGACAAAATCATATATCACCCTTAAACCCAGACAAGGATATCATACTCAGACTGGCCCAAAAGGACATTTACAACATTTACACAACCACACTCCAAAGCACCTATCATATTTCGTCCAATCAGTCGCCAATAACCTGAGGATAGGAATTAGATACACCATGAATTTGCAGCAAATTGCACATAACCTGTATTTCATAGCCTTAAGACGAGGGTCGGTCTTAGTACATAATATATATCCAAAAAAATACATGTAATCTGCAGTTTTGCTCAAAGCCAAATGACACTGAAAAACAGAAAAACTGATAAAACTGGTAACTGGCATCCCCGTAGTATGTCTTTTCAACAATTGTTCAATGAGTCCTTAAAGAAAAATATACATAGGGCTCTGTTAGTATTGGAACTTAACATGTAAAGGCGGGGACTGACAACTGACACAGATGTGCAGTGACCTACTCTCAGATGGGTCAAATTCACTTGATCACTACAATTTAGACCTCCACAGTATTCCCTTCCCATTCACAGTTAAATGAATGACATGCAATTTGTTTATTTGCTTATTCCAATCAGATTGCAATTTCTTCATTGTAAATTCCTTTATCAGACCTATCATATCATTGTGCGGAGTTGTTCTTCAGTCGTTTTCAACAGCAACGACGTAGTAAGCAGCGTCTATGAAAAGACTAGCGGGAGGGAAAGCACTCAAGGCTCACGTTGTAAACATCACTCCAAACACAGTGCACACCCAAAATAGCAGGATCAACTGTCAACTAAAGGCACGCCCCATAGAAGGAGACTAGGTCTGGAAACAGTCAGCTAAAGCGAGTACAGGGCATGCAGTGTAGGTATACTGGTAAGACATGATTAGCCTACATTCAAGTTGTAAAATTGCCAGACAAATGGTGACAGACTTCGGAATAAAAACATTCATTCAATATCATTTCACCCCTGCCGTTGTTTCTTATGTCCATATCAGTGTATTGTAAAGTAGCCCACACTGGGGTCCCCCCCCCCCCTCCGCCCCTTACTGTATTCTCTCAGAACTAGGGACTATCCTGTAGTATAGTTAGTAAGTTGTCTGTTGTTGGGTCTTTTTTTTCTTTTGAAATTACTGCAATGAATATAATGTTCTGAGGTCCATATTCTATATAACATAAGCCAATAGTAAGCTATCTCTGTCCACGTTATTGAACTTAAGGATCTCTGCAGTGTTGACGTTGATCCTTAAACACAAGGTTCCACAAACAAGCTCCTGATTGTAATATCCAATAACCTTATGCACATACTAACTCATGTCTACAAATGAGATTTATATTATATAATTACATTGCATTTAGTTATGCATCTCAACGCAATTCATATGGAGTGACAGATACACCTGATAAATCTCGGGATATGGAATTTGAAATGGACAACTAACGCCTAAGCACAATGGCCGCATGAATAGCATATAGGTCAAACTATGAAGAGTGTCCGACAACTGTTCCAATGTTACCATTTCCACGTAAACCACCAGAGCGCGAAGTTGGCACCGACCTAGTAACGTGGCCTTGATGAGTAGCTTGACGCTGTTAATATGTGTTAGGTTTACAGAAAATAACCACCCACAGATATGAACACCCATGAATCACAATAATAGCCATTGCCAAAAGCTATATCACCAATCCTTGGTGATTCCATCTCTTATTACTTGTTCTATCGTAAAATCTACATATACTTAAACCTACCACAACTTCCCTAACTCTTATAAACAACGGAATAGGACAACGAGACTGCCTACCAAGAAAGACCTTTCATAAAGTACTTCACGAAAACTGCAAATAACGAAATGTGTAAGCAATATATGCATTCGTTTAAATCATGACTGCAATAGTAGTAGCGTAATGGCAATAACATTAATTCTCCAGAATATAAATACAAGATTGAGCCCAACTAGTGATCAATAGGCACGTGTTGAGAGGGGGATATTTAGTAAGCCCTGCCTCTCGTGGGATTACCTGCCCAAGGCGTTGCCCGAGTCTGTCGGGCGCGTGCTTCTTAGTGACCTGTGCAGACTCTTTTATAAGGTGTGTAGGTGTTAACTTTAGATTTGATGACAAAACTCTTTAATATCTTTAACATACATGCATAGCTCGTTCCATTTAACAGAAATCACAAGTGTGGCAAAAGAAATGTAGACAGAAAAAAATTAGAACTTGAACTTTGTAACTAGCAGGCAGTAGTTTAATATTCTTGTAAGATCTTTGGATATGTATAGATTAATACCCGAGGTATACTGAAGGGGATGGATGTTCTTAGAAGCCTATGCACTATTCGACTGCCTAAGGGGACAAGGCTGCTTATTGTTATGATACTGAACTAAAATCCAATAGTTCATGGGGCGTAACATGTGCACATGAAAACAGAACCACTGGGGGCCCGCTTCTCTCATTCAACATGTTATGTAAGTCTACTTGGCGGGCTTTGTGCCAAACCTATTCAAGGTTTACCTTTGTTCCCAGTTATACATTATGAGGTCAGAGAGTAACCAAAATATAGATCACACGCATGCAGACGTAACCCATCTAAATGTGGGTGTATTATACAACGGGATCGGGGGAGGGGGGGGGGCTGTATTGTATTTTGAAAGGTTTATTCGTACTGCGTAGTACTAGGTCCAGGGACTGGCTTCAAGTTACCCTCAGTAGCATTTCGTTTTACAATCGTAACTTGTGAGATCAGTTGGGCCATAAGGCAACATATTTAAAAAAGATTGAAACATGTACGCGACCGAATCACGATCTTAAGAGTACATCAGAATAAATCATACACAGTTTGCGCTAGGTCTAGCTTTTCAAGTGCAGCGATTATTCTCTTTTAAACTGGTTGTACATCACAATAGTCCTGGTGGCAGACTATAGATGAAACCCATGAAAGTTTAGGGTCTGAGCCCGTATCCCATCGAGTTTGAATCACATAGTAATTCACAAGGCGAAGCTGCAGGGATTACTATGTGATTCAAATGAGATGGGATCGAGCTCTGACCCTAAACTTGAATGGGTTTCTGAATTTATCTCACCCTTAATATTGACTAATGGGCTAACATTTGTGACATTATCCCACATTGGATATTTTTCCTATATATATCTAATGGGCGTTAGATACGAGTTCCCAATGTTAAGTCTATGGGGAAAAAATATCTGGGGTGAGATAAAGGATATTATTCCATGCAGTAGTCTCACAATAGAGTACAATTCTTTTGTATACATTTTTTTTTAAACAATCAAAAGCGGTCTTCCTTGAGCACGAGTGTGATTCTAGTGTTTAGAGTAAGTCTTTCTCACAGGTTTTTTTGTTTTTAATTACAAATATTTAATACTGTGAAAGGTTTTTCAATAAATTACTTGAGATGGGAAGATAATTTGTTTAATTGTTGGTTTTTTTCACCTAAAAATATGTCAATGTTCACTTATTGAAAGGAAATATAAAGGGCTGGTTCCACTAAAACAATGGATTTGCCGTAGTTTATCTGGTTATATCTTATACTGTCGCGATATGTTGTACCTCCGTTGACGTGATATGTAGTGTGCGATGTTGTGTGTCTATTTTGGTGCTCCACCACCAAGACACATCGCGACAAATATGAACAAGATTATTCAAAACCTAGCAAGATTTAGCAAGACAACCAAATCATGATTAACCTCGCTATATCTTTTGTGTTAGTGGAATCACAACTTAAAACATGACAAATGTAAGAAAAAAAGAGAAGAAATCTTTAACAACAAATAAGCATATATCATGTCTTTGTGACGGTATTTCATTCATGTAAAATCGGACTGTTATTCACGATGCAAGCGCCTTTCATATTTTCTGAGTTTATTGCCACATTTTCAACGCTCAGGTCTATAGACAGGGATTGTTCAAATCTTAAGATTTGTTTAACCATCCTAGTTCGGCGACAAGCAGTATTCTGTGTGATTGATATATTCGATACGTTTTAACTCTTAAGACTCTTAAAATCTGAGTGATCTGTTACCACGAGATGAATCATTAGAACGACATTTAAAGTACCCGATGTCGATCTAAGTATACGGTTTTGTCTAAAAAATCGCTTATTGATACTGAGTGTTGAGGATACACACATATATTCTTATTCATCAAACAACATATCCTGTTCCCAAATGAAGACACATATAATGTACCGGTATATGATGAATGCAAACCTGAAGACCGTGTGTCTTTAAAAATTAAAAAAAGAATCTAGTAGATTTAGATCTAGATCTAGATCTATCTAGATTTAGATCCTACTCCTAGTTGTTCTTATACTAATATCTATTGTGAAACAAGTGAGAGCAAATTTGACTAACTGTCATAACTTATATGTGTGATTACCAATCAATGCGGTGATTTAGAAACGTTAAACAGATGTTTACTTTGACATTTGTGACACTGAGTGCCTGCCTGCTGCAGTGATCACGACAAAGCCAGATGTGGGATTTTGCTTTAGCAGGTGATCCAATGGTCCAAAAAAGTACCATAATCAATCTCTTTTGAAACCTAATGGTACATATATAGATCCTTACCTTTGGCCGAAATATCCATTTTCTTATAGAATACATCCTTGTGTGTTAGCTGTAAATGCCGTCCCACAACTGAGATGATCTAACCCACGACATGGTGCAAATTATACCCTTCTTCACCACATTTCCGAGGGATGTTGGTGTGCTCACTTCCTGTTGACAAATTGCAGTCAGAAGGAGGCTCTGCTCTCCGAGCAGATTTTCAGATATTGACCCTTATTCTGAAGTCCAGGGAGAATATGCTAGGAGCACCAATCCACTTACGGTGACGTATTACGCAAACATGGCGGTATGTTTTGAAGAGTTGAAGAAGTGACAAAAGGACTTTCAGCCAAAGAATTTGAGAAAGAGCACCAAAGAGAATTTAACATGGGGGATTTTAAACCTTACTATCCGTCTGAATGGCAAGATGATCAGACAATGGATGTTTTGTTTTCACCATTCAGGGACAACCGCGATGTCAATCCTCGTTCGTGGGATCGCAAAATGAAGTTTTGGACGGAAATGATTTATGAAGAATGCAGGTTTTCCAAGACACCGATTATCAATATTAAGTCACTCCCCCAACGATTTATCCGGAATGGGAGAACTCCAGTGTGTTTGGAGACAGTTCTGCTAGAATTACAGAGGTAAAGACCTTAATTCAAGGATCAGCTCGATTATCGCCCACATAGAAAAGTGTAAACAAATAGATCAGAACGGAGCGTTCAATAATTATGGTGGGGGCGGGGCAAAGCTTTTTCGGGTAAGCCAACGTATTCTTTTTGGGTATTCCAAAGGGGGGGGGGGGGGGGGGGGCTTTTTTTTTCAGTAGTCCCATGGAGGCCAACCTTTCTTTTTTTCACTGGATTCCACATTGTTTTGTTTTTTCTAGCTAAACAATGAAGTAGACTCCAATATTTGTGTTCAATGACAACAATTGATATTTGTAATGAAATGCATTCATATATCACAAGAAATAGTTGCAATACTATAGTAATAATGTACAAGGTAACACTAGTTGTATCACTCCTTGGAGTTCAGTGACTATTGTTACAGTACTGTTTCTCTACTGGGAGACGGTTGTGTACCCTCCCTATGCCCAACTGACTGATGTGGAGAGAGACAACAGTGGAAAAAACACTAACATATTTGTCCCAGAATCAATGCAGTCTCCCAAGATCATTAGTTTTTTCTTTAAAATTGATGAATTAGGAGCATTTACTACAACATCAAGTGCCACAAAACACTCATATTACTGCTTATTTCAATAAGATATAACTATATGCCGACCATGGCCTTGGTTTGGCAGGGATTGCATCCCCTGGCAGAATCATATTACTACAGAGACTAGGAGCATCAACTAGCACTGTCATCATACCTATAGGATTGCAGCCATCTTGAACCAGTTGGCATTGTGCTTGTTGCTATCACTCTTCAAGCATTTACATGTGACTGTATGCAGAACCTCATAACGACACAAAGTATTAGGTCAGAGAGTTAAATGACATCACACGCTAGCCTTGCTTTGAACTTGGAAGTGGAGAATCCCAAAAGTGGCAGCAGGAAAGGCTTCGTGCTGGACTTTAAAACTTGTTAGCAAAATTCACATGAGGGTTTGAGAGGCAATGACACAAAGGTCTTGTATAGTAGGCTCAGCATGTAGAAACACTATTTAAAGGATATGATGACTATGACTGGGAAGACCTACTTGCTGAAGGCAAGCTTGGCAAATTGTCAGTAGCAGTACTGTCTATATGTACTTGGAGCACCATAAGTTGCCTATATCTGGCAAAGAAATATAAAATCAAAACCATCATAATACTTGTATCACAAGAACTCCTCAACAGTCACATTAAAGGCAGTCTATATGATCCAAGCCTGAGGATGATAATAAGCCAGAAGAGACTGTCATACTAGAAATATCTTCAGAATATGATTATTCCTCATCAGAAGGAAACTCAGACCACAAATAACACAACTACAAGATCTGAGCAATGTTCCAAAAGAGTAAACCAGGATGTACTATCAGATGTGTTACCACCACCATATACTAAGACAATTGACTGAATGTAACTGGGTTTGTTTTAATAGCCATAATTTTCTAGGCTCCCCTGTGCTTTATCCCTATTCCTATGGGAGAGGGGACTCTTTTGGGGTATTCCAAGGGGGTTTTGAGTTTTCCCATGCGATTGGGGGGGGGGGGGGGAGTTTGACTGATCAGTTTTAAAAAAACTGTGCCCCCAGCCATGATTAATGAACGCTCCCTCAACACAAAATTTGCGCTTGGATTCAAGGATTCATGTTTTTGCAATAGTCCACCAGCTGGTTACTCACAGGCTGGTATGAGGGAGTGTATGGGATAGCTTTGAGCTAATTATCATCTTACATATTCAATTTGAAGTTTGTGTTTCAAAGATATTGTTTTCCTCATTTTACTCATTTGCTTGGTTTTCTTTACTCTTATTTTCATCATTAAATTTCAATCAAACTAATTCACTTTCATTATTTTGGGGTATTTGCTATCTTATTTTTACCCCCTCTTCCAACCTTATCATCTATTTCATATTTATAGTAGGTGGACGGTTGGTCTTTAGGTTATGGCTATAGCCTTCTGTAGTCCACTGCTTGTAGAATTACTAGGCGACCTGACCACATTTTTGCTTTTTATAGCTCACTAATTACAGATAGGGATATTATTTCTGTTTTGGAAAGAAGGTTTTATGGTGGTACAATGTCTTACAGTTTTAATATTTAGTATTTTGGAATGAATTTGAAAAAAATGGTGAATTCAGTTGGGGGGGGGGGGGAACTTTTGTAGTCACAGGTCCATTTTTAAGAACTCCTTTATGGACATATTTCTACCCTTTAAACTGTTTGAATCATAATATGATATGCCTCATTTGAAAGAGAATAAAAAACAGTAGGTGCTTGGCATTGGAATTTTTCAAGTAGATTCTCTATTTACAGAGATATTCGAGTATTTGTTAAAAGTGGGGGGGGGGGGGGTGAAATGGGCATACTCAAGTATTGATTTACATTCAACATTAGAATAGCATCTCCATAAGTGGCACTGACAGTTGCTTACACCCTAGGAAGTGTCACTATTTAGGTGAAATATATATTTGATGTACTTTCCATGTATTTTTGCCAAATCTCATAATGGGAAGGGGGAGGCAGCATGTGTATGAGTGGATGGTTTATTCAACATATTTACACAGAAATTGAAGTTAAAATGGTTGATAACTTTGTTCTAGGAATCAGTCACGACCTAGTCAAATGAAATCGGTTTGTAGAATTATTTGCAATATCATTTACCACCAGATATTGGCTTGACCTACTTTATTGGTGTATATAGGAAAATAGTTTTGTACTCCATTTTTGACCACAAGGGCAGGCAGCATGCAAACAGGTCTGTGTGCACTCATCCATGAGGGATCACCATGAGGCAAAAACGTTTTGTATGTAGGTAGGGTATTACTTATTGCCAATTGAATCCCCTACGGGTAGCTAAATACATGTGTGCATTGATCCATGAACTACTGTGTTATATATGTCATTTATGTCCTGAATAATCTGTAATGTCACCATAAAGGTAAATATTTTCATCAAATAAACACTGATAAATCAATGGTTGCCTGGAGAACATGTGAACAGATGACAATTGATAAGATGAATGTGTATTTTGAAGGAATTCACTTAACAAATCTCCCAAATCACTGCAGTAATGTTACCCAAGTGATAATACCTTAAATTGCTTATTGATGACCATCGCTCTGCTAGTAGAGATCCTTCATCGACACAAATTTAACTATGAGAGTGTATATACACAATATTGACTGGTTTCAGATACAAGCGGCCGTATGCTCCGAGGAGTTGACGCGTAGTAATATCCAAGTGTATGAGAGGATATTGCGTAGAGTCAACTCAGAGGAGCATACAAAAGCCTTTATCTGAAACCAGTCTATATTGTATTTGTTATCCACCTTTTCTGCACAAGTGACATGTCGATATCAGTTCATTTTAGTTATGCACTATTTTTCCATACACACTATTTTTCCGTATGCGCCACCCAGAGCATACAACATATACGTATGCGCCGGGTATGTCCATACACGCTGCCTATGTGTTTTCTATGGGCACTTTGTATTAGGTGGATAATAAAATTTAAATGTCAGAATTTAACATCCTCAAAAATCAGAAAAACCTGTATTCTGTCAATGTTGTTTCTGGTATCAGAACCAGTGATTTTCGAACCTTTGCAACATCTAAAAAATATTTGCGGGTTCTCTGGCAGTTTTATTTCACCATATAATATAAAAGACAAACAGGGTTCCCTTCTGCAAAATACAGAACCCTGTTCCGTACAGGTTGACTTAATCATGGCTGTTATGCCAAGATGTCCTGTAAATCTTTGAATAATTTAGGATGTATAATAAAAGAACAATTTACCGTGCTTTTCCAGGTTACAAAACTCAATGGGGTTTTATGGTTCACATGAAACTCGGCAGAACGCCTCGTTCCGTACAGATCTAAATTCCCATCTCGTTTTGGAGCTTGTACAGCACGCTCAGATCGTTCTATATAAATATATCTTTATATTTCTCATATTCACATACAGAGAGGGAAAGACACAGCGCGTTAATGATTTCCGGTCATCTGCAGAAGCTGGATGGTTGTCATGGGGCGTGAACATGTTCGTCAAACGACCACTCACCTTCAGCTTTCGTACGGCACGCCACATGTTGGGCTGGACTGATACAGCTGGAGACCTCGTCGTCACTGATGTCTTAAAGGTGAGACATCCGGGTTATGATTTATGACAATTTATCATTAAGTTTATTCACCAGTCGAGATCGATATTACATGGATCTCATGTCTCATTACCAGAAGTTTGATACCAATTAAACCCTATTTTATTGTTGAAACAGTAGTATAGTCATAGTGTTTTAGTATTGAATGGAATAAGTGATAATAGGTGATGTTTATATCAAAGTTTACATATTACCCGCTAGAGGCTTTAATGGTTCATTAATGTTGTTGGTAGAATGAGCATGGTTTGATAAAATCTCGCAGCTACAAGAACATCAACATGGCGCCAATACATGTTGACATGATTAAGTACCTTTAAAAGGGGCGCAATTGTCGTGGTCAGCAGATTTGGGCACGTCGTAACCAACAGCGCAGGACTTAAACAGATATCATACTCTAGATATCTTTGATGTTATTTTGGACTTATATCATGGTACTTCTGAATAGTTTATCAATTATGTGATTTGTTATCCCTACTTGGAACTTGGACTAACGTACTCATTGATGGAACTTCATGTAAAGTGATAAAGATATTAGACGTTGAGAAGTTGGTCTGTTTGAGCCTGGTTGGACCATCTATGTAGGTGCAGGTGGAAGGTTCTAGCTCATCATCAACAAGCAATTGTCTCCGGCCATGAGACTTAATTAGCTCTAACAGTAATATACGAATGCCAATTTTAAAATCACACCTTACTAGTACGTCTTCCACCATCGCCCCCATCTCAGGACCCGGTTCACAAGCAAAGTCAAGTCAATTAGAAGTCAAGTCAAATATAACTGTCTTCGCCAAGTTGGTTTCCGAAATTGACTTGACTTGGGTTCCCAAACCAAGCTCAAGTCAATTCCATAATTGCATAAGATACCTAGCTATCTCAAAGACACTACAGATCTTTTGAATAAGCTTAAAGACTTGGGACGAGTACCGACTGATTGTCTACTTGGTACGTTGGATGTCACCTCTCTATACACCAACATCCCCAACTCTGAAGGCTGCTATGCGGTTTACCGTACACTATACAAAAACGGCCATGCAACCACTGGTGAACTGTCGAATATTTGCCAACTCCAGTGGCAAATACTCACCAAAAACAATTTTGACTTTAATGACAAACACTACCTACAAATAGGGGGTACCGCCATGGGAACACGGGTAGCACCCACTTATGCTAACCTCTTCATGGCGGACATAGAAGAACGGTTTGTCTACACCCAACAGAAGCAACCACTAGTGTGGCTTCGCTTTATTGACAACATCTTTTTTATCTGGCAACACGGCCGAGTAGAATTAGATGCCTTCATATACAATTTGAATGGAGTTCATCACATCATCAAATTCACTTCTGAGATCTCGGATACCTCAATCCACTTTCTCAACACGGAAATCAGACTGTCGCCCACTGGACAGATCTCGACCTCCCTGTACACAAAACCTACTGATAGCAGTAACTATCTCCACTATGAGTCGTCCCATCCATGACATTGTATTAAGGGGAAACCCTATGGACAATTTCTCCGCATTCAGAGGATTTGTACCGATGATCCCGATTTCATCAAACACTGTATTCGAAAAGGAAAACACTTTTTCCGAAGAGGCTGCCCGGCCCCTTTTGTGACCAAAGCTTTCGCTAAAGCCCTCAACATAAAAAAAGACACCCTCTTGGCCCCACCGAAACAAGCTGAGAGTGAGTGCCCCAATATCCTAATCACCACCTTCAACCCGGGGTTCAATGGCCTCAAAAGAGTGGTACTCAAGAATTGGGATATCTTAGGCAAGTCTTGTGCCACTAGGGACATTCACAGGACCAGCCTGCTAAGTGCCTTTAGGAAACCTCCCAACCTGAGGGACAAACTGGTCAGGGCCAAACTCCCATCTGTCACCCCTGTGACACGTGAAAGCAATACCAACATCTGTTTGAGACCAAACAGTTGTCGGTACTGCCCTAAGCTCAACACAGATGGCAGAATACTGTGCTCTGCCTCTGGTTGTACCTATATGAGTAGATACAACACTTGCTGCTCTAGCTCCAATTTGATCTACTGCATCACCTGCAAAAGGTTTGGGATACAATATGTTGGGCAGACCAAATGTGAATTGAAAATCTGCTTCGCAGCTCATTTTCTGAAAATCACGAAAACTGATCCGGATAGTGAAGTGGCCAAACACTTCAACAGCAAGGATCATACTGGCCTCAATGATGTGACCATCCATATCGTAGATTTCATCTTTGCTCACCCTGACAGTGAGAAGGCAAAACATTTGCGAGACCTGTTGGAATTTAACTGGATCCAACGCTTACACACCAATGCCCCTCTAGGGCTTAATGTAATGGACCCTAATCGGCATTAACATTTTTGGGTGACCCGAGGAATGCTGAATCGACTTAGCCACATCAAAACATTTTTTTAACTTCATCTCCGGTTCACATATTCCTCCTCTCTTTCTTGTCACCAACCTTTTCACAGCAATCGGTAAAATCTGTTCATTCAATGCTTGCAACCACAAGTCATTCCAAGTTTACTTGCAAACATTTGAAAGTAAACTCAAAATTACCTTAAGACACAATTCAGCCCCCCCCTCCAATAAACATCACTACCCTATTTCAACAAAGAAATGCAAGTCATGTTTATTTCCTGTGATCACATTGATTAAGAGGGCCGCTCTAGGGTGTTGGATTTGTTGACATGAACTCATCTCAACATAATCCACATCCATCCGTGCAGCCTGAGGATTCCCATGGATGAAACCGCTGTAGTTGCCATGTCCACTGCATGACAACCCATGACATACCGGTTTGCGACCTCCTCAAACCATTTGTCAACAACTTGACACTAGGCAAATCACCACGATGACGCCGCTGTCAACAATGTCGTAATCGAATGAACAGATATGTGACATCAGCCGATGTCAACATTGAGCTCCTTCAAGCGGTAGCTGCCAACTTGATAACACCTAGCCACTTACTGATTAGAACTTTATTAGTGAATGTATTTCTCCTCAGTTGCAATTTTTGGCATCAGAATTAATTGACTTGACTTCTCAAATCAACTATCTATTAGCCTTGTGATTTCAAACGTTTTTTTAAGCGTTACTTGTAATTGACTTTGCTTGTGAACCCAAACTCAGTGGAATTGACTTGGACTTGAAGTCATTTAGGTTCTAGGTCAATTTTCATGGACTTAGACTTTGCTTGTGAACCGGGCCCTGGTCTTGCGATGTTTTACATGATCTATCTCAAAACAGGAGCAGGCGAACGCGCTGATGGAGTGCCACAGCAAGCAGCAACAGGGCGAGAAGCTCGAATTGACGCGAGATATCAAGGACAGGGAGTGCCTGGAGCGGGAGGCAGCTGACATCTGTCAGGGAGAAGAGTCGTTAGAGCTGCTTATACTTCAGCTCGTCAAAGACAAGCGGGTCGCTGTCCACTCTACAGGCACAGATCGCCAAAAGCGGGTCAGTTATTTATGTAATTTTTTTTAATCGTTTATATATCCTTTTTTTTTCTTTCTTTAAAAAAAAAAATATATATATAGCCTGTCGGCGTGTAGCACCTTATAATGCTGATTTCAATACATAGACAGTGGTACACTCAATTATGTTCAATCCTGGTTCATTCTGTAGTAGTAGAATTAACAAACAAACAGGGTTAACATATATGTACATAGATAATTTTACAGTATTACAGTTTGAGTGAAAAGTAAAAGGAAAAACTGGCATCTTTCTACAAAAGCTGGGGCATCACGAGTCCATGAAAGTCCTATGATGATATATTTGACAATTTATGAAGATTAAAAGTATAGGACAATGTCAGCGTTTGTTTTCAGCTATGGGATAGGGTTTTGTAAACTCTTTTTAGTATACAATTTCAAGTTTTTATATGTTGGAATCATTTAGATGTAGGCGTTTCTTTCTCCAAACTTGTCGGTGTCTTTGTAATCGTACAATTCATCTTTCTTCATAGGTATTGCGCTTTCAAGGAGAGAATGAAAAGCAAGTGAAGGATATAACAGAGTTGGAGTTGCAGATTGTGAAGTGAGTAACACAATTTATAAATCCTCGTGTCAGTCTACTTCAGATCATACCTGAATGATTGGAGGTGGATCGGTGAAAAACCAGGCTAAAGATTACAGGGTTTACAGGCTTTCCCGTTTCAGTTGACTTTCAAACTTTCGCCCACAGCAAGGCCATGTCATCAACATTTTCAAAAAATTTAGAAACTTTATTCAATTGAATTTGTGGTGTAGAACCCAAAACCACGCATCAAACATAAATTGATATCCAATTTTCAAACATAAATTGGTGTCCAGGTTCAAATTTGTTTCTTTCTGCCGTTCCGCGGTTCTCCGTCTTGGAGACATCACGGTTCGGTGATACCAAATTTTTTAAATTTATTTTTGTTTGTTTTATAATGGATATGTCTTACAAATTGGTGTCCAATTTTTAATGTTGACTCTTGTTAGTGTGTAGCATCTTATGTTTATAATTGTACTTTTTTAATTATCTATTTATCCATCGAATTCTGAGACATACTCAGTTCTTCCATCTGATACTATAGTAGACACCTGTACAAGTAGTATAGCCTTTACCTTAATATCACTATAATGAATTTGAAATTGGTTTGACAAATAAACATAAGCAAAATACAACTAAGAGTAGTGCATAAATGTAGTGCAAAAAAGAGAAGAAAGTGCTGCTTTTTCACTTTGGTATGTTCTCCAAGTAGAGCTGTTAACATACCTCAGTTAATTTACACTATTTATGAGTCTCTCTTATTGCCCTCTTGAACGCAGCAAATAATTCTATTCCCTGCATAACATCGGATATGCTATTCATAAAGCATACATGTATCTGATTTCTCCCTTTCAGATTAAAGGACACGGCTGATCGTTTAGCAGCACAAACAGATCAAATCGCAGAAGAAATGGAAAGGTGCGTTTCTAATGAATTTGCGTCATTGATATTCTGTTTACTTAAGTTAAATGACGTGGCTTTGAAAATCTGCTGATCACTTTGTTTAAAGATAACCATAAGGAATTAAGCATAATCGATAACTTAATATTTCACAGAGAATGTTTGCGGATTATATATCAGATATCCGATTAATTTTGTTTTTTGTTTTTTTGCAAGGATATGTTAAGTGTAATTGTTACTAAATTATGGAGATTTGCTAAATCTGTGACTTTTTATTCAAACCTCCCATTTTAATCATTATGTTACCTTTTAAGACATGTCATATTCTCAAACTATATGTTGCTTCATTGAAGGAATAATAAATAAATGTATCGAATAACACTACAGTCGCTTCCCCATACATATCAAATTGCAGATGTCGAAAGGATGCTAAATTCTATTTAGGAAAGGGACTGCGAAATTCGGTAAGTCATTTTTTCTTTTAGTATAAAATGTTTTCAAAACATCAAAAGGTTACATGTTAGAAGCATAATATCGTTAAATATGAAAAAGGATATGTCATTAAGTATCGGGGAAAAAAGGGAAAAGGGAAATGTAAGTCGTGAAAATGAACTGGAAAACGTTAAAGGCTTATCCGACAATTCACAGTGTCGCCACCTGGTGGTTTTTAGATATTGATAGTTATCCGTTCAAAATGTTTAAAAAAAATGTTGAGGCTTTCTAAGCTGGTGTCCTATGTGATTTTACACTTTCATCTATATTTTCAACTTTTATCCGCAGGCTAAGAGTGCTTTACGTCGGAAAAAGATGTTGGAGAACCTGCAGAAAAAGAGGCAGAATAACCTAGAAAATGTCGAAAATCTGTTGCAACGATTGAATAATGTAGAGTCAGATAAAATGGTGAGTGTTTATCAACCTTTAAGGATCAACCAAAAGAACGCAAGTAGGGTGCAGAGAAAATGTGATGGCAATGATGCAAGCCCTCACATACGAAAGAAAGATATGTATCCATAGTTGCTTTGGAATTATGAATCTGCAGTTGCTTGCCTGAATACGCCGTTTTATTTGCAGAAAACTAGAAATCTATATGAATGTACATGCATACCTTACCATACTTTATGGCTACATATGTGCTTTTAAACTAATATGTTATTGTTAAAATAAGGATATTCTTAGGTATTAGAGCATATATTAGAAGCACTTGTTAACATTCCAAACATAGCTCTCAGTCTGAATATCCATGAATTGAATTTCAGGTCATGGATGCATATGCAGATGGAAGCAAAGCGTACATAAATATGGTGCGTTCCTTGGGCATTACACCTGAAAATATTGACAATGCCATGGATGATGTGAAAGAGGTGAGACCAGAGATAACATTTTATTCCCCTTCTCCGCATATTACAACATGTTCCATTCTGTATATGGCTTTCCCCTACTGTACGACGGTTTGTGAATTGCATTAATTGAAACATAAGTTGGCTAATTATTGTAATCATACTGTAGACAAAAATGTATTTGTAGCTGCACCCGTATACAAACCAGCCTCACGAGCTGATCGAGAACAATATAAATAAATATTGTTTTTATAAACAAGGATGAGCATCTAGGAAATCCACTCAGTTTATATTTAACATTTTTAGAGTTTTTTTTTTTTTAGAGTTGTGCGGAGAGGAGGATGCACTTCTAGATGGGATAATCAGTTTATACAATTCATATCTGAATTTGGATGGAGAGGAAAAATACACTCATCGGTTATACTTCATATATAAACATTGTACAGTTCGACGGGAAAAGTACAAGCAACTTTCAAACAGTGGTCAATTTCAGGTTTCGATCGACCCCCTCTTTAATTGGCGTTTTACCCCTATGTCTATCCCCAGGTGTTTGATATGCAAGGAGAGATCCATGTCTGCATGCAGCAGGGGATACAGGACCCGGATCTGGACACGACGGCCGCTGACCTGGAGGCAGAGCTAGTCGACCTTCTGGAGCCGGACCCGACGGAGGAGCAGCTCAAAGACCTGAATAGTCACTTCGCGGGACTCCCCGGCCCCTCACAAGACGGTATGCGCGAGTCACTCCCCTTATACTGTTTCACAAAACCACTAAAACCACCAAAGGACATGAGCTCGGAGGTCATTCTTCCTCTCCAGAGCATTTACTGTTTTGATGGCACATCTGCTAACAAAGTTTTAATTAGAATAAAAACTGTATTTAGATTGGTTATAAGCCACATCGTACTAAGAAATGAAAAATATCTATACGTCTTGTATCGAGGTAAACTTGGCTAAATTCCAGTATGAACTATCTATTCCAACATATGAACCATATACATGTACCCTGAAAAAAGATCCAACATAGGTCCGAAGTATTCGGGAACATCATCTCAATTTAAATACTGAATAGATGGATGAAGTGCAAGAGGTGAGACTAGAGATAACAGATGTAGACATGTCAGCAGCTAAAAAAAATACTTATATAGAACGTCCTGACCATGCTGTACAAGTCACAGAACAAGATGCTAATTTACTGTTTTTACGGACCGAGGCGTTTACGCCGAGTTCTGTATAAACGGTAAATAAGCATCGAGTTCTGTGACTTGTACAAGCATGGTTGGACGTTATATATTTACTATATACCCGAAATTAAAAAAAATAGCAATTTCATTTTTCTTAACAACCAAAATTTTAATAAATGTGTATGGCTAGGTGGTCCGTATTTTGTGTACAGACCAGTGGTCCGTACAGTATTTTTACGTCATATGACAAAACGGTGCGTATTTATAGTATATACGGCATGGGTATATAGTAATAAATAGATCAGTGGGCGTGAAAGCCAGTGGGCTTATTTACATGGTACCTGGGTTGCTATGAGGCTGACCCAGTCTCTTAGCAATAAGCTGGTACTCCTGGCCCAATACTTCTATTAAAAAAAAGGTGCTATTTGATGTTACTCTGGCGATCTATGTGAGTTACTAAATATGAAGTTTCAAAAAGAGAGAAACTTAATTATTATAAGATATTGCATTTTATTCCAGATTTTCCATCTGTACCAATGTTTGACCCATCAACACCTCCAAAGTCTTCGGCAAAGGCTTCACTATCCTCGTCTAAACCTCGGTCATCGCAGAATCCAATGCCTGCTTCATGATCTTCCAACAGCTTATATAAGTACGTACTTAATATCTGATCAAGGTGTCCAATGTGAATTGACGCCAAGCTTAATGGTAGGTCCAATTGACAGTTACGAACTAATGTTTCTATGATTATTCAGATATATCAGTGACAGGAATGAACTCTGCGTAAGACATATCTATTATATAAATTATGCATGAATATCATAGATCCAACTGTTAATCTAACATAAGTGAACGCTGTAGCGTCCTTTTCAAAAACATAAATGACCAGACATGTTGTTCCTGATCTTAGATGTACCAGATGGTAAAACGTGGAAAAAAGATATATGAATGTGATATTTGATCGATCTGTTGACGTACCTTAAAGACGGTAATTTACATTGTAAGTCATTGTCGGTTATGAGTATGGACACTTTAGTAATTGCTGGTCGTAAGATATTGAAGTGGATCTAAATTAATTTCTGTCCATGCATTTAACCATTGCGACATCAATCTTTAAGATTTTTGTCGGGGCGGGGGGAGAGATAGCTACAAAACGTTGTGTGATGGAGAGTGTTGCTCCTTCTTATATAGACGAAAACCTAGCATCTGGTTGGTCTTGTATGTTATGTCGATCGATGTATAGGTAATTATTCGATTACTTACCTTGGTAGAAGTATGAAGAATAATTAAGGTTCTTGCGAAGCCTAGGGACTCTATCGAGTGCCCTAGGGTAACAGGGAAAGAACATGGTATTGTACTATTCAAATAAATCCGTGATTTTGATCAGGTCCGGTATACCAGATATCGGAATACCATTAATAAATGTACCATTATAACTGGCTCATATCATATCGTGTTCTTAAAAATTCATTTTCATTGGTCTCTCTGGAAGCAATAGTAAAATGACAGAGAGTCCGTCATATTACAAAGGTAAATTGAAACAATTTTTAAATTGATATATTTGTATATTGTTATATACCTATGACCTACAATTACTTCCCGCCGCTAACAATGAGGTATTTATGGCCATACGTCACACTGATGCACAGGGTGGGGCATCATGTGACTAGCTAGAATTTCGCCATTTTTAGGTATATATACTAATACGAAAACGGACCGATTGTCTTAGTACGTGAAAATACTTGGTAAAATTCTTATACATCTCTCTGCCTCTGGTATCGGGATTTATTTGATCAATAATTCTGCCTCGCATTTTTGATGTACGAAGACAGTAAGCCAGTTTCCGTATAGTATCCCATATGCACATACAAACGGGTAGCTACTTGATATTGGAAAAGCATGAATTAATCTGAAATGTTATTAAGCAAGTATACATCATTGTGGTTATAGGGGAACTACCGGTAAGAACACATTAGCAGTAAGCTTGTATAACATCTATATAAAGTGTTTTGTAAAATCAGACAATGTATATTTATCAACATGTTTCTCTGTGAAATAGTGTGAATGATTTGCAAAATAAATTGGATTGTAATTTTGCGTAATATGGAAAACGTCCATAAATCTCATGAACAGGCTACACGAGAAAGGAGGCAGGCTTGGGAGAATTTCCAACACAATATGTATAGTTGATCAGCCTGCTAGATTAATGGATAGGTGCTACCTGTGAGTTAATATTGTTGGTAATGCTACTCACACCCGCAACACGTTCGGTTTGATGTTGAACGTTTTTCAATGCTGTATAATTTTGTTCAATTAAAAAGGGGAAAAAATCCATTTGTAATCACAGAACTGCCAGGAATTAATAACACGGACTGCAGGAACGATAATACAAACATTTTTGTTTCTCAATGACTATCTTTAGTCATACTGAGGAAGGAAGTGTGAATACACTTTAGTTTTGTATATCCGATTAAGAATCAAATATATACTTGGTGAGAAACTACTGTTGTTCATGTATAAATTTATAAAAGACATGTTAGTATAAGCAAAGGTATCCATGATATGGATAAGGCTGTAACACAACCAAAATAACCAACCTGTTTTTATTTTGTTGCTTTCGCTTGGTGTCTCTAAATGTATAATATAGATGTATAGACACACAGAGTTGTTAATAGAGAACAGAAACATGGTACATTTATGTCCATGTAAATAAGATACACTTGAATTGACCTTGCATACATGTATGTAAACATCAGATTGTGTCCGGAATGCAGAACTCATGCACGACCAGTTTCTTGGAGCGCATTACAACTAGAATAAGCGGGACCAGTCTCATGAAGTACGCTACCTTTTGTAGTTCAAACAACTGCTTTATTACCGAAAACTTTTAAATGTATTTAGGAGACCTTATTAGCGCTACCGTGGCAGTTGGCAGCAGAGACCTGTTAATTCACCATTGACAAAAATTGCCAATGGAAGTTGCTGGGGTGTTCTAATACCTATTATTCTCTTTATAGGCACTTCATTTCGGTATATAAACTACGCGATTCCTTTTCCATTACTGTTAGTGCAGAGCCCCAAGCCCCGTTTGTGCAATTGCTTATGCTGAAACAATAACGACAACTTCACCAGTAGCGTCACATGCTATCAGGTTAATTTCGCATCATCGCTTAAATCTTTCACTATTTTCTGAGATTGATGACTTGTTTATAATGTACAAGTAGCATTAGGCATTATGTTTCAGATCGATGAGTTTTGGGTTGCGGGCAATAACAAAAGCTTTAGTCACTGACGTCTCCCAACGCCTGGTGCCATATTCTGTTAGCATCCTCATGGAGTTAAGGTATTCTCCCAAGCGTGTGGCTTTATAATTTACAGGTGGTAAACGCAATTACTTTGCTTCGTTACATTTTCTTTATGTAAATATCAACACATATTCATCTTTGAATATGCGTGGGATTCACTGCTTGAACATTCAATAAATGAAATATTATGAACATTCATGATCACCATAAGGACTTGTGTGATATTTTTTACGTTGTAGTCTTTATCCTACCACTTTAACATTGAGTTTACCTATGCCACGCTGCCTGGCACACAAAGTTTTATATGCTACTAGTGCCATACAGAGTTGTTATCCCGTAATATTCCAAAATCGAGGAGAAGGGGTAGGATAAAATCAAAACCTGATTTGTTTTAATCTTGGCCATCGAATTCCACTCCTGGAGTTTTGGCTCCTGACTTCACACGGCTTCGCCTCATGAAGACACTATGCCAAACTCCAGTCGTGGCATACGGTGGTCAAGATTGAAACTCATCCAGTTTTACGATAGTACTCCTATTTATCAATGATGGTAAAATATGCACATGCATGTCATTCTCCACTAATTTTAAAAGCCTAAATAAAGTTATGAAACCTTAAAGCTACATATTGGCTCGAGTGTGACGTCAGCTGTTGCTCTTTTGTCACCATACTTAAAGGTTGTCACCCGGCTAGCTATCAGTGCAGTGGAGCAGCGCTACCCAGCCTATGACAGTCGTGAGGAATATGGCACACACACCTTACCACTTTGATTGTGTAGTTATACGTCTCGGTAGGTTAGTTACGTCCTTTTGATACCACCTGACTACTGACTGTTCACTGCCAAAGAGCAACGCACGGCAGCTGTAGGAGTCCCGTCAGTCCTCCCAGTAGAAAAGGCCCTTTAATAATGGTAGGCAGACTCGATGTTTACAAAGAGTTATTTCAAATTGTTTATTTCCATCTGATAGGTAGTGCACGCAAAAAGTGCCCCATCACACGTAAGTGTGCTAGTCGACAAAGAATTCGGACCAATTCAAGCCAATAGTTGAATATTTCACAGAAACAATACGAGAAGTTAATTGTAACATGGAATTGATAGAGAAATAAGTTACTGGAACAACTCTACAAGTTGCGTCGTCAAAGATATCTACTGTTGTTCCTCTACAAGTCTATTTATCGTCTTCTCGACTTGAAATTATGTACAAAATATCTCGAAGTTTTGAACTATTTTATGTTATTTTCCAAGTGAACTGCACAATTACACATACACTTTTTCATCTGGAACCACTCTGCGAATAAACGTTATTTATTAGATTTTATTCGCGGTCCTCGTATGCATGATGGTTACTATTTTGGACTGAATTGCAGTTCTTTGTCTACATGCATTGTTATGATTTATCAAATAAGATTACTATACAATGAATGTTCCACTGCGGAGGAGTAACCTCAAGTTCTACTCATGCTGTAAGAATATAGATCATAGTTTCTAAAAGTAAAGTATTTGTGATTCGAAAAACCACGAAGTTGATCATCAACTATATCAGATCCCTTTCGTACTGCTCATGCTATAAAAAGATAGATACACATTATTTACAACACTAAAATATTTGCGATGAGAAGAGTGAAAATCATATCAAAAGGTTTTCACACATCAAGGTCTATAGAAAAGTTGTGCTATTCCTTTACACCTGCATTTGTGTACAGTAAAAATGTAAGATCTATTCATATTCATTATTTTGAGGTTACGAAGAAACTCCAGCACTGTAGTGTATCCTGTTTCTGAGAGTCTCACGAACTAAGATTCTCCTCAGCCTGAAAACAAATGAGCAAAGAATTAAAATAATGCTTTTGGGTACCTGCTCAGGTGTAACAAATCGGACTATTGTTAATACTTCTATTAAAATCTTATTTGACCAATTGCAAATTCAAAAGAAAAGATCTAAAAGAGGTTAATTGTGGATACTCAACACGTTCCTTATACACACAGTCTCAGATGCTCTAAGTAATAAACTGAGACGTTACATAGGAACCCACCTTAGCTATAGAAGCCTCATCTAGCCTCGCTAGGAGTTGTTTCAATTGAACTGCTTTACCGCTCACGTAACCAATGGATTCACACAGCTCCGGGGCTAAAGATTACAAAGTAAAGGTTTTATGTTTTGTGTGAAGCACTGTGTCATCAATCATCGCTTGGCACTGGAAGTGAGACAAAGTTGTCATTCTACATTTGCAACATCTGCCATCTGCATTGCAGAGGGAGAAATATTTCATTCAAGAATGATTTAAATTATCTTTTTTTTTTTTTTTTGAGTAAGTGTCTTTATTGATTTCGGCTTTGCAACCGTTGTTCCAATACAATATTCGACTGAACATGGATGGTATTTACAGTGAAGAGATGATAGTACAATGGTCAACATGTGCATGTGACTTATATCAATAGCAATACTTTAGATCGACAGTATAATGTTGCCTTAATAATATTTCAGCTCAAACCTAGATGATCTCCACTACTTACTAATGGTTTTCGACATGTCATTAACATACTCCAGCGTTTTATTAAGTTCTTCCTGCACCGCACTGATATCAACAATCTCTTGCTTGAGTCTGGCATTCGCGACTCGAGCCTACAAAGAGGCAAGTACAAAGTATGCTGTCACTCTATGTGGTCCATGGAACGCGTAAAGCTCAGGACAATTCAACATTCTTATCGTGTAATTTATCACACAGATTGAAAAGAAACTTTCCATTGTAATAACATTGCTACATAAGCCTCTGGAAGGGGTATTTAAACATCTAGGTTCTGGCCAACCAGAACCGTCCCGCTTCTTGTTTTGAAAACTACAAGGTATAATATTTGGGGGTCACTGTAAGTGGTTCCCTTTTCGGAAGGTAATATGATTCAGTTATCTTTAGGGCCCTGCTATTACATCGTCACTTGAAAAAATATGTTAAAAAGATAATTACATTACATATAAATTTGGTATTTGTAGGATTTAAGGGTGGAACTAAGTGCATGAACAATAGTCTTTTTGGATTGTGTGCTTGCTTGTTGTGTCCCTGTGATGTCTTGCCTGTTTTGTATCGTCTTTGAATCTTGCATGAAAGATCGTCAATAGGCGAATGCCTGTCATAAAACTTCATTGAAAAAAATCGGTCGATTATAAGAGTAAATTGGGACCACTTTGAGCACCACACGTACCTCTCTGATTTTAACCTTTAGCTCTCTAATCTCATCGTCGAGCTGTTCAATGCTTTGAGAAGCGTCTGGGTACTGTTCCTGAATTAAGTCTTCAGGAAGTATCACGTTCTTCGGGATCCGGAAAATGTGCGAAGTCAGGTACAATTCCAGCTTATCAAAAGCACGTTCGAAGCATTTGACCATTTTTGCAATGATATCCTTTGAAGCATTATAACTATCTTCTTCAGAAATCTTTTCAGGGAACTGAAAAATAGGTCCATTAGTTTATGTACTGAAATATAGACTAAATATTTCAACAATAGATAGTATTCGTAGCGCAAATGTGAACTTGTATGACATGCATATCATATATTCTTCAGAGACATTCCCTTGAGATGATAAACACACATATAGACTTAGGTTCAGTATGCGAAGATATCCTTAGTTCTTGTTTACATAGCCGACTCTCAAATATAACTTGTATGTTATATCCTTCTTTTTTTTTTCTTCTTTTTTTTTCTCTTTTTTTTTCTGTATGTTATATCCTATGGTCAATTTAATGGACAGAAAATTCGCAGGGCTCTATCCATAAATAAGATAAAACATATATAGGTATCAGAACAACATCTAGATGCATATATAGTAGTAAGGATTACCCAATTTTCCAAAGCTATCTAGTCCACATGGTAAAAAAAAACTGTACAGGAAACACTAAAGATTGACCACACCTCTTGTCTTATCACTTGTTGTGCTTGCTCCAGAAGTTCCCAAGAGTACAACAACAGAGCATTGTACACTGAAAGGAGATTGAAGTTAAAAGCATAATGAATATTTCTATGCCTATTACATGGGCAATTGATTCACTTTCATTATGGAAATTGGTAACTGAGCATGATTGATCACCAATAACGCAAAAAATATTAAATGATTTTCATCACGTAACCTCTGTAATATTATGTCTTGATCCCCAATACTATCGGAGCATTCAGTATATACTTATTATGATGTCTAATTCTGTTATTTCTTCGTTAAAACTTTTCATTTTCAGATTTCAATGACATTAGTTAGCATATCAGAAAAGGATACATATTTTCCCGACAGCCCGTCGCTATAAAAACAATCTATTTTGTTACCTTATTTAACACATAATCCGGTAAATCTCATGCCCGAGTCCAATAAACCAAATATCAATAGATATTTTTAAATCCGAGAAACTGTTACGTACGTTGGAATGGTATTAAAAAATAAATGTATACATTTGGAAGAAATGGGAACTCACCTCCATCACTGAATGCTACTGGCGTAAAACCAAAAAACTGTGCTGCATAGTCAAGTTTCGTATCTGCTAGGGACGTTACACTTGTACTGCCTTTCCCACCAGATATATCGTTGTTTACATGCAAGGGCATATTTGTACCATTCATATCCACATCTTTTGTAATATTAGAGGCCTCCATTTTCTGAAAACATCAACATAAGGGTGTTAAGCAAGAGCACACACAAAAAAAATCTACCAATTGGAGAACTTGAAACAATCACCCATCGCATCAGCTTAGAGATTTTTAATTACATCGGAACGAGTCTGTTTTGTGTGGTTAAAACCCTTCATACATTTACATGAAACAATTTGTGAAACTTCTATTGGTTTGATAAGACGAATGCTCTACCCGGCCGCCTCCAATACAGACGCAGCAGCAGTGGATGCGGCCGCGGGAATTGGACGCCTTGAGCTTTTCACCGTTTGAGCCCGCTGTCAGCGCGAAAACGTAGACGCCTTTAGCCTTCTTGATGGACTCCTTGGCAGGGTTCCATAACCCACTCCTGATTTTCTTCTGGGACACTTCGCTTAAGGAGTCAATTTCCTCAGAACAGACATTCTAATTTAGTTTATTTTAACCCCGCTTAAGGGGACACTTTGTTTGGAACGGAGGGCGTCCCCTTAAGGAGGGTTTTACTGTAGTAGGATACTACACAAACCGCTGTTTTATTTCCGTGAATGAGGCTTAATTTATACTATTTTTGTTTTATAGATGAAAAATAGATTTATAAACTGGAAATGAAAACTGGGATTTCAAAGGAAAAGTGGATGACTGTCATTTCTGATAGCTGCTGCTATACATTAAGCCATGGTTATTCATCAAATTCTAAAAGAAAATTGTAGAGCTTGGGCACTGACGACTTGCAAGAAACTTAACACTTCAGCGGCACTTACTTTTACTAAAATGATAAAATGCTATAACTTGCTATCTGGAATGCCTACACAAATTCTTGCACATTTCCTGCAGTATTAAACTAATCAATTTTACTTAGCACTGAGGAAAATTCCAGCAGTAGAAGGCTCCTAGACTGCTTGTCTATTTTAATTAGTATTAACCCTATCCAACTGGAGAAACACACAAGTTTTGGTCAAAGTCTTCATTTTCCACAAGTTGTATGTGGAGCGATATGAACAAGGCAAACCTGAGTGAATATCGGGAAGCGTTCCAACAAGTTGGAGAACGACGACTTTGACCAAAACTAGTCGCTTTCTGCATTCATCTCAACCCTGTAGTCTCTACAACTAGTAAAAGAACTGACCAAACGCTAGATATATATGACGTCATAGGCCATGGAGAACAGACTGGTCAGGCCCAAATTACGTTTGGGTTACGAACCATAAGTTTACTGGTATGATTATCCTTTTTCTGCAAATTCTTACGACTAACATACTGAAATAGTTATACAAACATAGTCGTGGGTTTGAAAAACTCGGGAAATAATGATCCCCCGTTAATTAAAGTTTCAGAAAAAGAACATTTTTCAGTATGTGAAAAAGTCTTGTCAGGTGAGTGAGTGGACAACAAGTGAGGCCGGGTCTAGCCGCAGGGGCAGTACCTGTAGGATCCGTTGATACTGACCTCTGTTGGAAGTACAGAGAATTATATTCACCCCTTGGGATTGAGGCGACACCATACGGAGTAATTATACTTACTTCTCCTATTCATGGGTCCCCAATACTTTTTCTCGGAGGGGGGTGGGGGGGGGGGGGTAAGATTCTTTATTGTGAATAATAGACAGGAACTACAGGCATTGCAATACAGCAATTTTAACTTCAATGGAAAATGTTTGTAAAATTGGTAATAATGATTTGGATATCGTGACAACCAACAATTATTTAGGGGTCATCCTTGACAAAGATTTAACTGCTAAACAACAGCTGAGTAGAGTGCTAGAAGATACAAGACGAAAAATTGTTCAAGTTTAGGAAGATAAGATACTTAATGGATCAAATTTTCTCCCAACGCAAACCTTTTTCGAGGTTAAACGAACGGAGAAAATTTATTCACATACTTAATGGATCAAGACACAGCCTGTACTCTGGTAAAACTTATGATTATGCCGAAATTGAATATGTTGATTTTCTATATTATTTACTTAGTAAACAGGATAGGAATAAACTACAAATATGTATCAACGATTGCTTGAGGTAGGTTCTGAAAATCAGGCATAGGGACGAGATCCAATTGGAAAAAGTGTACGAGAGGTGTAAAATCAGACCGCTCAACATAAGAAGGGCCAATCACTTACTCTCCGTGATTGGGTGGTGGGCTAGCTCCTCAGAAAAGGTACTGCGAAGTACAGCTCAGACTACGAGAATGAATAAGAAGGTGAAAATTCGGACTATCAGACCCCGAACTGAAATTATCAAAATAGTCCCTTATATAGGGGAAGGCTGTTGTGGAACCTGCTGCCCATGAAGGTACAGAGAGAGTATAGTAAGGATGGATTGAAAAAGTTCGCGAAAGTATTTTTGACATCAGATCTAGTTTAAGATAAAGAACCAGTCTAGTACGTTTACCTAGATAGACTGAGCCCGTGAGTCAAATGACCAAAGTGACTGAAATGACAGAGTCTTGCGCGCAAATTGGTTATTACTAATGATATTGTGTTTTTTTTCACCAGTATATGTCTTGTCTGTATACACTGTTAGGACTTGTACATGGAAGAACGCCAAACTTGTTTTGGCGAATGTCTGATCGTCCTTCATAAATTTTCATCAAAAAAAAAAAAAAGAAGAATATCATACTTGGTAACCACAATAAAGCAGTAAGGCATCAACCTATATATAGGTCCGTGATATAACATTCATGATAAATTTATTTGAGTAAAACATAACCTAAAGAAGAAACAATAGATCACATAAGCAAATACTTATTCGAAGTAAGTTACATACTATCAAAAGACATCAGGAGTTTGAGTCTGAGTTTATTTATGTCACACATTTGGTTGGCTCTGTAATTTCACGAGTCAAAGACGAGTGACATTATGGAGACATCACAATGATAGTCCGAGAAACTTTGACTGCCTGGCGGACAGTCAGAGAGCACTTTCACTTTTTCCCATAGTACAGAAAAGCACTTCCTTGGTTCTAAGTAATACTTCCAATGTCAGTGCATGTTTATGCACCCTTACCTTCAGAAATGTATAATAAATCCTTTTTGATTGTAGAAACTCCTGTTTTGGTTTTTTGTGCCACTTTTTGGAGCCTTTTTGTACAACTCATTTCACCACTTCTAATCCATGTCGGCCATATTTGATTAACTGGTTCCTGGCATCCCCCTGTATGGGATCACATGTGCATTTGAAACAACTATCTTGTAAATTCCCCCGCCTGCAGAATGCATTGACATGAATTATACAAACACATGACTGTTCTATTATTTAGAACTAATGCAAAAGGAGGAAATAACTGTCATTATACTGCATTTTGCCTCAGGAAGCTGTCTACCACAAAATTAGAAAGATCCGACCTCTATTCATTTGCAAACTGCCTTCTGATTTGAGAAGTGCCAAGAACCCTAATACCAAAGACATACACAAAAATGGTACCCACTGCCCATGCGGCTTAACATCTGCCATTACAATGAGGAGTAAGGTGCTAGGGCCCTAGTGAAAGAATGGCTGTACCGCCAAATTTGATGATTGTACACACAATAGTCCCTTCATAAAAATTGCTTGAAAATGAAAAAAAAGTAACAAGTAGCAAATAAACATCTGTTGTTGACAGAACAGTGCCAATGAAAAAAGATGGGGGAGTCTGGAGCAGGACTGAAACACAGGCACAGGCAAATGCTTGAAGTGTGTTAGCATCAAGCACAATGCTAAATGGTTGAAGTAGGCTGACCTACTATACGATGCTAGAATGGCAGTTTGAGTTGATGCTCCTAGTCTCTATAGTTGTAAGATTCTGTTAATGTTCTAACTCGAAAACAGGGATGTAACCCCTGCCAAATTAAGGCTGTAGTTGGCAGCTAGCAGACATGCCAAAATCCCCATCTCTCCTGTACCCGTATAATCAATCATAAAACTTTACTACCTAGAACCTAATTCTCCATGAAGTCACTTATTGAGACTTGGTTGTTCACATTCAAATATCCAGCAGCAACTGCTTTCTTGATTTGTGCCATCAGTTATAGTCACCAGGCTCCATTGCAGGACCTTAATGGACCTTCACTGTTTCTTGTATCAGTATCATTGACATGCAAATATGGATGTTCGGGCAATTTGTTATAGTCTGGCATGGTGTGAGAGATCTGTAGTATGAGTGGATCAATCCATGTTGTGGCAATACAGAAGGAAGTCCCTTTTTTGCATGTAGAACCTCAAAGTACTCAATGTAGAGCTCTCAATGAAGAGTTTTCTTTGTTCATAGTGCTCTTCCATAAATATGGTAATCTTATTGAAATAAGCAGCAACAGGGGCATTTTGTAGCACTTGATGTTGTAGTAAATGCCCCTAATTCATCAATGTTGAAGACAAAACTAATGATCTTGTGAGACTGCATTGACTCTGGGACAAATGCACTAGTATTTGTCCATTGTTGGTCAGACTATGAGAGGGTGTACAACCATCTCCCAGTAGAGAAACCGGACTGTAACCATAGAAACTGAACTTCAGGGAGTGATACAACTATCATTACCTTGTGTGTTAATCATTACTATAGTAGTACAACTAAGCTGGGAGCTGTTTCAAAACGTGGGTTAAGTCTATGGTTTTGAAACAGCTCCCTGATTTCTTGTGATATGACAAACTGCATTTCATTACAAATATCAATTCTTTTCATTGAACACAAATATGGGAGTCTGCCTCATTGTTTTGCTAAAAACGCCGATCCCTGGCAGAAAGTGAAAGAAATTTTGCCCACCACATGGGAATACCTAAAAAAAAGTTGGGCCCCTACCCCCCCTCTTGGAATACGGGTACTGAAAAAAAGTCCCCCCCCCCTTTGGAATACCCAAAAGAAATTTGCCCCCCCCCCCCTTGGAATGCCCCAAAAGAAAACTGTGCCCCCCCCCCCGGCCATAATTAATGAACGCTCACTTATCAGTAGTTCAGTCGACTACCCCCCCCCCCCCCCCCCCCTTTGGAAAACCCCAGATGGAGACCTGCCAGCATTCCCACGCCTCCCGGCCGTCAATCTTACCTCCCGTACACAGGCTCCCCCCTCCGCCTGCACTCAGCCGTGCATGGGCGGCAGGGTGTTGTGTGATAGCACTTCGAAAACAAATCCTTGTTAATTCCAAGAAACCTTTTTGATTCAAGGAATATATATGTATAATATTTACCTAACAGATAGATTTTATATTTTTGAAAAGCTTTTTATAAATCGTTACAAAAATATCGGACCGATATTACTCGCAGGCCGGGACGAGGATACCCGGCCGATATTACTCCGGACCGTTTCTGTTGATAAATGATACTAACTAATGTCGTAATGATAGAATCTAGTCACGACAACTTTCATCAATACTGACAATAGCCTGGGGGCCTGCGAGTATCTAGAATCTTTGACCGTTGTTTACAGTATTCGGAAAAGCAACTCAACGTTGAATCAACGTCATTTATCCACTAAGCCCCCCTCTTTTCTTTATCTTTAGAAATCTGTATCGGCTCACCTCCGTAGTAACAACGTCTACTTTTGGGGCGAAAGTGTTGTTCTTCCACACAAAGTTTGCGCCATTTCCCGCTACACTCTTCTAGCATAGATATTGTGCCTTACTTCGATAGCACAACGAAAGATCTGTTAGAAGAGTGTTCCCTCCGCGCTAACTAGGTCATAGTCTCGTTGATAAACAACGGAGTTAAATCAAGATTACTTTCATCGAAGATAGATTTCCTCATATAAAACTGAAATTATATCAGATATCGAAAATGAATGTGCTTAAATATAAATAGCGGTAATAATATCGATTATTTCAATAATAAGTGAATCTGGACCGGATGAGGGTTAGAGACTATATATCTTTTGCTGAAACTTGTCACTGGTGAGTCTTCACTGGCGTAGTATTAGCGTTGAGCAGGCACGGCGGGTACCTTACGGGTAACGTAACACACACGGCCCGACAGCCGGGCGAACCGGCAGCAGCTGTAAGCTTTGTGAACTATTGTGTAAGCCCAGCGAGGACTGGTCGCCGACGTTCTCTGTTCGGCCCTAATTCAATCATCAACATGGATGAGACAGATAAGCATGTCAAACCAAATCCCGTTGTGGGCGCAAACAGTTGTTCCCGCCTCTTCTTCTGGTGAGTGTTTCTTACAAATCTTTTCTTTAGCCGAGACCTTGGTAAGTTGGTTTGCACTGCATCACTCAGTGAATTGGTTATGGCCTTCGCCGCGTTGCCAGCAACTTGATGCTGAAGCAATTGTCTACGTAACTTGGAGGAAAGTCTTTCATGCACACTCCAGGTCGGTCAAGCACTACTTGGATTGGCATGCGAGACGTGCTGAAAATTGAAATGTTTAGTGTTGTTGATTTAGAGTTCTTTCTTCTAATGTATTGTATACCCGGCACGGTACTTAAGTCTAAGACTTAAAGGGACAGTCAAGTAGCGACCGTTTCTCTGCTAATCTCGCCGAGCTTAAATCACTCTCCTGGCTTAGGAGCTTTAGCCTACTTTTAGTGGGTAGGGTGAGTAAGGAAATCAGGTTGGAGAGTGGGGTGACCTAGATACTATCAGTGACTCACCACACACTCCCGGGAGCAGAGTGAGCACAGTGAGGGGTTTCAAACCAAAACAACAGACACTGCAAACTCCTGGTTTTGAATGAAAGTAGCTGGCAACAAATACGTTTTCCACAGCTTTTGAAGTGAATTAAGATAAGAAGTAAAGTGCTATCATATTCCTAATGTTTTATTGTGTAAAAGTATTGTTTGTATTATGAATGTCATTGCCTGGAAATTATGTAAACTACCAGTATTTCATTTGACAGTTCAGTAATGTGAGGTGGTGTAATATCATATGGTGCATGGTATAATGTGAGGTGGTGCAGTGTGGTATAGAATGACATGGTATAGTGTGGTGTAGCATGACATGTTTTAGTGTAATATATATTGACAGGGGTAGTGTGGTTTAGAGTGACAGGGTGCAGTGTGGTGTAGTGTCACATGGTGTAATGTGAGGTGGTGATATAGTATGAGATGGTGTAGTGTGGTGTATTATCAGATGATGTAGTATGGTATAGTGTGACATGGTGTAGTGTGGTGTAATATGAAGTGGTGTTGTGTAGTGTATTATGGATGGTAGAGGGACTAGTGCAATGTAGTGTGACATGATTAGTGTTATATGGTGTAGTGTGACCTGGTGTAGCATGGTGTAATGTGAGATGTTGTAATATTTAGTATGAGGTGGTGTAATGAGATGGGGGGGGGTGCATTATGTGTAGTACAGTATGATATGAGACAGTGTAGTGCATGTGTGGTCTATTATGAGATGGTGTAGTGTGGTGTAGTGTGGTATAGTGTGAGATGGTGTAGTGTGCTGTAAAATGAGGTATTGCAGTGCGGCATAGTATAAGATCGTGTGGTGTATTATAAGGTGGTGTAATGTATAGTGTGAGGTGGTGTAATGAGATGATGGTGTGTGGTGTAATGAGAGCTGGTGTAGTGTGGTATAGTATGAGGTGGTTAAGTATGAGATAGTGTAATGTGTTGTAATATGAAATGGTGTAGTGTGGTGTAGTATAACATCATGTAATGTGAAGTGGCACCTGTAGTATGAGATGGTGTAATAAGAGGTGGTGTTGTGCGGTGCAGTATGATATGGTTAACTACCATATAAAAACAAGGAACAGATAGAATATCAACATTTAACCATACTGCCCCATAATCATATTGTCCCTCCACCATATACCATAGCCCCTCACACATACTGTCCCTCACCCATACTGCCCCTTAACCATACCTCCTTTCAACTGTACTGCCCCTCAATCATATTGCCTCTCACCCATACTGCCCCTGAACCATACTGCCCCACACCCGTACTGCCAGTCAACCTTACTGCCCTCACCATACTGGGCCTAAACCATACTTTCCCTCACCTTACTGCCCTTCACTATACACTGCCCCCTAACCATACTCTAAATCATATTGCCCCCTAATCATACTGCCTAGATCATATTGCCCTGCCACCGCACAGCCTCTTCACCATACTACCCCAAACCATACTGCTCCTCAACCATAGTGCCCCTCACCTGTACTGCCCCTCAACCATATTGTCCTTAAACCATACTGGCCATCAAACACACTGACCTTCAACCAACTGCCCCCTAATCATACTACCTCTCAACCATACTGCCCCACACCCGTACTGCCAGTCAACCTTACTGCCCTCACCATACTGGGCCTAAACCATACTTTCCCTCACCTTACTGCCCTTCACTATACACTGCCCCCTTACCATACTGCCTCCAAATCATATTGCCCCCTAATCATACTGCCTAGATCATATTGCCCTGCCACCGCACAGCCTCTTCACCATACTACCCCTAACCATACTGCTCCTCAACCATAGTGCCCCTCACCTGTACAGCCCCTCAACCATATTGTCCTTAAACCATACTGGCCATCAAACACACTGACCTTCAACCAACTGCCCCCTAATCATACTACCTCTCAACCATACTGCCCCACACCCGTACTGCCAGTCAACCTTACTGCCCTCACCATACTGGGCCTAAACCATACTTTCCCTCACCTTACTGCCCTTCACTATACACTGCCCCCTAACCATACTCTAAATCATATTGCCCCCTAATCATACTGCCTAGATCATATTGCCCTGCCACCGCACAGCCTCTTCACCATACTACCCCAAACCATACTGCTCCTCAACCATAGTGCCCCTCACCTGTACTGCCCCTCAACCATATTGTCCTTAAAGCATACTGGCCATCAAACACACTGACCTTCAACCAACTGCCCCCTAATCATACTACCTCTCAACCATACTGCCCCACACCCGTACTGCCAGTCAACCTTACTGCCCTCACCATACTGGGCCTAAACCATACTTTCCCTCACCTTACTGCCCTTCACTATACACTGCCCCCTAACCATACTCTAAATCATATTGCCCCCTAATCATACTGCCTAGATCATATTGCCCTGCCACCGCACAGCCTCTTCACCATACTACCCCAAACCATACTGCTCCTCAACCATAGTGCCCCTCACCTGTACTGCCCCTCAACCATATTGTCCTTAAACCATACTGGCCATCAAACACACTGACCTTCAACCAACTGCCCCCTAATCATACTACCTCTCAACCATACTGCCCCACACCCGTACTGCCAGTCAACCTTACTGCCCTCACCATACTGGGCCTAAACCATACTTTCCCTCACCTTACTGCCCTTCACTATACACTGCCCCCTTACCATACTGCCTCCAAATCATATTGCCCCCTAATCATACTGCCTAGATCATATTGCCCTGCCACCGCACAGCCTCTTCACCATACTACCCCTAACCATACTGCTCCTCAACCATAGTGCCCCTCACCTGTACAGCCCCTCAACCATATTGTCCTTAAACCATACTGGCCATCAAACACACTGACCTTCAACCAACTGCCCCCTAATCATACTACCTCTCAACCATACTGCCCCACACCCGTACTGCCAGTCAACCTTACTGCCCTCACCATACTGGGCCTAAACCATACTTTCCCTCACCTTACTGCCCTTCACTATACACTGCCCCCTTACCATACTCTAAATCATATTGCCCGCTTATCATACTGCCTAGATCATATTGCCCTGCCACCGCACAGCCTCTTCACCATACTACCCCTAACCATACTGCTCCTCAACCATAGTGCCCCTTACCTGTACAGCCCCTCAACCATACTGCCCCACACCCGTACTGCCAGTCAACCTTACTGCCCTCACCATACTGGGCCTAAACCATACTTTCCCTCACCCTACTGCCCTTCACTATACACTGCCCCCTTACCATACTGCCTCCAAATCATATTGCCCCCTAATCATACTGACTAGATCATAATGCCCTGCCATCGCGCAGCCTCTTCACCATACTACCCCAAACCATACTGCTCCTCAACCATAGTGCCCCTCACCTGTACAGCCCCTCAACCATATTGTCCTTAAACCATACTGGCCATCAAACACACTGACCTTCAACCAACTGCCCCCTAATCATACTACCTCTCAACCATACCTCCCCTTAACCATACTGCCCCTCAACTATACTGCCCCTCAACCATACTGTTGCAAAACCCAGTTGTTGAAAATTATACAAGCTATTTAATTTGATTTAAAAGGGGTGGGAGTATCACACAACTAAAGCTATGGGGTGTGGATGTAGGGCAGAATGGGATGTGGGTATAGGACAGTCGGGTCTGGGGTATATAGAACTGCATCGAGAATCATATAAATAGACAATACTCCACAAGTTTGGATGGGCCGCAATTGTCTTCGATGCAAAGCCGAGTGACGATTACAGCCCATTCAAACGAGTGGAGTTTTGTGTATTTTATGATTCGAGTGCAGTTCTAGATTTATCTCACCCCTTTTTATTAAATTAAATATCATCAAACTTTCACAATAATTAGAATAGACTTACAGGGCTGGTGAGTAAGTACTGGTGAGTGAGTACTGGTGAGTGAGTACTGGCGAGTGAGGACTGGTGAGTGAGGACTGGTGGGTACTGGTGAGTGAGGACTGGTGAGTGAGGACTGGTGAGTGTGGACTGGTGAGTGAAGGCTAGTGAGGGAGGACTGGTGAGTGAGGACTGGTGAGAAAGGACTGGTGAGTGAGGACTGTCGAATTAGGACTGGCGAGTGAGTACTTTTGAGTGAGGACTGGTGAGGGAGGACTGGTGAGTGAGTACTGTTGAGTGAGGACTGGTGAATGAGGACTGGTGAGTGAGGACTGGTGAGTGAGGACTGGTGAGCGAAGGCTGGTGAGTTAGGACTGGTGAGGGAGAACTGGTGGGTACTGGTGAGTGAGGACTGGTGAGTGAGGACTGGTGAGTGAGGACTGGTGAGGGAGAACTGGTGGGTACTGGTGAGTGAGGACTGGTGAGTGAGTACTGGTGTGTGAGGACTGGTGAGTGAGGACTGGTGAGTGAGGACCGTTGAGTGAGGAGTGGTGAGTGAGGACTGGCAAGTGAGTACTGTTGAGTGAATACTGATGAGTGAGGACTGGTGAGCGAAGGCTGGTGAGTTAGGACTGGTGAGGGAGAACTGGTGGGTACTGGTGAGTGAGGACTGGTGAGTGAGGACCGTTGAGTGAGGACTGGTGAGTGAGTACTAGTGAGTGAGGACTGGTGAGTGTGTACTGTTGAGTTAAAGGAGCACTCAAGTAGTGACTGTTTCTCTGCTAATCTCGCCGAACGTAAGTCACTCTCCTGTCATGCATGTTGAGTGGGGATCTGGCGAGTGATGAGTTTTGAGTGAGGACTGGCGAGTGAGTACTATTGAGTGAATACTGATGAGTGAGGACTGGTGAGTTAATACTGGTGAGTGAGGACTGGTGAGGGAGGACTGGTGAGTGAGTACTGTTGAGTGAGGACTGGTGAGTGAGGGCTGGTGATTGAGGACTGTTGAGTGAGGGCTGGTGAGTGAGAACTGCTGAGTGAGTACTGCTGAGTGAGGACTGGTAAGTGAGGACTGTTGATTTGTACTGTTGAGTGAGGACTGGTGAGTGAGGATCATTGAATGAGGAGTGGTGAGTGAGGGCTTGTTGTTGTTGTTGTTGTTGTTGTTGTTGTTGTTGTTGTTGTTTTGATGAAGACCTTTGTACATGTTCACATTTTCCCACTCAAAATGTCCTGCTTTTCAATCTGGATCAGTCAATTACATTCTGGGAACGATCCTTCTCCCTCAATAAGTATAATCATTTTGTAAACATTGGCATCTGCTCTCTGTTGTTGTTTTGACAGCTCAAGTTTAACCCTCCGACTTGGCTGTAAAATTCCACTGATGAAATAACTTATATGACAAGGTACACTGATTCAATACTGGAGAACACGATTCTGACATTTATTTTGACCTATGATTAACCAATAAGCTGTATTTTACTTCGTCAAATATCGCCAATCTTGACCTATTTCCGCGCTAATGTGACCCAGAAACGGCCGTTGGGCAAGCTGGGCAAGTCCCCACTCCCCCCTGCCCTGACCCAGATACATATGCAATAGGTCATGTGACTGTAGTTACAACTTTTTCCACAAGGTAGCAGTGCAGGCCATTGTGGCCGTTTTACCACAAGTTGACTGTCCCTTTAAGTACTTCAGGTTAGGTTATAAATAGCTCTTTTCTTAGGTTCCATTGTTATTTCTGTTAGTAAAACTCCGCTTCTGGGATACCCCATTTAAGGGGACTCCCCACTGAAGAGGACACCCTGCTTAAGGGAGAGAAATAGCTCACCGTATGCCCAAAACCCTGTTGCCGGCCCAGCATCGGCTGGCCTGTTCTTGGTCGCTGACTGCCGGCCTGGCCCAAAGGCCATTTTCCTGCTGTTCCACCAATCAGACCAGCCAGCTAGCTGTTTTGAGGGCTAAATTGTACAAGGCCGACATGAAGGATTGCCAGCCGAGAAATGTCTCAATTGATTTTCAGCAGCGGCTGGCCGATGAGGCCGAGTGACATTGAGATCTGCGTTAATTGCTACCAGCCCATAATCCAGAGGACGCAGTCAACATGATAGACAACACCCGCCTGCAAGCGGAAACAAAAATAAATCACAGTTTTGGTTATCTGGGAAGAATTTTAGCACCAGAGTGTGGAATTAAGGCTATATTGTTTAGTTTAATGCAGAAATCCATGGTTATTTGATGAGATTGCAGGACATTAGGGCCCACCACCCGTAAGTCGGGACATTTGGGCACAGCCGAGACCAGTGGTGAGAAAGCCACAGTCATGTCTTGGCCGCACCTCAAGGCTGCGTTCGCACCTGCGGCGCCCGTTGTGAGAAATCTCATAAATGGACATGAGGGCTCACCTAACTTTGCAGAATGATCTAATGTTCGTTAGTTTGTTAGCTCTAAAAAATGGAATCTGACATGGTTTTCACATATTTCATGAAATATAAGTAATGAATTGACATGTTTGTATATTTCAATGATATATGTCAATCTTATGATAGGTAGGCCCTTTCATATCTATCGCCTCGCCGACACCGGCCAACTGACAGGCTTGATGGAAGAGCTCGCTTGGCCTCTGCTGTGTATGTGCACCTTGTGATCATTGGCTGCCTTGAATTAGGTGGGATGGTGGAACAGCTTGGACAATTCATGCAGTTTTTGCACATTCCCAGTCTGGCACCAGGTGGGTTGGCAACCCTGGCTCTGCTGTGTATGTGCACCTTGTGATCATTGGCTGCCTTGAATTAGGTGGGATGGTGGAACAGCTTGGACAATTCATGCAATTTTTGCACATTCCCAGTCTGGCACCAGGTGGGTTGGCAACCCTGGCCGCCTGTTAAAGGCCTGTATGGTGGAGCACCCAGTTTAAGGGGACACAGGGAACAGCTTTTTCGGTATTGAATGCTTCTTAACGGGAATTGGACGCCTTGAGCCTTTTACCGTTTGAGCCTCCTGTCAGCGCAAAAACGTGGACGCCTTGAGCCTACCCTGTGGACGCCTTGAGCCTACCTCATTTTAGTTCCGATTAGCGGGTTAGGGTTAGAAAAGGGTTGGATAAGGGTTAGGGTTGAGTATATATGACTATGAACCAGTATAAGTACACTTTTCAAAGTTTTTTACATCTAGATGTTCAAGGAAACCAAAATGGGGTAGGCTCAAGGCGTCCACAGGGTAGGCTCAAGGCGTCCACAGAAAGGCTCAAGGCGTCCAGGGCTCGAATCGACCCGGGCTCAAGGCGTCCATGAACCCTTCTTAACCCCACTTAAGGTTAAGGGGGCACTTTGCAAGGACACCTTATCAAACCTGACAGGACACTGTAGCCCTCACTGTAGGTAGGCACTTACATAACTCCCGTTCGCGGCTCTGCCGCTCATAGTGTGAATAACCTTTTGAGGGACACTTTTTACCTCATCCATCGATTCTGAAGCTATTTATTGGAATATCAAGACAATTAGGGTGTCATATTAACGGGCATGATGAGATCTATCACATGCATATGAGTTATCAATGATTGGTTGAGGATAAAATAAGGGTTTGGTCAAGTGTATTTAAAGCCCAACTTTAGAGGCATTTTATGGTATGAAGATCAAGTTGCTCATAAAAATAACTAGTTTGCACACGTTCTATGGTTAAAATTAGTGTAGAATATGCCTAAACATTTCCATTTAGACAGGGACCACTATGTTTTATAAGCAACCCCAACATCCTCACATATACCATATACCAACATTGACCTTTGACCTTAAAATGACCTTGACCTTGACCGTGTAGCAGGGCTGCAAGTTTACGACGAATGGCAGAATTCCGACATTTCATACGTATCAAAAGACGTGGCGATGTTAACAACTTGAGCTACCGCATCGAAGTGAGGAGCAGATCGTCTGCTCCCAGTATTTATAGTCAGACCACTCGCTACCATGACGACCTGGGAACCGATTGAAACCAGCACCAATGTATGTGCTGATGGCTTACCCCACTTTATTGAACCAAATGTAGCAAAAACAGATGAGATGTAATACAGATATACTATCAATAAAGACATTCTAGGGGGGGGGGGGAAACTACGGCGCAGTTTGTATAGCAACTGACCGTTTGTTGACATTGTGATGTCACTATTGGCAGAGGGGGTTTTCCCGTTTGTGCGACATCGAACGCGGGATTTCGGAAAAGATCCGATTAAATATCTGCAAATATTTACTCATAGCCAGTCTTTCCCAAATAATGTTATACATTTTTTGTTATTATTTTAATGATGTTTTAAATGATTATTCTTTTTGTACGTTTTAAATTTCAGATTTTTTCCTGTCCCGTCTTTCATCCCTGATGTTGGGGTTCGAAGGTGTGCTATTCAGCGGGTTGTTATAGGTTCAGTTATAGGGTCGTGGATGTTTATATAGGTGTACATGTACTTTACTATATAACCATGACAGACTAAAAAAAACGCATAATGGGGGACATTTGGCTCGGTACGGAGGGTTTCCCCATTAAGCAGGGTTTTACTGTAGTTTGTTTGCTGTTTTTGCTAGGTCCTTAAGTTTATAGTGTAGAATTACATTCTATGTAGTCCGAGAAGTTCTGACTGCCTGGCAGACAGTCAGAGGGCACTCCTATCAGCACTCCTATCCTTTTCAAGGATGTAGAAATTGGACTCCCTTCCTCTAGGCATTTTGCCAATTTCAGTATGTGTTCATGCACTCATACCTTCAAAGATGTCTTATGTATGATTTTATAAAGACAAATTCAACTGTTTTAATCCTTTGGTTGTAAAACGTGGCGTTGGCAATGCGACTACTAAAAAAAATAAAAATAATAATGGCCCTACCCTTTGTTATACGAGGAACTGAGAAAGCCTCAAAACCTATCAAGTTATTATGGCATCTGTAAGTAGCAATTTCTTCTTCTGATGATTAAATGGTCCCCAGTTTATGATTAAATGATCTCTACATCTCCTATCTCGACCATTATATGCAGCAAAACCACTTTGATTTAAAAACTGACTTGTACCAAGGATACCGACGCTGCCCTGATTTTGACTTCTGCCCTATTGGAATCTCCCACCTCTTTGATACACTGACATACATTTTACAAACATTGGCTGGTCTATTATTTAAAACTGATACAAAGGACGAAATCAAAGTCTGCACCGCTAGACAGTCAGGGCCTCTCGGACTAATCCTACGCTGTTTGTAATCAGGGTTTTTGGGGCCTCACAAGGGGTGTTTCAGAAATTTAAAAAAAGGATGAGTAGATAGTAATGTAGAATAGACTACACCTGTTGTCTTACTTTTTTTAAAAATGAAAGTATCAGACTTTATGGCTTTTTTGCATTCATTTCTCTGATGTTATGTCAGTTTGTGTGCAGGCAGGGTGAAAATTACACAGCAATTTGGGTCGGTGTTCTCCAATCTGGGTATTGTATATAATCCTATTTAAACAATTACATTTATAGATTGCACATGCGAAAGTCGGAAACAAGATTTTCTCACCATTTCACACATTGACAACGATTTGTTATCACCAGCAAGATGGTGGACATGTCCGTTGTTAAGGGAATTCGGAAGGTATTTTAAACCGGCAGTCGCCCGATGGCTCAGGGAATTGGCCTCGATGCTCACCACTAGAGTAGATGTTTGCCATGCATTGAAGTCCAAAGTCGCAGTTGACAGTACACAGGGGACTGAATGGGAAGCGATTGATAACACTGATTTAATGGAAGGGATGTATATTATGTGAAAGGTTCAATAGTTCAACAAACAATATGCAGACAATTTAATACACATATGCTTTACCTCCTTTGTGAAGATGAATTTCTAGTTTTTCTATAAAAGTTCATATAATCCATGAATGTATTCGGATACACCAAACCAAAAAGGCATCACCATCGAAGCCCATGACCAGATTGAATCGGTAGCATTATATTGATTAAACCCCCGACTGTTCATCACTCGGGCACAGACATGAGAATATTTGTTAGATTTCTTCTATTATTCCCGAAGGCCAGGATGACTTATTATAGGCCAGAGAGAAGATCTAGCTGTTGTGAGTAGATTAGATTCACATATATAAAGTGGCACTGAGAAATAGATTTAGGAAAAAGCTCTGGGAAGCTTTGGGATCGGGGGTGCTCTGCCCCTACTACCCCTAGCCCTCCTTATGGGAGCTTTACTTGGACCTCTCTGCCCTGTTTTCTCTCTGATCTCTTTTTCAAAATTGCATTCTCAATCACTGTTCACAGAAATACCATGCACACCCTTCCTGGCTCTACCTGTATCGAATTGGTACAGGTAGAACATCTAACACACCAGGGATAACTTCAGCGAACTTTAGCATGATGGAATGGAGATCTAACATTCTGTGCCCACTCTAAATAATGGCATATTTCTCTGAATTGTAGTATTTTAGTCGGGTCATAGTAATTTGTGGTGATTGAAAGCCCAGTATTGCTGGTTAAAATCACAACAACTTGCTCATATTCACTTTAACTATGCCCATATTCTACGTGGTTGACTAAAGCTAGCTCTGTTGTCCGAAAGTGCTGATGCCAATGGGCGGGGGGAGGATGTATCCAGCATAGAAGGACCGGACCATCTATTATTCTTGTAGTTTAAAAGGCAGTGTGTCATCAAAAAAGCGCTGTATGTTCATTGCTTATAGTGTACAAACCCATCAGCAAAATCTATTTTATAAGGTTTTGCCGGTTCATCGCTGCTTGGCCGTGTCGGTGGGCATGTGACCTGCACTACTACAGAAACGCTTTTCATGCCATATCGCTGGCCTGGTGGAGTAGCCCTTTACTAGAGTATTATCATGCTTTTTGTGATTGATAATCTACATGTATATGTATTTTGATTTAACCCACTTTTCAGAAGGCTTCTGACACGTAATGTAAAAAAAGTAATTTAACTTCTGTACAATTTCACTGTAATCCATGTTGGACAATGAATCTACCGATCTAAACAAAACAAATAATGATATTTCCCGACTTTATTTCAGGTGGCTAAACCCTCTCTTCAAGACTGGTTACAAACGCAGCCTAGAAGAGTCAGATATGTACAATGTGGTCGAGGAAGACTCGTCCAAGGTCCTCACACAGCGATTAGAAAAGTAAGTGGACTTACCTCTCTAGACGACAATACAGACCATCGAGCTAAGGGCGTTATAATAATATCCTGTAGTATACCGCATCTTGTTGCAATGGTGTACGGTATACATGTACATAAACTGTTTTTCGATCATTCTAGCAATTATTCTTGCTACCTGTTATGAATATCCAGAGGCATTGCATGTCGCTTCATAAGATGTGCCTTCCAACCCGTATCCTTTCGTGGTGCGAATTTCACACTTTTTGATAGTCACCATATCATATATCTGAACGGATCTGGATGTTTTTGTTATTTTTGCCTTTTTTATGGTCAGTACTCTGATTAAATTCTGTTTTTAGAAGTGACACGTTTATGAGGTCCTGCAACAGGATGTGTCTTTCATCTTATAAATCAGATTCAGCTATGAAATGTGTTGGTTGGTTCCCAATGCACAATGCTTCGCATCATTATCGAGATATTGGTAAAAAAAAACCACGAACTTTGATGGCTATGATAGGTGCTCGATCAATAGGGGCCACACCTACCTGGCAATTAACTTGGACTGTGAATATGGTTGAGAAAACGATGAACGATTTGTGTAACATTGGCAACAAAGAAAATGTTTTTGTTTATCGAATTACAAAAAGATCAGTGTGTTCTTATGTAGCGACATTGTGAAATTGCTTGCGGTTCCGCAATGGGTCTGCACAACATGTGCCATGTTGTCTATTTTGAATTTAATGGCCTACTGTCAGATTCTGTCTGCCTCATTGGTCCCGGATATACACTGCCAATATTAAAGATCATCGTTTAACAACTAGATAGGTTTTGTTATATCATTCTATATATTGACTGTGATCGCGGTTCAGTTTTGCTTTCGCAACGAGGAACGAAAGATATTGCAATTATATGGCAATCCCCGTTAATTGGACGCTAAACTACCCAAACAAACAAAACAACCCCGTTAACTACATGTAAACTAAGTAGCAACTTTACACTCTCTTGTATTTTTATTTACTGCGAGACTAACACTAGAGGTATTGTTGATATTTCATCAGCCTGATAGACTTCGAACGAAAAGATACCATAGTGCCTAGGGTTCAAGTGTTTTGTTATAGATAGGTTGAACAGCGGAGGAATTTCTCAGAGGCGAGTTGTAGCTAATTATATCTAGATAAATAGATAAGTGCTCGTATCATATCACACACTGAGGGCCTCGTAAACTCACCCCTGTGGAGTTTGTAGGTGATCTTTTTGTTAACGATAGTGATGTGGTCTAAGGCTGACAAGCCACACTGGAATTGATGGAATGAAGAGGCAGACAAGAAAGTTCTGAAGTTGCATCCTGGTTGCATGGAAATTTACGAGGATATTGCGCAGAATCAACTTCGAGGAGCACACGACCGCTTTTATCTGAAACCAGTCTATATTGTATTTATTATCCACCTTTTCCTGACAAGCGGCATATCGATATTATTTCATTTAGGAATGCACGATTTTTTTCATATGGACTATTTTTCCGTGTGCGCCGGATTTTGCAACCCGGAGCATACGACATATATCCGTATGCTGCAGGTATGTATATGCAAGCTGCCCATGTGTTATCTATGGACACTTTGTATTAGGTGGATAATAAATGTGAATACTGTCTCCCCATATGTTTTCAATGGTCACTTTGTATTAGGTAGGTGATAAAAACAAAGGGTTCTGCTTGGCTTCACACAACCCATATCACACCTGTGTTTGATGAGTGCGGACCGGATCTAGGATCTGTTTCCATGGTTCCACTGTTGTCATAGTCAGAACAATGGTAACCTGAAGACCATTTAATCAACATGGTTCCAACTGACGGGAAGTTGACATTTTCAAGATAAGTGATCAAGAAGTGTGTTAACTGCATCTTACAATCTAAATCTAGACCAGGATGCGCAGTTACTGTTGAAGTTGTCCACAGAAGACACACAAAACCTGCAACAGCAGAATGTCTTGTATTATTTACCTGAATTTAAAAAAACGAGTCTTCCTCATCAACGTGCTACCACAGGAACACTTTAAAAATAATGCCTGATTCAAAGTGATATATGATCTGGAGCACCCAGGCGTGAAGGTGCGAGCCTTTCTCTCGTCCGTTTAATCTTCCATGTTTCCATACGAGCCTCATTGATGCAGGTTTCTTATGGTTTACTTTTTTTACTTATGATTTACGTTGATGGATTACTCTTTCATCCTAGCTCCATTTCATTTTATGACCTGCGGCATTAACTAGCCAGCGTAGAATGCTGTAGGTATAGATAAAAATCTAAGTGGTCTAGGAGTCAGGCTGCTTCATGGATTTGATGAGAAAAGCTACTCGTAGAGTCTATTTCCGAAATGATTTAATTAACAATCCACTTTACTTCATCTATTTTATCATACCTCCTGACTTCCTCCTACTTGATACCAGCAACCCTGACTCGCGTTTTCTAAAGATCTCATCTATGAAAGGCATATTAACCAGGTTTTTCATTTCCTATTGTATAAACAGTTAATGTAGATGAGACAAACAACCATAACAATTATTGTAAAATATCTAAACTCACCAACTTCCAAATCTTGAGTACCTGTCAGATTGTCCACGATGTCTATTCGAGTGGAATAAGGAAAAAAAGATAGGATAAGAAAAACTTTAAATCTGCATACATTAGTATCAGATTATAATCTCCACTCCCAACATTAAGTAGGGAATAGCCTGGAATAGTGATGAAACGCCAAAGGCAGTTGGTATTTCAATAAAAAGAAGTCATTTTTATTTTTTTGTGAAAGAAACCCACTGTAGCTTTTGACCTGAAATGCTTTACAATGTCACTTAATGACACTCTTTGTAGGTGCCTGTCAGCCAACACAGCAACATTAGAACCAGAAAGAAGGTTTAAAGACTGTAGGATGTGATGACATTGCAAAAACCATATGGGTCATGTGTGACCATCACCACAGATATGAAAGAATGGGAATTACCTGTGAACATTTTGACTCTGTGAGAGATCAGATGGGCCACTATCATATAGATATGTTTGTATTAAGAATAACAAACAGACTGTCTACATATTGTTGTTGGTATCCTGATATAGGAACTAAATTTATATGATGCTTTTTTTATTCAAATGGACTGAAGGCTTCTATTTATACACTCCTCAGGGTCTTTCAAAAGACTTTATTTTGTGGAGAAAATAAGATAAAGCTTAACAAACTTCGGTTGATCATATGATGAAATTTCGTACTTTGGAACATAGGAAAGGTTTTAGTTACTGTATTGTGAAAGCAGCTAGGAGTAAGATCTTAGTTTGTACAGATAAGTTTGATGGCATGTCAGTAGGAAACTATGACATGGTTAACAGGTGTTTAACAGGAATTTATAATGCCAGGCCTCCTAAGACTAAAATATCAACAGACTTGGGATGTTGACACGGTTTTGAATTTATTGTAAGAGTGGACTTCTTTACAGTAGTTAGATCTTAGGATGATTAAGTGTAAGACCCTTATATTGTAAGAGTTTACAACAAGCTCAAAGAACAATAACTTTACCTGTCCTTGACCTAGTGGCTATTACTTGGAATGACAAGGATGTCATTATTCAGTTTTAAAAACATTATTAAACATACTAAGGTAGAACAGGCCTTAGTTCAATTCAGTAGTGAAAAAAATAAAGGATACAGAGACTCTGCCCATAGAGGGCATTAAAAAGCTACTATAATGTCATGAAGCAACACACCAGACACAGTAGTGGATATTGCTGGGAAGGATATTCACTGAGCTACAAAAGATACCATAACAAGATGGATAAAAACTGCAATATAGAAGCAGGTATCAACACACAGGTGTTGAAGGCACATTCTAGGGGAGCAGCAAAATTCAAGGCTCTCTAAGAGATTGCTGATACAAGCTATACTGGGGAAAGTAAGGTGGGCGAATGCTAACACGTTTGCCAAAAGTTCTATAAAAGAGTGATCACTTCAGATGATACTGCCTTCCAGGATATAGTTCTTGAGACAGAGAAAGGCAACTAGACAACCAACTGCCTGCAAAACTTTCTCAGTAGGAGTCCAGGTAAATGTTGAAGTCTCTGTTGGTATCCGACCGGCTAGCAACAAGCTATAGACTTTACAGGTTAAATGAGACTTACCTTGGTTAAGTTAAAGTTTGGCCTGAAGCCTACAATGTTACAGGGTTGTCGGATGGAGCAACGGTCGTCAAATTGATGAACAGTCCCACCCAGAACTCTTGGTCCCTACCCTGATTAACTGTTGATTTGGTGTAGTTTTACCGGTGCTCCATTGTGCTCCATTGGATGTTAAACATCGCTGGCATTGAACAATCTGACGACCTACAAGAACAGACTTCAGGCCAAACTTCACCTCTGACACCAAATGTGTGTGCCATCAGATGCAGAATACGAAAGCCACAGTAGCCATAGAAAAGCAATTGCTCGCCAGCCTTGCTACAGCACTCAGAAATAGAACATGTTAAAAACATTGCGAATTCATTATCGATCAGATGATTAAAGCCTGTTTGATAGAATCGAATACAGGAGTAGAAAAGGCAAAAATGCTTTAGAATAGGCGATCTCTAGGTGTGTAAAATGTTCCGTAATGATAAGTACAACATGATTGACTCTCGCCATCTGCACAAAAACTGAAAGACTCAAAAAAAAAAGGTATCATTTAGATGATAGATTGGGCGACATGCAGCTTTCATGGATATCTTCATCTCTATTTTCCATTTTCAGAAGTACACGAAGAATGTTAACTTTAAGTCAGCCCATGCATATGATATTCAAAGGGAATATCGTCGAAATACACTATCAACAATACTAACTGTTGTAAATATAGATACCTTATCCTAGAACACAAATTTTTATCTGACTTGATTTTTCATTCAAATTTATTCCGCAAATTGTATATTCATGCATAGATTCTTCTCATCTTGTAATGTAGCTGGCTGAAAGCTGGCAGTATATGGCTAAGTCACGATTGATTCACGTCTGTCTCTCCACCACGGTACACTGCACCGTCATCCACCAAATATTTATAAGTGAACACTTAAATATAAAACCCTGGCAACAGCGCCAAGAAAGATAACAGTACCATGAACCAAGAAGTCCAGAATAAATTGGTCGGAAGAATCAGGGAAAGCATTATTTAGCACATTAACAGGTAATGGTAAGGGTTTGTCTTACGCGCAGATAAATCAATATATTGATATGTCCAACATCTTTCCTCAGTAAGTCAATATGACAAGTTTCGTTCAAACAAGGTCAGGCATTCAGGACAGACCCGTTTAAGTTAACCGGTTTATTTTGCCAATAATACTCAATGGCGAAGAGTAACTCTCTGCGATTTGATTATGAAAAGAAGAAAAAAAATACAGAAGGCGTGATTTGCAACGTGAAGCCACATAGGAATCACATATTCGTCAGATTCGCCATTTAATTCCTGTCTGTAGCTCCATCCTGTAACCTACCCCTTTCTCCCATTCCCTCCACTTCCATTAGACTCAATGCCGCTGTTATCAGTGTCACAGCGGAACCCCCCTTGGCCTGAATGATTGTGCCCTATTTATGGTGCCCGAAGATATTTCATAACTTTGTTTGAGGCTGAGCTTGAACAATAGGTTAATCTCGACGTTATTTGATAAACCCCATTATAAATGTGTCAGACAAACAGAAAAGCTGTAGATTGGGGTTTTAAAGAACCTGCGTACAGCTATTGTGGAAATACCAGGTTATTAGTCAGAGGTAGCCTGTAATTGAACTGATAGAGATGGAAGGTAGGTGGATGTAGAGAGTATTATCCCTCGTGTGCATTGACATATATGCTAACTACAGGAATAAAAACATTCAAGTTATTTCCGATTTTTGTATGACCTCACTACTGCACTTTCGCTTCTCCCCACTCCATCTTTCCAAACCACCAATGTCGGCCCTATCTATTTCCCCCTTTGCATTAACCTGCATCTATGGCCCAATCTCTTTGTTCATAGTTCCATAGGAAAATGTGTACACTCTAACTAGACAGGTTTAAAAATGTAATTGTAGATTTGGCATAAAACACCTCACTTGAGCTGATGCTGCCATGGAATTGATAGCTTCCTGTCAGTTTTGAACCATGTTGCAATGGAGACTCCAGGTATAATGACAAGCCACCCAACCATAGGAATGTCTCATAGATACCCTCCCCACTCTCCAGACAAAGTAGCTCGTCTAGAAAAGCGTATTTCTAGCCAAGCAGATTTCTTGGTTGTCAGCCTTATACAAATTAAATAGAGAGTTGCGTGATCAACGTTTCATCCGATTTGGAGTCATCAGGCATCTTAAGTTCTCTTAAGTAATATCGAGGTATGTTATGTTGTCATTTCTTAGGGTCCGGTGTAGTCCTCGGCCCAATCCAGTTCAAATGTATGAAAAACTGAATATAGAGACTCACTGCAACCAAACTGTAAACAGTGGTTTAGACATTTAGAGGGGCCGACAGTTTGTCCCGTTTCTAAAGAAATGATGGGGTTGCTTCCCATGCTCATTCGTTTAAGAAGACCATTTGGACGTTGTTGAAAGCCAACTGAATTGGAGGAAATATAAGATACAGCTGGTATACATGTATTGACATCGTCGAATGATGGGAGTAGGAAGTGGAGCTTTTCTTCAATGATTGCAAAAAACAACCAGTAAAAAACATTTGCTCTGATAAAAATGCGAATGGACACTATGTTATATGACCTGCTTGGATCATTACAGGCTACTCAATTCTATTGCTGCATATTGAATATTACCAATCAATCAATAAATGATAGTCTCATCCTGGTAACTATGCATAACATCGTGTTTCAACCTTTGTGATCTTCTTCGTTGCTAAATGGAACCCTGAATAAGCGACTAAATTTTGTGAAACAATGCATACATGGTTGTATGCTAAAATATCAAAATATGGGATAATCTTGTCTAGCAAGTAGCGTCTTCAGAGCCATGTAGAACCCAATGATTAGAAAGCATATATCGCCTAATAGCTCTCCTATATATCCCGTACCAGCTAGTGTGGCACGCCCATGTATTATAAATAGAAGAATAATATTGGCTTGGCCCACTCTTTGTGATATACATTTTCGTATATAGCCATAAAAAACAAGCAGTGTCCGCTGCATGTCTATATTGATGCAATGCACTGCAAACAACTGAAGGGTGTTTTCCCGGTTGGGTAATCATCAGGGTATTGTCTCTCGATATTGGTAGATTGTGATGAGGTATTAGAAGCAGAATTAATAACATAATGTGGCCCGACCATTATATGTGTAAAGTAGTTTGAGTGGACAATTGAGGAACTTTGGGTAGCAAGGTTCAAAAGAGTCGTCACATATTATGAACCGCAGTCGTGAAACTGGGACGCACATCCGTCATATGATGAAAGGCTTGTGTAAACTAAAGAGGGAAAACAACTTACAGGATGAGAAATGGCATCGTGATTGAGGAGAGTTTTGCAATAGTTGGGGAACGGAGTCGGGGGACTTTGGATGGGGAGGCTTTAATGATGTGTCCTCAGGAAAAATAGGGCGGAGCGTTAAACGGAGATAAAGACGGTGCTACACATCACAACAAAGACAATATAGTATAAAACCTACCCGACGTTATGCGGAAATGAGTATTTATCGTCTGAGCTTAAGACCATAACACACTGTACGATTTCGGAACATGAATGTTCTTTTCTGGGCGACAAAAGAACAATCGTTAGCCTCGTTCCATAAGTGTCAAGCCTCATCTTGTTTTGTATCATGTACAGCATGGGCATGCTGTTCTCTATAAGTACTAAAAGTGAATATGAAAATGTTTTGAAAGGAGATTTTGTTAATGGATGTTAAAACGATGTTGTTACTTATGTCAGATGGCGATCTATGGGGAGCTAAACACATATTGCACATTAATTCCTCTGTAGCGTATACTTCCATCACGGATGATGTTCAAAGGAACGCCCACTGTAAGAGTTAAATTGTTTTACCAAACATTACTCTACATTTTCGTAAGTTTACCCTTTGTTAATTTCCTCTAATATCCTGCGTCCAAAATTTTAGAAATCGTTAGACAAAAGGAAAACAAAACTAGTCCTTGTTTCTCAATGTGCATGGATACTCAAAAACCCTAAGGGTATTTAAGAGAAAGTTTATGCCTCCTTATTCATAATCACCCATAGAATATTGAGAAGGATAAAAAATTTCAGAATATTGAGAAGGAGCCCAGTTTTATCAAATCCTATATTCAATTGATAGTCTTCTAAAGATGTTGCTACAAAATGAATGGATTCTGAAAATCGAAGGAAAAACTGTAAGCACCAAAATCAGTTTCGTGAACGGCTTCAAATCAATAAGTATTTTCATGTACTCTTAGTTCAGAGACTGGTAGTCCGAGCCCTGAGTGAAAAGTTCTGTTCGTCGTGTCCTCTCACCCTATTAACCGTTCAGGTCGACCACCAGACGTGCTAAGAATATTTTGCCTCCTTTTTGTACGTAGCCTTCCTCGATTACGGATAGTCTTGAAACATACATCTATTTGATTCCCTCTTTGGCCAAGTAGAAAGTTCAGCCCCACTGAATTCCTAAGCAGAAACAGAAGTAACAGAAAAAATAAATCCATTTGTCACTGTGCAAAGAATGTTTGCTGTATATCCTGAACATATATCCTCCCAACAGTGGGGTGAACTGTTTCGACCCTTGTTGCAGTTATGTGTCAAGTGCAAAGACTTTTTTGGTTCATCGCATAGTTCTAACAGCTCTAACGAGGGAGACCATAATAAGACAATTTCCCTAATTTAGCGGCTGACTGGTTTATGTGGAATAATATAAAATGATATTTGATGAGAAATGTCTGTTTCGTCAGTGGTGTGATTATAGCTTCTACCGAAGTGACATCTCTGATCTGTCATGCTTATTTCTCTGTACCCTACGTTCTGATAATGTAATGAAAGCACTGTCTGATTTGCGTGGGTATTGTAAGATCACTCCCATCCCGACAGATCCTGTTTTAGACAACCGCACTCCTATCCCACACCCTTACCACTCCCTGATACCATGATGCCAGAATAGTCACCTTTCTGCCTAGGATATTGCATCAACACTTGTCTGTTCAGAAAGACACTCTCCTAGCAGAGATCCTGCGCTCTACCTCCTGCGGTGGCTTGCATCTCTGCACCGACCTACCTTTTTGAGACCAAATCTGTCCCATCCAGCAGTTTTTCAAATATTCTAAATTCTGAGCGCCGCGAAAGATCTGCTAGGAGACGGCGAAAAACATCATCATTATATTCTTTTGTGGTAAGGGATAAACGAGTATTTTGTTTGCATACAATGTTCGATGTCATTGAAAATCATTTAGCGCACGTGGTTTGGCGAAATGTCATCACCACAAGATTAAAGTCACCAGTGGGTTTTTGGAAAGCTTCCGAGAGATGGGAATGAAGGGAGTGTGTGTGGGGGTGGGGGTGGGGGGAGCGGCTTCCACTTTTCCGTGAACAATTTATTGTTCAAAGAATTGTAGAGTCATTATACATAGTTTTAATAGTATACTTACAATTGTATTTCTCTATTTAACTCTGTATTGTGTATCAAAATCAGTTGACTACAGTGGCATTGTGTCTGTAGTGTTAGGGTTATGAATGATTTTTTAACAACTGCTTTTATTCCTGACGTGTTTCTTGTGGCAAAGAAGTAAATAGGTCAACAATCAACATGTCTGCTAAGCTAAAAATAGAGACAGAGTTGAAAGGTCCTGATGCACCATATTTCTAAGAACGTACGCGCATCACTGGCTTTCTTTTCACACCACCTATCTACAACTCGACAGGCCAACCACATCATACACACAAAAAGGAACCAAAGACAAATCGCCGTTACATTTATTTACTTGACACAAGATCCTTTTGGTTTGGTAAAAGTACGGTTGGGCTGGTGTAAGAAAGCATTTATGATGTTTGACGTGTCTTATACGTGGCGACCGTTTTACAGGTTTTTTTTTTCAGTAATGTATATAGTGATATATTATCCAAAGTAAAGACCACTCTGTCCACGACTTACTTGTTAACCTCGGCTGTAGCTGTAGCTGTTCTTACTATTGTAAGCCTAGAAATCTATCGTCTTGTATTTAGTTAAATCTAATTTTTCCAACAGAGTCTCTCAAAGGGCTTTATAGATTTTGCGAAGTGTAGGAGTGAAAAACATGCCGCTACATTTGTTATGCACTTGGTGTCAAAATACAAGTAAGATGAGATGGGTGATATTGTTACTATCGTATGTGTGGATAGTAATCTTTACGATGAGTGACTCCAAGACTTTGTCCTGTTACAAGCTTTGAATTGTTGCTGGTGTTACTGCAAAGACCGCTAGCTGCAGACTGACCGGCGATACATCTAGATGCTGTTTAAGAGCTAACTCCCTGTTTATGTGTACGAGCAACCGTCATCATCTTTAACGTGCTTTATTTCCGTGTTTTTTTATGCAGTTGCAGTTGATCTGCTACTGGAGAGAGTAACTCTGAGTGGATTATGTTACCTCTTTATGCTACTGTGGTCTATAGAATGTCTTCATTGTTGGGATATAAATCCCTCACATAGCTAAAACTTTGATTAGTCCTTACTGATCTCTCAATGGAGTTAAAATACCTTTAGAATATACATCTTGAACTTAATCCGAGAGTTATCTTGAGCTTCTAATGGGGTTATACCAGCTCGGCCTTGTGCTTTACCTTTTGATGTAAAATCACCATCTGGTGTCTAATTGTATATAAAATCTCTGTATTCACGACATGGAGGACTTTATGTGAAGAAAGCCGTGAAATGTTTTTAAGCAGCGGTAACCAAGACGACGAAAACCTTACCGGTTGAAAGGTATTTTATAGCAGGTGCAGAACGGCACAGGTAATCCTAGGCCTCACGCACAGTTCACACAGTGTCGACATCCGTTTAGATATCAAGGACAGTCTGAACGACATCTCACACCTCCCACCTGTTACGGAGTGAAACAGTTATCGGTACTCTCTGACCTGTAAACCGGTTAATATGGGAATAACAACAGATTTGTTTTTAGAAACGTGTGGTTTTACTCAGACAAGGCCACTCAAAGTAGGTGTGGAAAACTATATATATACAAAATCTGTCACACGTGAAACACCATGGACCTTTAACCAAAAAAAATCTTGCTGGAGCCTGTGTGATATATAAACGTCGGTTTGGTAATAAACTATCTCAAAGTGTTTTAAATCCAGAACAGACCCTGACTGTTCTTTGAGATACATGATCTGAATTATGGGTTGTACTGTGGACTTTGACTTGGTAAAGAAACTCTGCAAGAAGATTGGGCCAAAAGGGATGCTAGGTGATCTGACGATACTCGGTCTTGCGATGATTTGTGTGATTTCAAAAGTAATCTGATATCCGCCTGATAATTAGAGAATCCAGAAAGGGAAATGACGCTGCTTTTTTAGTTTATGAAGCTGCTTTGTTAGTTTATGAAGCAGAACCTGTTGTTAATATGAAAGACAGTTGATATATGTCGGGAATTGGACGCCTTGAGCCTTTTACCGTTTGAGTCTCCTGCCAGCGCAAAAACGTGGACGCCTTGAGCCTACCCCGTGGACGCCTTGAGCCTACCTCATTTTAGTTCCGATTAGCGGGTTAGGGTTAGAAAAGGGTTGGGTAAGGGTTAGGGGTTCAGTATTTATGACTATAAACCAGTATAAGTACACTTTTCAAAGTTTTTTTACATCTAGATGCATAACGAAACCAAAATGGGGTAGGCTCAAGGCGTCCACAGGGTAGGCTCAAGGCGTCCACAGAAAGGCTCAAGGCGTCCAGGGCTCGAATCGTCCCGGGCTCAAGGCGTCCATGAACCTATATGTCCCTCCTGTCTAGAACCTCTGAATATGTTGTCCCACATGAAAGTTAAAAGCTGATTGGGAAATGGTCTTCTTTATCTTTCAGAGAATGGGACAAAGAACTGAAAAAAATCAAGTTGGGCCAAAAGCCCAGCCTTCTACGAGCAATATGCCGAACCTTCGGTTGTTTCTATATGTGTCTAGGATTGGTAGCTCTTTTGGAGGTAGGTTTCCTTTTCAAATACTACTAACGTGAATTAAACTTGCATATGTATACGTGTAATATTTTTTCGTATATTTAAGAAATGTATGCTGATTGACTATTTTCTTTTTAGTAGCATTCACTGAATTAATCCTACATCCGTTAACGCACATTCCCGTCACATTATGCTATAGCTTCAGATTAAAAAAAATAATTACTTCAGAATAAGACATGATTATCAAAAGCATTTAGTTGAACAGTAAATCATTTTTGGGGTTATGTTTGCTGAGAAAATCATGGAGCAAAAATAGTCTGGCAAATGTTAAAACTGTCTAAAAAAGAACACCTCCCCTTCTTATATTAATCCTGTATTTGGCACTTGTTACCCATCTAGGAGGGCACAAAGGTTGTCCAGCCGCTGTTACTGGGTGGGTTAATCCGTTACTTCGCCGTGGAGGACGCAGTGACGCGTGACGAGGCGTTCCTCTATGCCGGCGGCGTCAGTCTCTGCGCCATCCTACTCGCCATCTTCCACCACCCCTACTTCTATCAAGTTCAGCGTGTAGGCATGTGGCTACGAATAGCATGCTGCTCGCTGGTCTATAAAAAGGTGAGTCAGTAATTCTTATTTTTCTTTTTGCATTTATTTATACCTATTTCATACACCACTCCCTCATCCATCTTTTTTAAAACACGAGATTTTTTCGAAATCGACCCGGAAAGAAGAAAGTAATAAATACATGTACAATTATGTACATATATATATGTAAAAAAAAACATATATATGTATATATAATATAATAAAGATGACGAATGAAAAACAGAAACCCGTAAAATTTCCGCTTTCAGTCTTTCTTTTTCCACATTGCTGGTCACGACTTCTATAGTTAAATGCTGACGGAATCCCTTCATACTGAGAATATTCGATGGTTTTGCCATATACACACAATGCTTCCTGAAAAAATACACAATGCCCCTGCTGCTCACATCATGTACTTAAATGACTATAACTTATCCCAGAATGTTTCCGGGTTGGGAGGAAAATCCCTGAAACAGGCTTGTATCAATTATCATGCGCTGTAAGATGAGCTGTGTTTGTAGACGTGGCGTAACGTCGAGATGTCCAGTGCCCACCGCTGTTGCTACGGGTTAGCACTAGTGCGTTGGAACCGAAAAAAATACACAATATATATATCAGGTTGTTTTATATTTAATCAACCTCTCTTTTGTGTTGCAGTCTCTTCAATTAAGTAATGGCGCCTTCAAAGATGTCACAACCGGACAAATAGTCAATTTGTTATCGAACGATGTTGTCAGATTTGATCAGGTAATTCAGTCAAATTGTATATCATATCAAGTCGACATCACGAAGGAAGTTACCTACCTCAAACTATGTATGACTTTAAATATGGGAATAGATAGCAGAAATTAAATGGGGTTATTGGATGATAAATCATATATTCTCAAAAGGCTTAAGTGAATATTTCAAAGAGCTACGTGTTTTGCTGATGTGATACACAAAAATGATGTTCAGCATGGTAATTTTGTTAATTGTACACATATATGTATTTGTAAACTGAAGGCCTGGTCTCACTGAAACGATCGGCGCACATTATATGGGCCCATCGACGTTTTTATTACCCATATTGCGATGACCCATCGCACCCAATCGCAAGAAAAATACGGTGTTTGTCTCACTAATACGATACCTATAACACATGTGGCGCCACCTATGAGAAAAATGTCTTAAGGAATTCTGGGAAATCCATTCCTAAAACCGACTTTAATTTTGCCGTCACAGAGAGGTATTGATAAAGTGGTAATAGATATCTTAAAGGACAAAATGTTGCACACTCTCTTGCTCATCATCATTTTGAATATCTTCTCGCTTGACTTCTGGTATACCGTAACAAATTATGTATTTTGGGATTATGTACTTGGATCTGAAAAACTCAATATCCCATGAGAGATGCAATAAATTGATATTAGAAACAGGGTCCGGGCCTAGAGTCAGTTAGCTACATCCTGCAATTTTCACAGCTTGCTTTGCTGTCACACGTTCTGAGACTTGAGCACGTGAGTGGATACCGTCAGGTTGCTCGTGAGTGACTCTAGTAGACCCCTTCAATCAGTGATACGGGTGTCTGTAGCATTCAAATTCCCAATACTGAGTTTTTGCAAGTCATATATAGATAATATATAGAGACATAGTTAGTGTGACTGAATGGAATCTGTTCAGAGATATTTTGATTAGAAATACTCACCGAGTTCGAAGAACGAGGTGAGTATTTCTGACCAAAATATCGAGGAACAGATTCCATTCAGTCACACCTACTTTGTCTCTTTATTATTTTATACCTAGAAATCATTAAAAATGCCATTCTACAACTCACTAAATAGTAGAATGAGTGGTCACGTGGTACGGAGGGAAGTATGGATATTCTTTCGTCACTCAATGACTAACGGAATTTGTACTACTGGTCAGCAAAAGTGAGACATTCGCCTATAGGTATATAGTAATAATTCAGTCACTCTGCTGGTATGGTACTGAAAGTTGATGATTCGTAATATACCAATATCACCAATGTTATAATGCTGTCGGGTGGAATCTGACAGCGCTTTCCTGACACTTATGTTGATTTATTTCCAGGCGACGTTGTTCTTGCACTTTTTATGGGTGGGCCCGCTACAGGCCATATCAGTGCTGGTCATTCTGTGGTACAAGCTGGGCCCCGCCTCACTGGCTGGCTTCATGTTACTCGTTCTCCTTATACCTCTGCAAACTGGCATGGGCAGGCTCTTTGCCAAACTCAGGTCAGTTCCTCAAAGTCATGTTTATGAATATGCTTCATTTTATTGTAATAATGACGCTTCAGTATAAAGAATTTTTATCATAAAGGTTTCGTAACATTACATGTAATATATTCAGTAAATATATGTAGGTTGAAAATATTTCAATTTTACAAAATTCACAATTTGAATAGCAATGTAACCTATTCAAGACTAAATTTTAAATTATATATTTATGCGATACATAGAAGCAGGATCTGTGAGTGTTATGATAACGTGAAGTATTACATCCCTGGAAATAAGGAAGTAGTAAACAAAAGAGGAGCATCCGTGTCCTACAATACACAATTAGTTTCCTAGAGTCTATGAGACATCAACCACTCTGTACTGCGGAACAAATGAAAACAATACATAATTGATCAATTCGCTAATAGTATTCATAATATATATTTTTTAAACCGCTTACAAAGGTATACAAAGGAAATTTTAAAATCATTCGTCAACACCGTGCCAATTTCTCTGTGATAGCTGACAGTGTCTTTCATTTTTAGGAGGAAAACAGCCATCCAATCAGACGAACGGATTCGGCTCATGAATGAGATCCTAAATGGAATGCGAGTGATCAAAATGTACTGTTGGGAGAACTTGTTCGGCGACCTTGTTGAAAAAGTCAGAAAGTAAGTACTCAAATAATGTTACCATAATCAAAATCCAAACTTGCTTTCATCATGATATGATAGAGTCTACCTATAACTGGTCTGAGACTCGTAGTCTAAGACAAAGCGTCGCCCTTGGAGGCCTTATTTACATGGTCAAACTGATTATTATAAGCTAAGATGAGAAAGTACGAGGCTGGGACACTCTCAATGCCGTGCTGTGAATTGACTAAGAGAATGAATGGCCAAATATTCTATCGTGACGACAGACTGATGAAATGCTTGAAATGCCATCAACTGAGGAGGTTTCTTTCTTCTCTTGTATAGGTCGTAATTTACTATAGAGTAAGGACCGATGGCATCACTCGTCTAGAATGATGGCACCACTCACTAAGTCACTGCTCTATGAAATCCTTACTTCAGCCTGACGACACTGTGAACTTTAGAATTGGTTTCATGGATAATAAAGAATCGATAAGTGAGGGTTCCTTGCTTGCGGGGGGGGGGGGGGGGGGGGACTTTTTGGAAACATATCCTTGGGGGGGGGGGGGGGTCAACTTTATTCTGGTACTTCCTGTAGAGGGGGGGGGGGGCATTTCTTTCGTATTTCCATGGGGAGGGGCAACGTTTTTTCTTGTACTTCAGTGGATGGGGAGGCGGGCAATTTGATATTATTGTATTTCAAGTAAATCTAAACTTAAAACTTGGTCATATCCCCCCCCCCCCCAAAAAAAAAAACCCGATAGCCCTGAAAAGTGGTGCTATCAATCCGTGATGCCATCAGTCCATTTACTCCAAGGTCATTAAATATCTCCATACGCTGCTTTGACATCAAAGATTGTGCATTTATGTCAGATTTTTTATCTATTATCAGCAATAATTTTGAAGTGTCTGGTATCGTGGTGCGGTTATACTGATGTGATATATATGAACCATAGTTAATTTCTGATGTACAATTTTAGAATTCTGTATGGCAGGAAATTTACATATTCTTATCCTACCCCTAATAAAAAACGCCATTGGCTCCGTAATGTCACTCGTCTTCGACTCGTGAAATTATGGAGCCAACAAAATGCGTGGCATAAATAGACTCAGACTCAAACTCGTGACGTCTCTTGATAATATTCCTATAGTATCTGGAGCATCTAGTTTACTTGACCCCTGCAGGATGGGTCACTACTCTTATTGATAAGTGGACCCTCGCTCCCTCACACTTTCAAAGAAATATCCACTTCAATAAGTTGTTAATCACTTGTGTCATCTTTTAGGAACAGCCACTACATATTTTCAAAAGATTATTTTATCATTTGAAGACACTCAATGCAGATATTCAATGAAGAAAACACATCAATAACCTGAGAACTGTCAAACTTTGCCCCTTTGTGTTTCATATTTCCTCATCACTAGGCATATTTACATCTAATTTGCATGGCGTATTTTTTGTTATGACTAATACCTAATTTATTAGCGGGTGGACGTTTGGTCTCCTATGTTATGGCTTCAAAATAATTAGGAATCAGTACACTAATTTTAGAACAGTTAAATGATCGTTAATATAGAGTTTAGTTGCAAATAGAATAGAACTGAAACCACTCAGTGTAATCTCATATTACTGTTTAACCTAATTCTTCTTGATATATACGAAACTCGTCTATCGCTATTTGTCAGAAACGTTGGACACCTATATAGTAAAACCTATGCCTATCCAAATGTTCATACTGGTACAATGGTTTCTGTGTTTTCCCACCCAAAAAGACTCACAAAAAATAGGTTCATGTAACATAGATTCATTAATTAAAAGGGACACTTTGTTTCAAGAAAAAGGGAGAAAAACGAAGAGAAAAGATAATAAATGAAATTCGATCACGATCTTAAACTGTTCACAGAGCAAAACCTGAACCATGAATTTCTCCACTTTACACTTCTTGCAGGAACGAGGTGCGGCGGATCCGTGCCTCCAGCTATGCAAGGGCCTCCATCCAGGCACCCTTTTTCTCCTCTGCCAAACTCATATCATTCTTTACGTTTGCGGCGTTTGCCTTGAACGGCAACCCGATGACGGCCGAGAACGTATTTGTCGCTATCGGCATGTACAACCCTGTCCGGCTTGTTATGACCCTGTTTGTGCCCTTTGCCGTGCAAACGACCACTGAAACTAAAGTGACGATAGATCGTATTCAGGTATGTAACTGGCCATGTCTCGGAGTATGTATGGATGCCGTTATTTCCGTGTTGTATTTGTCCATGCATTATCTGCTGTGAGTTCAGAATTGTCATTTTTTTCTGTTGCTTGTTTTAGTGTTCCGCTACAGTTTTGATTTCACTAAGATTGCATGCAGTTTAGTTCGGTCGACAACGGCTACAAGAACATATATAACGTCTAATTGTCATGCACAGAGATTTTCCAGTGTACACTTTTTAAATAATTTCTCTAAAGTTTGTTTTCGAAAATTTCCATTAAATACAGGTCGAACCTCAAATCCGTCGCAGTTTGGGACCTTCAAATTAACAAATACACACGCCTCTGTCTTACAATTGTTTCACACATGCCTGTGGTGGGTGGTGACCTGTTTTATAATGAATTGAGAAGTGTAGTGTATGATTAGTTATCTGTAGGAGACTGAAATAGTAACCTGGAACATTGTCAGTATCATTTACTGTATACTGTTAGTCAAGTGGTTGTCCGTGTGTAAAGTGTTTTCTTTCAGAATCTGTCTTTTTGTACATCTGTTTTGGTCTCCTCATACTTTTCTCTCATTTTCATCCACAGGTTTCAACTCCTCCTTCCATTCGGTCTTTCATGAACAGAACTAATACTCTGCCCCTCCCCATGAACTAACCAACTATTCCCGCAATTCTTAAAAGAAATCTCGTTTTGAAAACAAAGAAAATGAAATAGAAACTTAGGAAGACACCTTCACTAAATAACTGAACATTTTTCAGTTTCTTGTTTGGTTGACAGACTAGAGCTGGCACGAGTATTCAGCCAACTGGCGTCTAAGGGTGTTGCCATGACGATTGGGGTGTTCGGCAGTCGGATGCTTATCTTTTCTGTTGTCCTGTGCTGGACACTTCCGGGAAATGTGCTGCGTGCGCACGTCATTTTCCCAACAGCGTCCCTGCTGCATGTGCTTCGCGGAGCGTTGTTCACCCGAGTAACGCTGGCCGTGACCATGGGAAGTGAAGCGTGGGCCACTGTCAAGCGTATTAAGGTGTGCAGGACTGACAGTAGCCTTAATAATGATACATGCATGCTTCCTGACAGCAAACTAGACTAAGCCGGGAATGGGCAGGCTAAGAAACACCACAAGTATATAGTTGCAATTTTAACTGGTCCCTGTTTAAGTGTTTTTTTAATATAGACTTTCTTCCTTGTTTTTGACCACTCTGTGAATTTTTTTTTCTTAATAGACTTTAAAGACTTAAACACTCACCTCTCAGTGGTATATCAGTATTTGTTATTGAAATTTGTTTTCCAATTTCGAAAATAAGAATGTTCCTCACTAAGATATTCAGAATGTTTATCTAACTTCCACACTTTTACTTTTATATATTTGAATAAATTCTCTTTATAGTTTCCCTTTTTCTTCGTTCCAAAGTTATTGTACTCCTCTTCTCTATTGTAAGAATAATACCTCGTTTATATGCAATATAATACAGCAGAATTTTATCTGGGAAGGGAGGTGGGTCTGTTAGACGTTCACAGAGGCGTACATCAAAAAGGAGGAATCGTATTAAAAAAATAAGAATAAAAAATGAGGAATTGTAAATACATGGTGTTAAGGAATTAGTATTAGGTCGTCCCAGACTTCTGATTCCATGTAATTTTACTATATAGCTGGTGTGCAATAAGTAAGACACAGTGCCACGGGCCTGTCCATATATAGCTGCATTTACCTGTAGGGTAAGGTTAATGATACTTATCATTAAGTGCACCATACCAGTCAAAACTGAAATGAGACATATGTATGGAACATACTCTTTCACGTACTTGACAAAAACTTTAAATGAATCTTCGGCCTTCCGAGACAAGATGGAGACTTTAAAAGACTAAGTTTCTTCACATCACACCCATTTGGCTTTGCTTGTGTTAGACAAACGCTTTAAAATAGATCCATATAGGTAACTCCTCTCCCAAGTTTTTTCATTCTAGACACTAAAGGCATAGTTTTCCTCGCGTCAAATACCGTAAATATAAAGAAAAGGGAGTGAAGGATCCAAACGCTAATTCACCAATAACCTTTACCACGAATGTTTCACTTGCACATATTCGTCCCTTGTATCATTTCTGCGTTCATGCTATATAGTATGTTTTCTATTTTACCACCACCAAGAGCACCCATCTTGAAATGACCATGTTGTTTGACTTATAACTCTGAACCCACAGGAAAATATCTGAAGATCTAAAATGTTGCTCTAAACCTTATTCCTGCTTATTCAGTGTGTAATTGTTTGTCGTGTTTTATGGTGTTAGCTTGGTGAAGGTTATAGGGGCGGGGAAACTTTCCTTTACGTAATATAAACCATCTGGAATTGGAAAATGGATATTGTTATTGATAATTTTGGATTAATTTGGAAATCTTTTTAGAATATCACTATCCTTATATTCTTGGTTTTGGTAATGCAATTCCAGTAATCCATGATCTGTGTTTTATTTCTTATTAAACAATCGCTAAAATTAACTATGATCAAGAAAATTATATATATGATTATTTTCTCCAACGGCAGTTATCGAGGAAGCTCATTCTTCATTTTTTATTTCATTCGATGGTTGTATTGAGTAAATAACATCTTGATAAATCCTTTACTCCAGGACTTCCTTCTTAAAGAAGATTTAAAGAAATCTCGACTCAGGCCTTCGCCTAAGCGTCCTTCACCTTCGGAGTGCAAAGTAGCTGCTCTTGGTATGTCGGCAGCATGGGAAGAGGTTTGTACTCCAGATGCATATTTACAAAGTAAGATTCTGGTAGCTGTTTTATAAACAGTAAAGAAATTAACAGATAAACCTGTATGTTTCCTGTCTACAGAGTAAAAACTCTACGATTAGATTCGCAATATGCAAATTTTACAGTTTCATAAAAGCCGTCGCATCCAGGCAACCCCTATTGCTTTCGTAGTTGCTTCAAAAATGAGCCAATTAACATATTAACGCCGCTGATCTATTGGACATGCCACAAAGATTATTTGGACTGCGTGCTCGGCAATACAAGTCACGGCATGTGATATACATTTTCTAAATTTTATTGATATTAAAAATAAAAATTATCAACATGTCCTGAAGAAAATTCGATGACTCTTTGTCTGCAAAAAGTAAACTATTCCTCACACTTCCCATGAACTGCATTTACGATCCTCTTTCAGGGACAAGGGTTGACGTTAAGTGACATCAGCTTTGATGTACTGCCCGGTGAGCTGCTGGCAGTAATTGGACCCGTGGGGTCCGGCAAGGTAAGCTTCCATCGTCCGGTCAATTTAATATGTGTGGTCAAGGGAATCGATTTCTTGAATTTGGTGTTTTGGGCGCAGTTTTAAAAATGAGGAATCCAATAGACATGCTCTTAGTAGACATGTATAGACATTGTAGGGTAAAGCTGCTATGTGTTAGAAGAGTAGGTCATCTGTGGACAAAGATAAAATGGTGGAGTACAGATGATATGCATATTTTCGAATATGATGATACAAGTACAGTGATTAGAAATAATATTACTTAAACTAAATTTAGGAATACCGAGGACAGAAATTCGCCACTCTATATAGGCTCAAGAACGTGGGACAGGTTACCACTAAAGGTACAGAAAATAAGTGATATATATGTAATATATTCATTATGTATTGCCCTGTCTTGTAAGTTGTGACCTCAGTATGTAAGATCACTCATCAGAGTTAATGTTGAAGTACTAAAATTTTGTACTGAATTTGAAAAAAAGCAACGTTACAATAACACCTATGATATAGTAACATTCGAAGCTACAGGAATACAGTGGAAACACTGACTGGGCGGTCCATCTGTGAATTGTTACGATCTAAGACCGGCAAATACTTGCCCGATGCCGTCAGGCAGAAGGGGCAATGATTTAGTAACAATTCAGAGATTAAACGATTAGTCTGTTTTCCATTTATTATACACCTTCAAATGTTTTGAATCGTTAAGAAATTACCTTTAATCGCCATTCAAAGTACAATTTGGGCTGATCCATATAACAGCTTACAGCACAGTAGGCTTACAGGATTTTACGATATAGAGAACAGAGGTCAGTAACTATAAGAACGATGTGCACTGGTGTATAATAGGTTATCCAGTACGCTAAGTAATGCTGAACCTCTTAAAACGAGTCATTCAGAGTTTTACTCAACTTAGCATAGGATCCGCGATATTCTCCGCGACAAACATGGTGTGCTGGCGATGTAGCGTAGTGGCCTGATACCGCTTAGACTACACATAATTCCATTGACAATACTTCTATAACAAGAACTCGGACGTAACATAAGGCCGGTTGGTGGTAACTATAACAAGCTGATGAGACTATTTAACACAATCATTAAATAGATAACCCATGAAACCATGGCGCACAAGTTCTGTTTTAGGTGACCTTTCATCTGCCTGTTTGAATCGATGTTTATACAAGGATGCAATTTTTCCGACTTTTGAAGGAAATCCGATTTTCGGAACTTCCCTGAAAACTGCAAAGGATAGTGGGTGGGCCCCTCTAGCTGACATGCCCGACCGCTTGCAGACTGTGAACACCGACCGCTTCCGAACTTTTCCTACCTTTTTGGACGGCACCCGCTTTGTTGCACTGGCCAACAGAGCGAATGTTTTCTATGATTAAGGGATAGGAATTTAGATTTCCGAATTTTTCCCCAGTCCTGACATCCATCCCTGTTTATATATGGTACAACATAAAACATGACCAACGGTACAACATAAAACATGACTAATTTCTGCCGCCAGTCGTCGCTTCTGATGGCGCTCCTAGAAGAACTGCCGCTGGTTTCCGGTACCCTGAAGATAGACGGGAAGATCGCATACGTCTCCCAGGAACCCTGGGTTTTCTCTGCCTCTATCCGACAAAATATCGTCTTTGGACAGGAGTTTGACATCACCCGCTATCAGCGATCAATCAAGGCAGCAGCCTTGGTTCGGGTAAGTTTCTCATTAGAACGTCTTAATTACTTTTTCAAAATAAAGGTTACTGATCTCCCAGTAAAGCCCAGAAGACAGCGACATCTACCACCGATTCTTACCGATCCGATGGACGATAATAATCGGGAACAATAATATCGCTGTCTTTTTACCATTTTACATTCTTACCGATCACACCTTCTCCCTTTATAACCTTGTAAAACGAACCAAATTGAATGAGTGGCCAGGAGCCTGGCCCGGCTGCGTCCAGGGCCGGGTGATAGGCCTTAATAGGCAATAATGCAAAGTTTGATAACTTCTGTCCTATTCGAGATATCGGAAAACCGTTTTCAGATCTATAATCGGCTGTCTCCCCTACTAATTGATACTTCTATATAGAACAGGGGTGTGCATATCGTCCTTGATTAAAAGGCGGGAACAGACGGTGAAGTGCGTACAGCGACAAGATTAAGGTCGAGCAGAGTCGGTCATTACCCTCATGCCAGTAATGCCCGACCCCGATTAATTTCGGGTCTATAAAGTGCGTACAGTGGCAGGATTCTGACCGACCCTACGGATCCGTCGGGCAAAGGTGTGATCGGAACCAATTAGTGTGTTGCTGTCTTATAGGCGGAAACGACGCATATTTATAACATATACGACATGGGTAAAAAAATAGTAATGTATATGTTCATAATCTGTGCACTTATAACTTCGCTGTGAGTTCGGAGATTGATTAGGTCATGTCTTGACTTATCCTCGTATGTACGTATTCACAGGACCTGGAGATGCTACCGGATGGCGACCGGACTCTCATCGGGGAGCGCGGGGCCAGTCTGAGCGGAGGACAGAAGGCTCGGGTCAGTCTAGCACGCGCCATCTACTTCGACGCAGACATTTACCTACTGGACGATCCTCTCAGCGCTGTGGATACTGGCGTTGCTCGGCACATATTCGACAAGTAATATATAATCTACCTGCCCTTTTGCCAACTATTCAGTATACATTATTATTTTCTTCATTTACACTAACTAGCAAAAGCCACTTCCTGCAAATAATAGAAAACTTACTGTGAATCGTATTCGAGCATTAACACTTTGTGGTGTAGCAGTATAAGCCAGCCCCAATACAGAAACAGGAAACCCGGATAATGGTCCATTGCTGTGTACTCGGCATAAATTGTCGCATAATGCACATTGCTGTTGAAACATATTGCGTACAAAATGAAGTGATTCATAAAACTCGGAGTAAATCTGGAAAATGTTACTGAGCTTTGCATTGTTCTCTATAGATAAGTTCTGGAGGGGGATTCAGAATTGCACAGGACTTCTCATAATTCAACAGTATTGCCACCTGTTGCGAAAATGATAAAGCTCTTCTCGTTATCGCTCTATACTGTCTCATTTCCTTTGTTTCAAAATTGAATGGGAATAGCACACGAAAGTACTCTCATTGTGAGCTATCATTCTAAACCACATTTTATTACATGCTGCGGGATAATTCACATGCGGTTTATCTAGCTTGTATCATGAATACGATACGATGAGTAGCACTGGGTACTATATCATCATAGAAACATCACCAGTTCAAATTTGATATTAAATGTCAGCTTTGTTTTATTCTGTGACTAAAGGAAAACTACATGAATATAATCCAGGTGCATCAATGGCGTTCTCCGCTCTAAACCACGCATCCTCGTCACTCATCAACTGCACTTCCTGAAACAGGCGGACAAAATCCTCATCCTCAGTGACGTAAGGTTTCTTCCTCGTTAGAAATTACAGTGGTGCCCACTTAAGGACCAGTTAAATCCCATTAGATTATAACTCTGTGATATCTCCCTGAGAATATTGTTTGGTCAAGATTGGCGAATCAATTTGAATGTGTTAGGTTTGGTTGTTTTTTTTGGTTTTTTTTTATAAAGCTTTTCCCTGGTATAACGGACCTGCATAGATATACAGGTCTACACAGAACTGTGTGGGTGTGCTACTTCCAACTTTTATATGTACAGTTTTGACGTTCTGTTTTTTTAACCATAGTCGTTGTTCGAACCAATGACGCCATATTTATAAGAACTATGTGAATTAAAAAATATACTATTTGGTAAAGTTGATCTTATTCTAAAGATGGAATAATTGCTTGTAAGATTATTTACTTGTACTCAATTCGTTTCCACATTGCGAAATGATTTAGTATGTATAGACCTCCTTGCAAGAAGGATTACCGGTTATAAATCATAATGAATTTTAAGCACGTTACTCATGTGACTCTAATTGATGTTATTTACCACAGGGCCGCGCCATGGACATGGGCACGTTTGACAAGTTGGCAGAAAACGGAGTGGACTTTGCCGCTCTACTCAAGCGTGAGGAGGACGAGCCGGAGTCCGATAAACCGGTGAGAGTTTTCTCCGCAGTATTCACCTTAGTAGAAACTGAACGAGAGTTAGTAGTGTAAGTGTTTATTGCTCGATGGGTAGGTCGTTTATTACGGCGCGAGGCGTTAGCCGAGCGTAGTAAGAAGCAGACCTGACTGGAGTGCGATTAACACTAACATTACTAACGCGAGTGCAGTTTAGTATTCATCCTACCCCGTCATCTATGATTCACTTGTACCATTGTGCAATAACTAACACTTTACTGCACGCTTTCCCGAATTCAGTGGACCAATATTAAGCATATATGGCGTTTTTTATTAGGGGCAGGAAAATATTATGTTCTACACAGAGATAGCAGTTTTCCTATTTTCCAAGGAAATCCTTGTTTTAATTTTCAACATTTTTTAATTCTCAGTTTATTAATTATTTCTTGTGTAAAACAAAGCGAGAATAAATTGGTCCTTCTTCACAACGAGAAACAGTACTTAGTTCAATGCTCCCCACACACACCCCAGGTCCATTCCACGGCGAATAGCGATGTGTTTTCCTTGTTTTTAGTCTCTCCGTGGCAGTATATTCCACATGAAAAATATTTCCTCTTTTTCATGACCCCAACTTATATACATGTACCTGTCTACAACAACTCAGAATCTGTTTGGAAAGTGCTTCCCAATGTAGAAACTATCGTGCGGATATATTTCTTCCCTTAAGGACCTTAATTAAAATCTGAGTCAAATTATATGTTCAAGGTATATGTTCTGGATAGTCCTTCAAATATTGTAAAGTATACAGAGGGATTGGACAAATCCAGTCAGTAAGAAATTGAACATTGGTACATCATTGTTGGTTAATATGGATTCATGTGTAACGCATTGTGTCCATGTTCTGTTTTTTTCATTATTTATACTGCCCCCAAACAGCCTATGAGGCTGGTCTGATGTTGGAGACAGTTTGTACAAAGTTTAATTCAATAAAACATGAGAGTCCTTATATATTCAATATTTCTTTAAAGATAACAAAATACCCTTCGCCAGTCGGAGCTGGCATATACAGCAGCAGATACTATTCACATTTAGGTATTATGATAAAATGTGGTTTTAAAGTGGTTAGCGATATCTGTGTCTACCTTCCTGTACTGGATCTGGTAGAAGTGGCCTTGAAAGCGATCCACGAGTCGTCCTTTTGTCTGGCCCACATATTGAATGCCGCATGTTTTACTAGTAATGCAGTAAATGATGTTGGAACTCTGGTATTGATATCACATGCCTGAGCTCCAACAAATAAATTTATGAAAGTATATGTACTCTGTACGCATAGTACATCACCATTTTGTCTTTAATATCTTTTACCTTTTTTTATTAATGGAACACTGCTATTGCAACACTGATCATTGGAAATAATGATACTTAACATATCTAAAGAAAGGGAAAAAAAACAATCAAGACAGTAGCGAGCAATATCTTATCAATTCTATTTACCAACAGGTCCCAGAAGTTCTGATGGACCGTATTATTCTCGAGGAACAGGAGCGCCCTGACAACTATCTGTCCAAGTCGTCTAACACAATGGCCTACAGCATCCTTGATGATCATAGCGATCTCACCAAGAGCCTCCTCATGAAGTCCAAGTAGGTCTAAAGCACACTTCTCTGTCTGATTTTCCTAATTCAATCTGATAATGAATGGATTTTGGACCCATTATCACACTAGATTATGTCTTGAACTGGTCCGGCTTTAACACTTTATAATTATCCTATTTTGGATTGACGCGTAATTCACAGTGTTTTTTTGTTTTTTTCAAGCATCATTAAATTCTGTCATGAAACAGATCTTCCATGAATGGTGATACCCATATATGGACTGCAGCTTAGAATATTACAAAATAAAGGGATGATGAGAGAGGTAATGTGATAAAGGCATCCAAACATATGAGAATAATTACCTATTTAACACTGGAGAATGTAGAACAACGTTACAGCAAAGCAGCGACCTAGCTAGATAGTCGGGGTTGTGTCAGTTTTTATTGCATACTTAAAGATTTTTTTTTCGTGGGAAGCAGTTGTGTTGCTGCTCCCCTATAAGCCGGGCTTTTCATCTAGCTGTTTGTTTTAAACGGATATTCAGGTAGATTGATGCTACAGTCGCTACGTGTTCCCCGTATCGTTGTATCTAGATTCTGTTCATCTCGAGAGAGCTTGTACATCAGGCTAAGTAGCTGTTTAGCTCTTCGAATATTTAACCGTTTCACACGACAATACAGGTAATATGCAAGTCTAATTTACCACATTAAAGAAAACGTGAGGAAAACATTGAGAAGAATCATTTACCGACGGCCTAAGTAGAACAGAAGTTATTTTATTATAGGATCATTACCAGTTAAGAATACTAGACAGAGACACTTCCTATCGGGAAAACAGACCAAACAAAAAAAAACATAGAATCATTATTGAAGTATCGCTGGCTGGTGCCCCAACTCATACGCAGTTATGTCAACACTCCCTGGTGATATTTTTGCAAACTAATCGTCGGGGAAACGAGAATGACATCGATATTCATTCCAGATCTCCCGCATAATACAATTAAGTTTCTGGTAGATAATTAATTCATCGTTACCTGAAGAAGCGCCATAAATTACCATGAAACGTCGTGATCTAATGATCCCATGAATCAACCAACTTTGGACACCTGGTTCCATCAATAATAATTCTATACAAAAAGAATTTCTGTGGGTTTTTTTTTCGTTATTCATCACTATCTTAATTATCATTTATGCCGGTAGCATGGGGTTGAAATAAACATCTAATAGAGGCTACCGTTCCAAGCAAAGGTGTCCATGAACGCGGGGTGTCCGTTAGGCGGGGTTCTACTTTGGATCCCCTGCTTTGGGATATGTTTGTTCTACAATGTAGATAATTGTCTTCTCTGACGTTGTGGTCCTGCAGGTCCTCGCGGTCGCTGTATGGGAACATGGATCGTGGTTTCTCCGTCACCCGCTCACGCGTGTCGCTGTCACAGTCCGTGGAGAATGTGACGGACCAGTTCGGTTCCATGATCTCTGTGGGCACCATCAACCCTGAAATCACCGTGAGTCCACACACTGCGTTAGTCTCTGAAAACTTTGCCAGTTTAATTTGGTAACTAAGAGAAAAGGAGTCACTGAGCCCCTAGTGGTGGCCGTTTGAAGTGTTCTGTACCATATTTTATTATATACCCATGCCAGTATGTTACACAAATACCAACCTCTGCTAGGGTATTGGTATTAAATATATACCGGCACAGTATGGTGGTATAAAATGATGTACCACCCTACTTTGAATACAAAACGCGGTATGTGAGAATGTACCAGTAAGGTATATACATTTTATCTTAAAATACATCCCGAAGCTAGAAGGGGATTTCTATGGACTAAGTCACTACGTTCTCTTATTATCATTATACACCTAAAATTGATCAGAAAACGCCATATATTATAGGGTATATGATAATATTTGCATGTAATTGTATATACGACCATTATCTCATAAGTATATCCAACATATGATAATCAAACCTGCCTTTGAACAAATCATTTTGTTGTTTATTACACACAAATCATCATGAGGATGGTCTTCCTTTGTTGTTTTGGTAACAAGTACAAAGTATCTGCATACATATGTCTCTATATAACTTATTATATATATAAATTAATTAACCGCTTAACCTCGAAGGACTCCCTGTTTTGTGTTCAATTCATTCACCTATTTATTATAGGTTAATATTATTTATTTTTATATATATATATATATATATATATATATATATATATATATATATATATATATATATATATATAGTATGCAGCAATGTACATATCAACAAGTAAATATGAGATAGAATTAGAGGATTGAGTCATCATCCATAGAGATCCGTAGAAGATAGAAATTTAAGACATAATTTAGCATCATAGCATCATAAGCTGTCCCTCCACCATAACAGTGCACGACTAGACAAAATTGATTGGTCGTTATGGAAATGATGATGGTATTGTATGTGGTTGTGTTTTATCAATTGTTCAGCTGAAAATTACCTCATAAATGTGAAACTTTTCTCGTCAATAAAGACTTCTCAAAGAAAAAGAGGATACTAAACGAAGCTAGGTACAGATACACATGGCTAGTTTATATATTGGGACTTGACTAACACTATTATAGCTTTTCAGCATGCAAACCATAGCTATAAGTATAGATATACCGGAGGGTGGGGTTTTTGTTGTGTTCTCCTGAACAACACTATGGTGGATGCGGCTGCCTGTACCTTTATCTCACTCCTTGTACAAGTTTAGCCATAGGAATAACATTAGAAAAATATACTCAACGATCACCGTGGTAAAGTTACAATACTACGCCACGGCCGTTGCATAGTGGATTTGCTAAGTATATTCTGATTATTCCGAAGTTGTGATGTTATTTAAACGATAGAAAGGGGTGAGATAAATCCAGAACCGAACTCGAATCGTAAAATAGACAATACTCAACTCGTTTGGCTGGGCCGTAATCGTCACTCGGCTTCGCCTCGATGACGATTGCGGCCCAGCCAAACCTGTGTTGTATTGGCTATTTATACGATTCTCGATGCAGTTCTATATAAGTATTATATGACGCCGTCTGACGTGATGGTGCTTGTGTTTGTCGGCAGGGCGAGTACGTGGCTCCGGTTCAGGAGGAGGAGCTGCGGCAGGCCGGGTCAGTGGCCGCCTCCACCTACGTGCGCTACTTCTACTACGGCGCCGGCGTGTTCGGCCTCGTGCTCCTCATACTGCTCAACATCGCCGCACAGGCGGCCTACATCCTCTCCGACTGGTGGCTCTCTCACTGGTGAGTGGGCGCCCTGATACGAACCGAAAAGCATTCCTTTCCGTAAAAAATAAGAATTATTCGGATGGGGCCATCCATAAAGTACGTACGGAGAATTTTCGAATACTTTTATCCCCCCCCCCTCACATACATACATAACCCGCCATCCCGATCTTGTATGCAATATAACAAAGAAGGAGCATAGGGAAAATTTCCGAACATTTTGACCCCATCCCCTCAGTGCCTACATACTTTATATATGGCCCCTGTGTTAAAGTGTTAAAGCTTTTTTATCTAAGAGTTATTTCTGGTAAGTCTTAGGTAGTCTTAGCAAGTACAGCTGAACAACTTCCCCAGTTGGTTTTGTTGATTGAATAGTTATTTCTGATATTTAAAATGGATTTCTGTGTCTAAGATGAGTACATGTACTTTTTACCACGTAATAAACACGTTACGTGTAAACCAGCTTTATAAATATTTCCAACAAATTTTATCGACGAACAATAATAATGACTAACAGCAGAGGAATAACCTAAAAAAACTTTTTCCTAATCAAACTTCCGAAGTTGATTGAGTATTTTTCACGAATCAGGTCTATGCAAGAAGAGCGGCGGCTGGTTCTAATGGCGGACTACGAGAATGATATGCAGGCGTACAACTCGTCCAACGTGACCGTGCCTGAGCTCAACGTGCCTGTGCACCTCTACATCTACCTGGGCATCACCCTCAACGTGTTCCTGTTCGGTCTCCTGCGTGCGCTGCTCATCTTCAAAGTGCTCGTCTCCGCCGGGAAATCCATGCACAATAAGATGTTTAACAGCGTCATCCGATGCCCAATCCTCTTCTTTGATACTAATCCAGTTGGTGAGTTCTTACTGAGATTGGAATATACTCTAGAACCCTGCGTTAGGGGTCACCCCCTGTTTCAAGCAAAGCTGACCCCTTAAGTCTAGAAGACATCTACATTTGTTCGCGATTGATCCCGACCATGGGCTCGGTAATAATCGGGAATAGAATGGCGATGTCTTATACCTATTAAACATTGACATGCAGACAGTTCCCGATCCCACTTCCTCCCTTTATTATCTTGTAATCAACTATATTGAGAAAGACGAGAGCGGGCGGGAGCCGGACTTGGCTGGGCCCCGAGCTGGGTAGGAGGAGGATTTAGATACAGTGCAAACTTCAATAACTTCTGGTCTATTTAAGACATCAGGAAACGGTTTTTCAGATCTGATATCGCCTCCCTCCCCCTCCCCCTACAAATCGGAGTAAAATATTGGGTTTGGAATGGGGGGGGGGGCGGGGGGGGGGGGGGTTAAAGAATGAGCGAACTGAAAGTCGGCGAAATACCGAACGTACGTGAGTCTTTATATGTTACATAATGTAGATAAATGATTAGTTTTAAATATTACCATTCCCTTTCAGGTCGCATACTCAACCGCTTCGCAAAGGACGTAGGCCTACTCGACGAGACCCTGCCCTTAACGATGTTTGACTTCATTCAGGTTGGTATTTACATTCCTCGTTAAAGAACTCTAGTCCTGTTATATCGTGTAGTAAGCAGCAGGAGACCATTACCATAAGTGTCTGCCCTCAGCTCATACAATCACTAGTGGTAGCACAGAGCGAATACAAGATATGAGCACAGCATTGGACGTTTGTTATATACCGGATATACTGTTCGATAAAATTTGCACATATGCAGGCCTCCCACTGAAATCGTAAGTAACCTGTAAAACCTATTTATAATTTCACTGCCGTGCAGATTGATGCATACAGGAAATTTTAGAAGTTAACTTGGTGCAATGTCAGATTGTCAAATAACAAACAAATCTTTTTCTTAGTTATTCAAAGAGTCCGAATTAAATAACAAATCTTAAACACCGTATAAATGCAGTCCAGAAATTCGCACAAGAGTCCTTTGGTTATATAACACCATTCCATGATTTTTTCCATCACACTTTGACCAGGCTAATCGATAACACTTGTAAATGTAGATGAATTGTTCTCCACTGAATAATCCAGCATTCACTGCACACAGTGCTGTCATTGTAGTTCACTCTTTAAAAACTGATGCATGGAAGACGAGCCAACTCACAGTATCTTATCCACACAAAGATATAGTCTTCGACCACCGCATTATATTTTGATATTTTAAGACCTATAGAAAAACCTATATCGAGGAAGAGCAGAACTGGGAGGCCTCTGTATGTACCGAAATGATAGGGATTTCAAAAACGCTAGTGAATTCGCCAAGTTATTATTAGCTGTTCGGAATGCTGAGCATACATAAATATACATATATTTTGTGTTAATTGAAAAGTCACACAGGTATGAAGTCTGTCCCACTTTCTTGTGTTATTCCTTTTTGTGTTTTTTGAGTGAAGTGTGATGTTTCCTTCCATTTCTTAACGTCTTTATGTATAACTAGCGACTTCGTCGAGTCCGAGTCCGAACAAATTTAAAAATAATGAGATGACGGACTACCCAAAGCGGGACTCGAACTCCCGTCATCCGCATTCCCACACGGACACTCTGACGACTGCTCCATAGAGTCGGTTGAAAGGGGAATACCAAATACTTAGTCTGATGGTGGTCACTGGGTGGTGGTGGGTGGGGGAGGGGAATCAGCGGAATTTTGAAAAGGGTACCAGCGAAAGTTGAGATCTCATTGGTTTCTCATGAGAAAAGTAGATCAGAAAACTACAATACGAAACTTTGATTTCGGCATGGCTTGAAATGAATCATAAGAGAAAAAGTTTGTCTGAGTATAGAAATACAAAAAAAGAGTAGCAGTTCACAGTTTAGTACTGCACGAGAATCTCACTCTCGTGGCTCTTCAATCTCCACGCCTAGGTCTGGTTCACTATGTCTCTATGTGCGGGAGCCACTTCAAGCGGATTCGACGGAATTCTACCGTTTTAAATATAGTAGGTAAATACTACGGACTCTATGAAAAAAAGATCTTTTCTACTTTTTGAATTTATCATGTCATAGGTTGAATAAAACAAAAGAAAAATGTCGAAAGCTTTCTGATTCATTTCATTAGTTTCGCATATATCAATAATAAATGCTTCAGTGTACTGTTGGAACCAGTATTTTGTTTATAGCAATTCTCACCAATTTTATTACAGTGCGCACTGACGATTCTCAGCATTGTGCTGGTGGTAAGCTTTGTCAACCCGTGGGTGTTTCTACCTACGGCCCCTTTGTTCATCCTCTTCATCATTATCCGGCGCTACTTCCTCGCCACCTCTAGAGACATCAAGCGGCTTGAAGCAACAAGTAAGTGATACTATTTCATTCAGTTTGTGTTTCAGATATCCGATGCTTTTAATCTTATTCAAGTGATATTTTTGAGTTGCTCTTGTCGTGTGGTGACCCTGACAAGGCAATCGAGGGTTAGTTGACCTTAAGGCGAAACTTGATGCACGAGTTCCCCACTCACCCTCAAGGGCTTGTCTGTGTTTTTAAACAAAAGAGGGTGCCCATGTTAGATGTATGGTGATAATGAATATTGATTCGTGAGGAGTTGTTCACGTTCGTACATCTTATTAGTGAATGATAAATACAATATTGACTGGCGTCGGATACTTGTGAACAAGGAATTGGCACGTAGTATTTACCCGAGCAAATGCAAGGATATTTATTAAAACATTCTTTTCCCCGTTGGTGTTGGAGGTGTCGGGCCCGCAGGGTAAATCACTTCTCACCTGAAGGTCTTTGGAGTCCTTCTTTGGTTAAATGCAATGTAAGGAATGCAAGGATATTGTTTAGAGCCAACTCCTCGGAGAATATGGCCACACGTATCTGAAACCAGTAATATTGTGTATCTATTTGATAGGCCTCCCAGTGAAACCTTTAAAACCTATAAAACCTATAAAAACCTATATTTTGATTTTTGAGCCTATATTTTTTCAAAGGAACCTATATAACCTATAAAAACCTAAATTTTCACTGCCATGCAGATTGATGTGTACAGGAAATCTTAGAAGTTGACTTGACACAAAGTGAGACTGTCAAATGACAAGAAATCCACATTATCAGTTTATTTAAAAGATCATAAAAGTGTTTAAGAATCAACAGTTGGTTTGACTTCTTGCCAGGCTGGCTTGCCTGACGGAAACTCAACACGTGTACATACATACTTGCTGGGCATGACCTTATGAGCCAGACATCCTGACATCCTACAATTTAGTACTAGGTACAATTTTTAGAAATCAAGAACTGAAAATAAGCGGTTCACTATATTTCAATTCTTATTATGCTGAATATGTTGACCCTAAAGACCTATAAAATCCTATGTTTTGGGCCTTGAAAAACCTGTAAAAACCTATATTTTGAGTTTCACAGCCTATAAAAAACCTTTATTGAGGAAGCGGGGCACTGGGAGGCCTGATTTAAGGATACGAGGTACACACTTCTAAATACAACCGATGCTGAAAGAGAACAGAAAAATTGTGTATCTATATCTGAGTCACTCAGGGATCTGGTCTCTCTCTGCAGCTCGCAGTCCCGTCTTCACGCACGTCAGTGCCAGCATACAGGGTCTTCACACCATCCGTGGCTTTCAAGCCGTCGATCAGTTCGTCGACGAGTTCCACAAACACCAGGATCTGCACACGGAGGCCTGGTCCCTCTTCCTCTCCACCAGTCGCTGGCTCGCCGTGCGCCTTGACTGGTTGTGTGCGTTGTTTGTCACGGCTGTGGCCTTCCTCAGCGTTGTGGGCTCAGATGGTAAGTGTTCAAATGATTTGAATTTCAGATGAAAAGTGTGCTTCAAAAAGTATTTCAATGTTCCATAGACTTATATTGTAAGTAGTGAATCGATGGGAATGGGTCGTATCTAATATAATCGGTGCATCGCCACTAGAATTTTTAGTGACTGTGTATACAAATTGCAGTAGGATTCCTTAAAGTGTATGCTCCACTTCCAGGCGTCTGTCCAACATGCTTATAGTGAACACACTGATAGGCCCCTTCAATGATTGATGGGTAATGGGCAAGAACCATTTCATCAGTTTTTAGCAGGCGATGGCCATGCCACCTCTGTCTGGCCACCGCCGGTGAGTATGTAACCGGCTCCACTGCATAGGCTTTATGAATCCACATGGCAGTCGTTAATACGGCGCCCATGCGATGCCATTCAGTAAGCCCGGTGGGATACGCCCTTAAGACAGACATTTATAACATAATAGAAGATATATTCCGTATATTTATCTTCAGAATTCCTAACCGTTGCCGACACAATGATGTGCCTACTATCTAATAAATATGCATGTTCCATTTACAGACCTTAACGGTGGCTTAGTGGGCCTAACAATGACTTATGCCATCAGTCTCATGGGACTGTTTCAATGGGCCGTACGCCAGAGTGCAGAAGTAGAAAATCAGGTAAGATCTTGTCACTTACAGTAGAACTCCGCCTAAAGGAAACCCCGCGTTAACGGACACTTTAGCTCGGAATAGATTATTATATGTTAGATTTAACCCCGTGTAAATGGGCACCCTCGCAAGCGGACACTTTGGTACGGAACGGAGGGTGTTCGCTTGCGCGGGGCTATATTTAAAAGTCCAACCAACGGTTCAAAGTTGATTATTTAGCTTCGCCATATTCTTCCTATATAATGTAAGTTTTTCTGACAATACTATTTTTCAAAGCCTCAGCTTGATCAGGAGGTGCTTTTGTACGTCATATCATCTGTTCCTTACAATACTTGAATACTGTGAATTTAACTCGACCAGATATACCCTCAAAACCGATCTAGACTGGTCCTCTTAAGTAGAATTAAAAGGAAGTTTCAAAGTTTGGTGTATTGTCCGACACAATCCGGCATTCTAATACACTCTTCAGGAAACAGCTGAATACTATGAGTAAGAACTGATAGATATTGACATTTCAATCTGTACTGGTTTCAGATGACCTCAGTGGAGCGGGTATTGGAGTACGGTCGCTTGCCGTCTGAGGCGCCACTTGAGTCGGCCCCGGACCAGGCCCCGGCACCAACGTGGCCCGCGCATGGCATTATCACCGGAGAGAAGGCCTCCTTCCGCTACTCCGAGTCAGGGCCGCTCGTCTTGAAGGGCCTCAACTTCTGTGTACGTGCCCAGGAGAAGGTGTGTGGATTTTTCGGGTTGTATCATGTTTGACTAATACTGCCTCTTGAGTCTATAAATACGGAACAGCGTACGGTATACAGAACTTAATAATCTATGATTATAGTATACAGTAAAACCTCGCTTCTGGGACACCTCGCATAAGGAGACACCCCGCTGCTTAAGGGGACACCTCGCTGCTTAAGGGGACACCTCGCTGCTTAAGGGGACACCCCGCTTATGGTTACAGTTTGCTCGGAACAGAAATTCTTATTTAGTTTATTTTAATCACGCTGAAGGGGACAACCGACTGAAGGGGACCCCCGCTGAAGGGGTCACTTTGCTCAGGACGGAGGGTGTTCCCTTAAGCGGGGTTTTACTGTAGAAACGTAATACTCCATGATTTTGTGGACGTGGACATAAACCAGCAGAGTTTGATGGCTAGTAATGAGTGTTTACCCCATCAACCGCGAGGAATTGCCATATGAAAGGGTAAATCAATAGGGACTATTATTTAGCTATATAGCACAAAGGGACCATTTTCTCTTATACACTGGCTTTGAGGCCATATACATGGGTTTTGAATTTGTATACAATTGGTATGGTAAATAACAGTTTTTAAACAATGGGTGATGGTTTACTGAGTCCACATACATTTTTAATGGGGACTTGTATACAATGAATGATCACTTTGGTCATTCGATGGTCCTGACTGTGGTTATGTATGGTTGTTTCATTTATCTTAGCCTGGTATAAATGTCCATAGGCTTATCATTAGGAACTCATACTCAACAGGCTTGCGAGTAATTTACACTCAACGAGCGATAAACAGATAAATATTTCTAGGCTAAGATAAAATCAGAAACATATTCGTTCTTGCTCAGAGTCCCCATTTGCCATCTCGTTTAGAATGCTTCAGAATATTCACTCATTTATCGCTTCAGAATATTACTGCATACTCCAAACCCAATTGCGAACGAGAACACAGACCAAACACTCATTAATTCCCTTTTTAGTATCTCACCACTGACTTAGTCCATGATCTCACTCATCTAACACAACCGAGAGAATTATTCTTTAACTCACCCCTGGTACTTTTTCTCCATAGACTTAACATTGGGAACTCGTATCCAACACGCATGAGATATTTAGGAAAAATATCCAATGGGGGATTATGTCGCAAATGTTAGCCCATTAGTCAATTTGAAGGGTGAGATAAATTTAGAAAACCATTCAAGTTTAGGGTCAGAGCTTGATCCAATCTTGTTTGAATCGCTACGTAATTCATGCGGCTTCACTTTGTGAATTACTACGCGATTCAAACTCGATTAGATACAAGCTCTGACCCTAACTTTAATAGGTTGTCTATACGTGGCTAAGCACATCTAACTTTAATAGGTTTCCTCTATATTGTCTATGTATCTTAATTTGGAGACTAACTGCTAAATCACTAGGTAGACATATGTCCAAAGATGTAACCAGTGTCTCATCGTCATGTCTAAGATAACGATGATTGACAGCAGAGCGGCCTGCTTGTTGTTGTAGGTGGGGATCGTGGGGCGGACGGGCGCCGGGAAGAGCTCGCTCATCAGCATGCTGTTCAGGATGTCAGAACCTGAAGGACTTATCCGTATCGACGCCATCGACATCACCACCATCGGTCTGCACGACCTGCGCAAGAAACTCTCCATCATCCCGCAGGTGAGCAACTCAGTGATAGTTTCCTCCGTCCACTTTCCGGTTTTGTTCCTTTTTGTCCTGCACATGTTGTTACTATAAGCCGAATGTTACAATCAAAGTTGAGAGCTATAGTTATAGTTCCCTAAAACGCTCAGTGTCATATGACCTGAATTGGTATCTAATTTTTTTATATTTTTTTTTCAAGGTAGCATCGGCTGTGTTAAGAAGTGTATAAGCCACGTATTATTATTTGAATTGGTATCTATCGCAATCCCAGCGTATTTCACGCGGGATTTTATCACCCTTTTATATACTAACAGTTAGGAAAAAAAACTTCCATACTCTGACTAATAGGTACCCAGATCTGTTTAAATTATGAATCTCAGAAATTCAGTTAATATGAAAACGATATATCAATCAGATACCAAATACATGATTAAAATACTCATATTATTGCTTTGATGAACAGGATCCTGTCTTGTTCACGGGAACAGTTCGACGAAACTTGGACCCATTCAGTCAACACAGTGATAGTGAATTGTGGCGCTGTTTAGAGGAGGTATGTATTGAAGACTTTAAGTTGGTGTATGTATGATGATAGCGACAAATGTTGAAACTAGTTTGGTGATTATCTATGTTTGAATCGCAGGTGCGTAAATCCGCCATGTGAATATAGCTACAACTATTACTATCTTGGGACAATTTTGAATATTGAGAAATTTCAGAAAGAGATCTTGGACTTCAGTTCTGGAATATTCATGAAGCCATATTTGATAGGCTTATAATTTGGCATATTTCATCTTAGCTTTAGTACAACTTTTTTTAATTTGCACTCAGAAAAAGGTACATGAATTAACCTCTGTATGGGCAGTTATTCTGGTCAATGTTTCTGTAACTGGTAACAATTTTCAGCCATTAACAATGCTTGTATGAATAAGCAGACTATATACAAGGTGAGAGAATTAGATTTGCGGGAATTAAAATTATGCAATCTTTTATATGTTTTTTGGTTTTTTTTTGTCTATTCCATCCCCTCCATGGGGTATATGAACTTTGAAAGTGATAAAAGCACCCTAAATTGTAGAGCCTTGGCAAAAGAGAGACTGCATGTTGAAACAACCATCTTACGAATATGAGAGCCGAACACAAAATGTTTATGAACTTCACACTATGGTTTACAACACGTCCATGATATTGTAAATAACTCAACTACAACTTGGATGAGAATAGAGTCTAGAAGCATGTTACGAAAATGATAAGCTATAAATGTATGACTTCGAGCTTTATTAGTACAGATTAAGGAAACTGTAAGTTTAGTATAAGGTTGGCAACAACAAGAAAGAGTTAGTCAGTTATCAGTCTTCATATTATCCAAGAAATCTGTTTAAAGATGAGCAGAGGTATTGACCACAAAGAAATTGAATTCTGTAAGACATGAAAGCAATACTATCTGACTGATTTTACCAATTTCTTGTTTTCTGTGAAAAAAATGAAACCTTTCTAAAAACAAAACAAAATGAATCATGCCCAAAACACCAGATGGTATACAATCGGCCTCTCTGATGTATGATTTAGAGAACCCCCTGTCGCAATCACTGTATACCATAGACTAGGAAAGATAAACAGTGATTGAAAATAATAGAAAAAATAGTTCCCTTATCAGCCGAGTTACATGCCATCAAATGTTATTAGTAATCGTCTTTACAATAGTTCAGGCCTGTTTTATGACATCTATTACTGGAGCTTTTTTTTCATGACACCATCCAGCTCACTTGAGCAGTAGCTGCCAATAAGACAACACCTAGCCACGTCCTAATACTATATTCTATTACTGGAGCTTAATGAAAAACAATGACCATCCTTGTCTTACAGGTCCAATTGAAGACAGCAATTACAGACCTACAGGAGGGTCTACATGCGCCGGTCTCAGAGGCAGGCATTAACTTTAGTGTCGGCCAGCGCCAGCTTCTGTGTCTGGCACGAGCCATCCTCCGCCAGAACAAGATCCTCGTCATAGATGAAGCCACCGCCAATGTGGACCCCAGGTACAGAGATGGCAGCCTTCCACTCTTCCATCTTTTTATCTTATATATAAATTCTTTCTCCTTCTATAAAGATAATATTGATTACGCTTCATTCAAGCTAATAAAACAGTGGCTTAAGCCTCCCCACAGACCCTCAGCCCAGCGTCATTGAGGATATTGATGTGTTTTCTGGTTATTCTCAGTCACCATTAGGCAGGAAAGTCCACGTAAGATCTTTCCTCTTTTGTTCTAACTCCAACTGACATTCCTGCAGGTCTCTCTAGGCGGCCGCTCGCGTGGGCCTGGTGGCCGGCACCGAGAGCCCTACACTCGGCGCCTGGTGACAGTCACCTAGCACACTGGCCGTACTCTGTGTGCTCCAGGGCCTTGCAGACTCAGGGAGTGTCCCTGAATGCACACTACCAGTCTGATATACCGCCAATGAGTATCAGTGATTCCCTGAACTCCCGGAAACTCTCCAATCTTGTTTGAACCTAGACCTGTGTAGGGGGAGTGTAAGCTCAGATGACACACATCAGCGTTCATCCCGGGACTGAGCGGGTGTGCAATAATGCAGGGGTGCCAGTTTTCCTTTATTTCCGCGGAAATCCGTGTTTTCATTTTTGAAATGTGAAACCCTTTCCTTTTGTAAAATGAACATACAATAACACAGAGTAGAGAGATACAACTGATATATTACTCATATCAGTAACAAGCCTTAATTCCCAACTCTACCTACCCACAGATTCTTCATAGAAGCATATGTTTAGTAATAATAACATTACTTGTACTAATACATTTCTGTTGTTTTTGGTGTATATACGTCAGGTTTAAACCCTAAATTGTCATTGGAAATATTTCCTTGTTTTTTTTCTGATACCAACTGACATCCCTGATAATGAGGTCAATGCAACCACTGGCATGCCATGGGGGTGGTGGGGGGTGGGGATTGTCATCCCAAATGACTTCAGGGAATTTCTCCAAGGGATGCCGACATCCCTGCTTAATGTACAACTTGTTACTATTCAGGTTCTGGGTGATGGCAGGATACCAGATGTCCCCCCCTCTACATAGATATTACTGAGATATTATAGAGAAACAGGCTTACTGTCTCCGTACGGATATAATACGCGGTAAATTCGGCGATCAGATGAACCAATGCCGAAGGCAGAGGTTCATCTGATCGCCGATTTTACCAAGTATTTTATCCGTAAGGAGACAGTCAGCCTGTTTTTCTATTATTATATACCTTAAAATATCCTATTTTAACCCTTGCCTCTTGGGGAGTTTTTGGATTTCCCCGCCGTACATGCCCCGTACGCCACATACATACCCCGTACGTCACCTAGGTGTCGTACGGATATAAATATGACATGGGTAGGAGCGGGCCGTATGTGTAGGATATACTACCACAGGTATATAATAATACCATATACCCCACTAAATGTAGAAAATATGTGACCCTTTCACACATAGATACTGTAACTGCCACTTTACCCATTTATGTACAAAGCCGTCTCACTTCTAAATTCACTATTCTATGTTAAAAACTGTCTAGGATACCAGACAACTAAAGCCATGTTTTACATATCAGGACGGACGCGCTTATCCAGCAGACGATTAGACAGAAGTTCCAGAACTGTACAGTGATGACTATCGCCCACCGGCTACATACCATCATGGACTCTGACAGGGTCATGGTAAGCACAAAATATATAATGTATTATTTGATTTTGTATTATCAACATCTGACAAAAGTCAGTATCTCGTGTCGTACATTGCCTATTGTAATCACTAGGATGCATCTAGGTAGATAGGTGAATATCATATAGCGGAATGAACTATGTTACCACACCATTCTTTGATACCCTATATATTGATTGTAAAAACGTAAAAGGAATGTGTAAGTCCATTGTATTAGAGTCATTCAGCATGGGAGTGTCCCTCCGCTGGCTCGATGTATCCATCTAATGTATCCAGAGATGACAGTTAGCTAAAAACAAAGATAGTATAAATCAAACTACATGTATATTCACATCAATAAGCGTTCAAACCTCCTCGCACATTCCACGGCGAACAACAATGTGTTTTCCATGTTTTCTTAGTCTCTCTAAGACAGTCAATTCCGAATGAAAAATATTTCCACTTTCTTCATGACACCAAATAACATCCCTGTCGTTTGTATCTTTACAATTTATAGGTCAAATCGTATTTTGATGTAGATGTAACTGGGTATAGGTATACCACGTCATATGTAATCTTTACAATTTGGCCCTATATACCTTCAGGGTGCCATGGGACAAAAACAATCTTTACAATATACAGTAGAACCCCGCGTAAGCGTACACCCTCCGTTCCGGGTCAAAGTGTCCGCTAACGCGGGAGATGACCGCTTACACTGGGTTAAAACAAACATCTAATAGAGGGAACCGTTCCGAGCAAAGGTGTACGTTAACGCGGGTTGTCCGCTTACGCGGGGTTCCGTTCTGCGGGCTTCTACTTAACATATACACGTATTTACACTCATATACGATATGGTAGATAGTAATTGACATAAATACATGACAGTGTTTATCTAAATAATGTATCTACATAAATGTATAACATGATGAACCTTGTGGTGTATGTACATTAATGTATGAGTACTTGTAGGACGAAGTCTATCTTGTGGTGTATCTAAATAACATGGTCTATCGTTACAATGTATCAATATTAATGTACAATTGTTACTATTCAGGTTCTGGGTGATGGCAAAATACTGGAGTATGACGAGCCCTATACGCTACTACAAAACGATGGTTCACACTTCTACCAGATGGTGGAGCAGGCGGGCAGGAAAGAGATGGAACGTCTGCTGGATATCGCCCGGGAAGCTTATCTCATCCGCAACCAACCTGACCCTAACAGTATCATCCCCGACAGCTGCCGCCCGCACCTCACCTCCAACGTGCAGTCCACAGAGAACGGGAGCACACACCTGACGTCCATCGTTTAGCTTCGCAGACTTCACAGCCTGCCACCAAGTATATATATATGTTCTTTCCAAATAAGCTCCACTGTGCGGACCTGTATGGTATCTATTTTTTCACCCAGGATCATAATGTGCTGGTTTTAATCAAACCAAAAGATCCAGAGCTGGCCTCTTGATTATGCTTTTGGGCGCCTTCAGTAGTGCCAAGAGAATCCCTTGAAACCATGCCTCTCACGAGATCTCGCAGTTGTCGAGGTCACGAACCAGGAACTTCATTGCGAAATAAAACCGAGAATAATTTGTTCTACTGAGGTTCCTGGAGGAAGGAGAGCATATTGATATTTAAACTCATGTTAGAGATATACCAAGAAGTATTCGCGTCCAATATCCAGGATATTAGGAAATCTGTTAACATATCAAATATTGTTAACGAAGTTTATCTAACTTAAATAATTGGTATTTTGGGCCCTATTAAAATATATCAGACTGCCACAGATATATATCCTTTCGGTCACATATTTCGTTGATGTTTATGAATAGCTGTAAGCCAAATATTAGTGCTGTTTTAAACTCTGTGTTTATACTATGTATATATTTATGTGTTCACGATAGAAATTTCTTGAGAACTGCAGAACAGTTGTACTCGCAAGGTCATAACGTTGTTAAACATGTTTGCATATAGTCAGCATTTTTTCAAACAACTACTATCTAGAAGAGAACCATGCAGCCATGAACCCGCATACACATGTACATGATAGCTACACACTATATATAGGACTCGCTACGTTTAACCTAGACATTATGTTCGCTGTTTAGGCTATCCACCACTTCCCTATCCTTATGCAACCAAATTCTTCATTTGCCTTTGCAATATTTTCTATATGTGTGCTTCCCCTTTGAAATCTAAGCTTCAATCCTTCCCCAACCTGGAAAAGTGGGTTGTGCACAGCCTAGAACTTGCATCATGGGTTTCCCAAAGTTGCACAATAAAGAAAACGGTTCACCTTTTTTCAGTAACCTTCCCTCTTGAAGCACTATTAAGTGTCTCACAGACTAGTAAGGAACCTGTCACTTAAGTGTAACTGGCCGTCTACCACGATGCCTCAGGAGGTGACTTTATTGGCTGTTCCTCGATATTTTGGTCGGAAATATTTCTGACCAGAATATCTCTGAACAGATTCCATTCGGGTACACTAACCATGCTACTTGCCTTTGTGCCCTACTTGGGTATTTCCTTAGACATTAAGAGTAGCACTCACTAACTCAGTTTTCCCCCCACTCAGTGGACTTCTTATTCGCACACTCCTCGGTGTTTCCTTTGGGGGTCCTTCTTCTTTTCCATTTCAGCCATCCTTTCCAGCTGAGTCATAAGAGCTATTCCTATATACCTATGGCTGTACACTCTATGCTTACACCACGCTCTGGGGGGTGGAGTAACTATCTGATACTACCCAAGGTTGGTATACTACCCAAGGTTGCCGTATACTACCCAAGGTTGACATTTAGACCAATCAGATTGTCTCTTATTAAACCACATTTGAAGGTATATAGGAATAGGGAAACCAAGTACCAGTGAAAGGAAGTCAAAATTACTCGGTAAGGCTTGGAAAAATTACTGCCCGCGGCCAGGGCCTTGGGCAGTAATTTTTCCAAGCCTTACCTCGTAACTTTGACTTCCTTTCACCGGAACATAGTTTCCCTCTATTCCCAGTGCTGCTTGACGCCTAACCTGTGTTGCTTTCTTATTCCTGTCCTTATCTTGCCTTTGATTGTCGTTCTTGATGTTGAGGAAATATTGTCATCCCTCTCATGTGTCTTGTGCAGAAGATATTACATGAAATAGCAGAATATATCATCGATAAGTGTGATAAAACCGATGAACCAGCAATGTTATTAACAATGTGTCAAATTAAGCCAATAAAAACATAGGTAATCTAGTGAAATGAGAAATGCCATAACGTGCATTTTTGTGTGTATGTATACGTGAGATAGCATAATCGTTTATACGGAGGTCTTTGTCCAGAGATTCCCCACTATATTTATGTAAATCAAGATTACTTGTATGCAGAAGTGATGTGTTAACTAGGGACTGGATAATTTGAATGTATCTGTAATGCGAGTCTCGAACGGGTATTTTTGACGTATTTGCGTATGATGTACTTCCATTGTCAAAAGGGTTTAAAAACTGCACAACGAGTTAACAAAGAGGAATGCATGATAACAGTTGTAATTATGTTTTGATTTTATACAAACATGTACATGTGAAACCTACTTTTATCGATTTTGTTTCTTGCAAATCCTATCCACATTTGCTTTTTACATGCATATATATGATATCCGAGACTAAAAGCAATGTACCATTCATTGGTTTTTGTTCACTGCTGGATATAGCATGCATAATGAAACCTTCATAGTAAACCTGCATAGTGAACCTGCATAGTTTCTCGGAAAAGGTCCCAAGCGTACCATTTGCTGAGCCTAAATCCTCCAGAAATTTTAATGTATCCATATTCCTTATTGCAGGGTGAGAATATATTCGTATCTTGGTTTCTTTGAAAGAGATATTGTTTTTTAAAGTGATCAGATGACCAATACTATTTTTGTCAGGTACAGACATGTTTACCTGTGTGATTGACTAAATCATATCAAATATTAGTTTAAATGGCCAGCTTTAGTTATATACGAAAACACTTTCTTGTGTGGGACGATAAACACAAATCACTGTTACATATGTTTTGTTTTTGCAAAGGTGTTGTCTATTTTCTGGAATATCATCTTAGGTTGCAGAGAAGGATATTCCTCATAAATATGGCATAATCTGTTGGGTATATAGGGATGTTTTTAATAGTATGTATAGCTATTGAGAGTATATGGGTTTGCACATAGGAAATTGTTCCACAGTTGTTTTGTAAAATATACAACTGCAGAGTAATTCTGAATGATCCACGCGTTTTAATTAGTTAATAGATCTCGCATTTATATGAGCTTATTCTTTTAATCAGAATTGGCTTATTTGTCACGAAAGGTTTATATTGAATTACAACATTTTGGGATTTACAGGGATGCCAGCGTTTATGTTCAGGTTATTATCATAATACTAGATGTTAAGTTTGTAGATAAAAAGACATTTCCAGGTTGTTATCATAGGCTTCACTGGCATCTCCGGATTTTCCCGATAGTCAGTATTAAAGTATGTCAAGAGGAAAGTCCAATGCAGCCAGTATCAACAGGGTAATTACTAAAGGCAAATACTTGAAACATGATATGAGATCTAGTTTGTTAACTTTTATTAAGGCTTGATTGCTATCATATTTCATCCATGTGAGCACGTAGTTTATGAAGGATATCTTTATAGTTGTGTTCTGCCAACTGCCAATTGATTATACATTACTATAACTTAAAACTTCTTCTTTACAAATGTCGTCAGCATAAAGATATGATCATGTATGTTATCTCTCGACATGAGTATAATAGCCTTAAGGCATCAGTCAGGTTAAAGTATACTAACTCATGTCAGTTTTTGCGGTCTGTTGTATTAAATACCCTTGTTTACAGAGTTATGAAAATTATGTCCAGCAACTTAATTTTCCAGTTTTTGTGGTCACAATAGCTATGGTAGGTATAACACGAGACAATTCTGTGTTCTGCTAAAATATATTAGTATATATGATAACGAATACATTGGCGAAGAACGGAGAAAGACTTAGCACTCTTATGTATTGCGAAACAGTTGATAAATGATTTAAAATCTACTGTCTTTATTCTACTACTGTAATATGAATCTGACAAAATGACTTAGGTTTTTCTTGATAAGTCCAATTATTTGATCAGAGATGGTCATGCAAGTTTCAATATCGGTAAATTATATTTAAGCCAGAAAGAGCTAAAATTGGAAGGGAATAAAGACATTCATTATGGAAGAGGCCTTTTTCGTAGGAATTATCATTGGTTTTATTCAGGTCCATAAATGATTTAAATCTTATATCTTGGTCGCTGTTACTGGTCTCCATGACGTCATCCGATCTTAGGATTTCTCATTGTAGATACTACTCAGCTAGAAATAATGATACAAGTCTTTTCACATTCTAAGATACCTATTGTATGATAACGGGCATAATTACATGTAACTAAAGAGTAATATGGACATGCCTTAAGGCAATACCAGACCTAGTTACATTTTCCCTTGTGATATGGTCATTATCAATGATGTAGGTGAAAGGTTTATTAGATTTTTAATTAAATATAGATGGCGATATAGTTATGATGCGATCAACAAAACAATCTGGAGCAACGTTTTCAACCTCGGATCGCTATTCTGCGATCCGCAAAACGTGGAGCAACGACCCCCTGACAAGTAACTACTTGGACATATTTAGGTTATCAATTCTCGATAAATTTCCCCTGGAAAAGGTAGATTTATACAATGCGTTAACTCCCCAGTGAGCAGTCACATATATTATTGCTTGTATTGTAGTGTGCAGGTAAAAAGATCCCTTCAGACGATAGGTAGCAGCTATGATATAGTCTTTCTGCATTCATTTATGCAATAATACAAACCTTGATACATATTGATACAGGTTTCCACCGGTGATAGATATAGGCAAGATATGTCCACACTCAAACTGATTTGATACGCATTATTTTATATCGTGCGATAACTGGAGACACCAGTGATATAATTTATATGTACTTGTATCTGTGAAAGAAGACGAGATATTCTGACAACGAATTAAACAATTATGTTGTACCTTTTTGTGTGGATTTCACTTTACTGTTGCAGTACATAAGTTGCAACATGTGACGACTGAAAATGCCTGGTTACATCCATAGGCCAAGGCAGACAACGCTAAATATCTCCATTAAGTACATGTATATGGCACCATTGGCATGTGAACTTTGTCGATTTTATACAATCATGTGATAAGTAGGTCGGCTTATTACACTTTCAATATTTGACTATTAACCAACCTACTGAATTCTTGGTTCTTCTTCAACCAACAAGGACCTATGCCAATGCTATTCAAAATAACAGGCCATAAATATTTAGAGCTGAATCAAATGATGTTTACAGTGATAATACTGGTGTGTTTTTTTCCCAAAAAGATTTGAAAATCAAAACTCAGCCGGCCACCACATCGGTGACCGACCCATCAAGTCGTCGCTCCTTGAAGTGGTTTCCCACTTCGGAGCCAAGGTTGTTTTTGGAGATGTTATAATAATTACCCTGGAAGTGATTCATAAGTTTATTTTTTGTTTGGTCTACATATTATATTTTGCATCGTTTGCAGGCGATACTGTAAATTAGGTTGGAGCTTTTGCAGCTCGCATTAAATTTGCAGTTGTAGGTCCAGCCACTTGCAGAGCACAGGTCGAATGACTGCAACGGGGTGGGACCGGCTGGGGGGTTCCAAGCTTTATCCGTGTTTATAACTGGTGAGATGGACTTAGGGTAGGGTCCGGAGCTGGCAGGGGCTTCTGTCTGTCAGGGTTGGGTAGTTTTGGGGTGGGGTCTTTCTGGGACCTTCCTGGGCGGCGCTGGGGGAACGTCCCCTCTTCTTGTTGAGCACCACCTTCCAGCCCGAGCGAGCCTCGAGGGCCGTCTCCCGGGACTATTGGGGGACTCTGAAATCCTTGTTTTGGTTTTGGGGCTCTTTTGGGGGGTTGCATTTGGGTCATTGGGGGGCTGACGACCATTGTTGGCCATGGGCTCCTTCACACGAGCAGGTTTAGTGTGGGGGGGGGGGGGGGGGGAGGTTATTGTTACTCTTTATTGCAGTTCGATGAAAGCGTTGTTGTCTTAGTGCACATACTCGGGCATTACGGGGCAACTCTAGCTGCTTCTGGATTGCTTGTCCACCATATACCATCACCCCTTAGGTATTGGTAAAGTCCTTAATCTTTTCGACTACAATCAATTTAATAGCTTTATAGATTCAGTTTATTGGGCCTTTTTTGGGGGGAGTATGTTCCAGATATAAGTCCCTATATATATGAAGCCGATTATTTTTAAATGTTCAGTATTAGGCTTCGGTATCGATGAGTCATTTTTCATTGCATTTCGCGTTGACTTGGTCACTGGTGGTTTGCGTTCTATTTGGTCAATAATACATAAACTTTCTATTATACCTAATAACAGTGTTAATCTACGTTCTTTCGGGGGATTCACCGCACAGGGCCGGCCGATGTCCGTGCGGGTGGAATATGGACGTCGGCTGCTCCCACCTCTAATCGGCTCAAGCCGGTTGAAACAATCACCTTGGTGGATCAGCAAATCTTATCCACTCGGCTAGGGCCGGCCGCACCCGCCTGTGGCCGGCCCTCATCGCCTCTACCGCACCATCGTCCTCCTTGCCGTGTGGGAGCCGGCCGGGCGTCGCCTCTGGCCGGCCGGCCCAAAATGAAAATTATTTGCTGGTCCACTGACCCAGCCGTGTGGAGTCGGCTAGAAACTCCCTATCCGACGCTAGCCGACCCTAGCCGACGCAAAACTGATTTATTTGCTTTTTAAAGGCGGCCGGACGGACGATGTCGATGCATTTGAAGAGTACGACACCCGTCCGCGGGCTCTGCCGGGAGTTGCGGCGAGGGAACGCTGCCAACACGGCACGGCCGACACGGTGATACCCGAAGCCGCGAATGGACATCGAAAACTTCGACACTATCGTCAGAATTCTAGCACCATAGCGTGCCATACACACTCATAACATTAATCCTTATCTTTATTTACCTTTATTGTTCGATTTAACGTGTATTTCCGCGGTTATTTGACAATCTCTGACCGTTCTCGTACAAATCCAGACACGCCGACACACTGCTCCGCTCAATCCCCGGCTTTCGCGGCTTCAGAGCGTCGAAGTGTATCGCCGCACGCGGCGCCGCCTATCGGGGAACTTGATTACTACGTAAAATGTGCGCGCCGCCTATCGGATGAATGGAGAACTAGGCTGGCCTGTCCCCGCGAGCGCCGTGTGTACATCATGTGGACGTCGGCCGGCTGGAGATAACCAGCACGGAGCAGCACGGAGAATTTAGGCAATTCCGGACAGCCGAACGGCCGGCCTAGCTGAATATCGTCGGCTGAGGCCGGCCGGCCGGCTCTGAGCGTCGATTTTGGTGGATCTAGCGCTTTAGTCATCGGCATACATTGTAGTATCCTTGTATACTATTGCATCTAATGTCTAATGTTTGGTCTCTATATGTGTGTTACTGTTAACATGACACACTTACTGTAAGCTGCTGCCATCTGTGAGCAACTCTAACAACTACTCATGTATGACCTCTATGCGGTATTTCTAGGAACAGGGGATTGTGACATACTTCTCGCTCTCTGTCCATAGCCTTGGTACCATGAAGACATAGGAATAAATGCTGCCATAATAATCCACCATCATCCTGCCTTAGTTCCCATATTTCACATAATCATACACTACAATGGCGACGAGGATATTAAGAGGACCCACTGGAATATGATTTTGGCTACTTTTGTCAAACTTTTACCAACTTATTGTGTGATTTTGGATTTGGACTTTGGCAGTTTGGAACAGCATGGTGTGATTTGGTAGTATTCCTTTGTGTGAGCAGATCCTGGTGTAAGCACATGGGTGATCCCCACATGTGGCTTTATATTCTACTCTAATATAACACCTACTACAGTGGTTTGGATACCCCTAATTACCAATTAGAGGGCACTGATAGTAAGGTTTGGATTATATCTACAGTATTTTCATAATGTTATGGCTATGTGGACATTGGGCATCTTCAAGGTAGGCCAGTTACACTTTATACATATAGTCCCCTGACAACTACAGACATTTGCTGTAGACGCTGCTTCTACAGAAAAGGGACTTTTGGTCACTAATCCACAGACATTTTGTTTAGGACTATCTCTGTTTTGTGCACAATTCTGACAAAAACTTTTTGGGAAAAATCACCAAACATGGATGGTTTCAGTTTGCCACATTTTCCTTCCTTTGATTATGAGGCAGACAAAAGCAATTCTGGTCCCAGGTGGAAAAGATGGTTGGCCAGATTAGAAATGCTATTTGTCGGCATGGGTCTAGAAGGTAATGACACAGACAAGAGGCGCCGTGCTCTCCTTCTACACTATGCTGGTGAGAAGGTATTTGACATCTATGATGCAGAAAAGGGCACTGGGCCATACACATACAAAGAAACAAGTGAACTTTTGACAAACTATTTTGAACCAAAGACAAATCTTCAGATGGAAATATTCACTTTTAGATCATGTGCACAAAAACCTGACCAGTCATTAGATGACTATGTAACTGAGTTGAGAACCCTATCCAGAAATTGCAATTTTGCTGATGCAGATACAGAAATCCTGTGCCAAATTACACAACACTGCAGATCAAACAGGCTTCGTAGGCGAGCACTCCGTGAGCCTGACAAGAAGTTAAAAGACATTCTGGAGTTAGGACGGTCCCTAGAGTTAGCTGACCGTAATGCTAGTGTGATGGAGAGTGAACGTCGCAGTGAGACCTCCGTTAATGCAGTCAGACAACAAAGACATTCAAAACACAGTGGGAATAGTGGGAAATATCGTTCCACAACTACACATTCTTTAAAGTCAAGCTGCAATCGGTGTGGTAGTGATCAGTCACATTCCAGGGATGTGTGTCCAGCCCGGGGGAAAACTTGCAATTACTGCAAGGTCGAGGGACACTTCAGGTCAGTCTGCTTCAGACTTAAACGCAAGGAGCAGGGCCAGCAGAGAAACAAAGTGAACACTGTAGCAGAGAGCTCCGGGCAATCTGACTCCAGTGATGACTCCAGTGAAGAGTACTACTATGGTGACAGATGACGCCACCATACAAAAACTGTCAATCATATATGCAACGACCATTGTCTCTCCCTTAACTCTATGAACACTAAATTGCCGCATGCCTCTGTAAAACTTGAAAATATACACTGTAAGGTTATGGTTGATACTGGTAGTGTGGTCAACATTCTTGATCAGTCTATGTATGTAAAGCTAGGCAAACCACAGTTATCAAAATCAGGCTCAAGAAGGTTATGTCCCTATGGTGGAGGTACACACATTAAGGTGTTAGGTACATGTAAACTCACTGTGGAGACCAGGTCCAACCTCCAGGTACATAAGTTTCAGGTGGTCGCTGGCAGTTTTGGTACATTGATAGGTTATAGTTCAGCTTCTGAACTTGGTTTGGTAAAGGTAAACCTGAATAACATCAAAGATAGTTCTGACCGCCTTAAGCACAAATTCCCCAAGCTGTACAAAGGGATTGGTAAGTTGACAGGTACTCAAGTGAAACTTCACATAGATAAGAAAATCAAACCTGTGGCACAGCGTTCTAGAAGGACACCCTTCCACTTGAGGGAAAAAGTAGGGAAAGAGTTGGATAAATTACTCTCTGAAGACATTATTGAAAGAGTAGATGGGGAACCTACCCCTTGGGTAAGCCCTATTGTTGTTGTGCCTAAGAAGAACAAAGAAGAGGTTAGGATATGTATTGATATGCGGGAAGCTAACAAAGCGATTTCCCGTGAAAGACATTTGTTACCCACAACAGAGGAGTTGATAAGTGACCTGAATGGTGCATCCTGTTTTTCAAAGATTGACCTCCGGGCTGGCTACCACCAGCTGGAGCTCAATCCAGAGTCAAGATATATAACAACTTTTTCAACACACAAAGGTCTGTTTCGGTATAAAAGATTATTCTTTGGAATTTCCTCTGCTTCTGAAATCTTCAATGAGCATATTCGCTCTGTGATCCAGCATATCCCACATGTTAAGAATATCAGTGATGACATTCTGGTATATGGTAAGGGTGAAAATGCCAAACAAATGCATGACCAAGCCTTAAATGCCACTTTAACAGCTCTACAGGAGGCAGGACTGACAGTAAATGGCACTAAGAATGAGTACTATAAAGATGATGTCATCTTCTATGGTCTTAAGTTTAGTGCACAAGGTATATCCCCTGACCCTTCCAAGGTCAGTGCGGTTCGAAATATTTCTGCACCAACAAATGTCTCTGAGGTACGTAGCCTCATTGGTATGCTAACATACTGCTCGCGATTCATTCCTAATTACGCAACAGTTAGTGAACCAATTCGGAAATTGTTGCGTAATAACACAGAGTTTGTGTGGTCTAGTGAACAGGACCAATCGCTTCAGTCTTTAAAAGACAGTTTGTCTAATGAGAGTGTGCTACAGTATTTTGACACAAACAAAAAGTCAGAAATTATTGTTGATGCAAGCCCTGTTGGTTTGGGGGCAATCTTCTGTCAGGATAATGATGTAATTGAGTATGCGAGCCGTGCACTATCCCCAACAGAATCTCGCTATAGCCAAACTGAGCGCGAAGCTCTTGCAATTGTGTGGGCCTGTGAACACTTTGATATGTATTTACGAGGGGCTCCACATTTTGTGGTCTGGTCAGATCACAAACCTCTAGAAAAGATTTGGAAAAAGGCAAAAGCCCCGTCACTGAGAATTGAGAGATGGGGACTCCGCTTACAATCATATGATTTTACAATTAGACATTTGCCTGGATCGCAGAATCCAGCAGACTGGATGTCTCGCCATCCTGCACCAAGTCATAAAAGTTCTCAGGAAGAATACATTGCCGAATTATATGTTAATTTTGTTGCAGAATCCTGTGCCTTCGCTGCTTTGACTTTGTCTGATATTTGTGATGCTGTTACAAACGATGCTACATATGGCAAGGCCATTGAACTCACAAATTCTGGAAATTGGCATTTGTTAAGAAAATTGACTGATCCTGAAATTGATTGTGTAACGCTGAAAGAGATCAGTGCAGTTCGCGAAGAACTAACATTACACCCATTAGGCATACTACTGAAAGGTAACAAAATTGTCTTACCAAAAAGCCTATATGAAAGAGCTATAGCTATTGCTCATGAAGGTCACCAAGGAATGACCAGAACAAAATCCTTTATAAGATCAAAGGTTTGGTTTCCAGGTATCAATAACCTGGTAGAAGAGCGAATAAGAAATTGCACTGCATGTCAACTTGTACAAAATGACCCTGTACGGTTAGAACCATTGTGCATGTCGGATTTACCAGATGGTCCATGGGAAAATCTAAGTGCTGATTTCTGTGGTCCATTACCATCAGGTGACTATCTGTTTGTCATCACGGATGAATACTCCCGTTATCCTATAGTAGAGATTGTCAAGTCTGTTTCTGCAAATACAGTTATTCCTGTTTTGGACAAAATTTTGTCAGATTGGGGGGGAGTCAAACAAATCAAGACTGATAATGGTAGTCCATTTAACTCGCATGCATTTGCTGAGTTTGCGAAATATTCTGGTTTTCATCACCGTAAAATTACACCACGATGGCCCCGTGCAAATGCACAAGCAGAAGCATTCAATAAGCCGCTCATGAAATCTATTCGTACTTCAAAAATTGAGGGTAAAAACTGGATGTACAAATGTACAAATTCCTGAGACAATACCGTGCAACCCCACATCCATCTACTGGGTTTACACCATATTTTCTACTCTTAAGGCGAGAACCTTTGACAAAATTACCCCAGCTAGATATCAAGTCAGATGACCTCATTCATCTAAAAGCAAAACAAAATGATGAAGAAGCAAAAGCAAAAATGAAAAGGTATGCTGATTCTAGAAATCATGCAACTGAGTCAAAGATTAATGTCGGTGATCAAGTCCTTGTCAGAACAGAAACGAAGCATAGTAAGTTAACACCTGCATATGTCTCACAACAATATAAGGTAACAAGAAAGAAGGGTAATATGCTAACTGCTACATCTGAAGACCATAAAATCACAAGAAACAGTTCTTGTTTCAAGCCAACAATGGTAAAACCTGAGGTGATTGATATTACTGAAGAAGATGTACTAGATGAAACAGCAATCAGTAACACTAGCACAGCACCTGATGTACCTGAGCCTAACACACCTAGTCCTAGTAAACCTGTATCACCTCAGCACATACTTCCGCAACGTGCTAGGCGCAGACCAAAGTATTTAGAAGATTATGTATCTAAGTAGATTACATTAATAGGTAACTGTATTTTATTAATGTTCATTTACCATTTCAGTTTTGTATAATCTTGCATGCATGTGACTCAGATATTGTTTGTGAACATAGGGTCTGATGTACTTTCTTTCCAAGAAGAGGAGGGATGTAGTATCCTTGTATACTATTGCATCTAATGTCTAATGTTTGGTCTCTATATGTGTGTTACTGTTAACATGACACACTTACTGTAAGCTGCTGCCATCTGTGAGCAACTCTAACAACTACTCATGTATGACCTCTATGCGGTATTTCTAGGAACAGGGGATTGTGACATACTTCTCGCTCTCTGTCCATAGCCTTGGTACCATGAAGACATAGGAATAAATGCTGCCATAATAATCCACCATCATCCTGCCTTAGTTCCCATATTTCACATAATCATACACTTAAGACAGTACCGGTATGTGGTAAATTGTCTTTGAGGTCATGACTTCTATTTTCAAGGTCAAATGTCAAAATCTACTTTTTTTCTTAAGGTGGGTGACTTAAGAATTTTAGAGAGAAAAATACCCAACTAGGATTTTAGTAAAGGTACATGCATCGGGGTTATAAAAAATCCAGGGGCCACTCCAAACACAGGCCGCTTTAAAGGGCACAACTTACTCGGGCACCTTCTAATGGAAACCAGGAAGCAGTACAAAGAAATCTCAAAGAAAAATGTGCCACATGAACTTCGTTAAGCCCATAAGACAGCGACATCTACCACAGATTTTCACCGACCCCATCATCGATTATAATCGGGGGGAAAAATGTCGCTGTCCCCTCAATTACGCTTGCCGATCACACCTCTCCACTTTATGGTCTTGCACAGCGACCCGATTGAGATCAAAGAGAGCGTGCGGGAGCTGGGCCCGTCTGGGCCATGGGCCGCTGGTCTGGATTCAGAGAAAATTATTCAAAGTTGGACAACTTTAGATCCAATTAGAATATCGGGAAATTGTTTTCAGATTTATCATCGCCTCTGTCTCCCCTACAAATCGATGTAAGGACTTGTAAATCAGACTAAGGGATAGGTGGCAACTTTTTCCACAGGCCGCTGTCGCACCTTATCTGGGTGGTTACGCAATGCCTGCAGCCAAACAAGCCCCTGGCAACGTATTCTTTAGCATTGAATCACTCAGTATATTAGCGTAATGCGTTCACAAGACCCGTGTAAATCATTTTCAGAGAAAAAACAGTGATTTCATCGTATTCTATGGTATTCCAGCTCCAATTTGATGTACCATAAATGCATATCACTTAAATGATACTTTAGATATACCTTAGATAACACAGGAACACTGAGACTGCATACACACTAATACATTGGCAGGCCTAGCTATAATATGCTTATCTTTTTCCAAGCCAAACCCCAGATTATATCAACTATAAAGTTTAGACATCCCAGACTTGTTGATACAATACCCTTGTTAGTTCCAACAATTTGATCTGTCTAAAAAACACTCCTGCAATCACACCCACCGTTCACACTTTAGGTGTGATTGCTGTTTGTCTCTATATGAATACCGCTGGAATCGCGGTGTTTGTCCGAGCGGCCGCCTAACGAGACAGTGGGCCGTTAGGCGGCGCTGAACGGCAAAACCTGTATTCAAACGGCCTGCTCAGAATCGGGAGCACTCAGTGAAGTGCGTACAGCAATACCATTAAAGCTTATATAAAGCAATTAAGCTCTGTTAATTAATTCTAAAAATTAGGCCCCGCCCACACGGCTTTCAACCACGTGTGGATCGGGGCCTACAGGTGCATATCTCGGGTGAGGTGTAGGGTCCAGTCGCGACGACCTGACCCGTAGTGTCTGACCTAGACCACTATATATATAACCATTCTGAGCACTGTGTAGGCTTCATTGACTCTCTGAGTCTCGGTGAGAGCACTTACACCCGGCTGTATTTAGTAGGGTGAGACTGGAATACACAACATCACAACATGACATATTGTTAGAGTGAGTATAATAAGTTATAACATTAAAAGTTATACCTTATAGATTTGGATTGGACTATTATACTGTATAAATCTGTGTTTATTTTACCAGTGTATGTAGAGCGATGCCTGCCTGAGACTGTGTGTGTGACTGGACTGTGGGAGCACATGTGTGTCTGTCACACACAATGTCGACCTGTGTGATTCTATGTGTGCATAGACGTTTCATGGTGCTGGAGAGTGGGTGGTTAATATGATCACTAGGTCAGATGAATTATTTTAGAATTTAGCCAGGAGGTATGTGATAAACGCATAACACTGCAGTGCATATTATATCTAGGAGTAAATGTAACCCACTTGCACCCAGTCAACTTGCCCTTGCTGTGACTGCCTGAGTCTCGGATCCAAACATATCAAGCACTAGGTAAAGTATCCACCCCTAATCTGTTCGTTCTTCCTGTACAGGGACAGGGCCGGGTACATTGGCTAATCAAGCACCAGTAGGTCAATAAGGTATTTCATTCTCAAGTGATTAATCATGATCAACTGGGTACACTTCTAAGACCCTGAGACACTGACCCTCTATACCGTTCACTATGTCCCAGTGAATAGCATGCAGATCTATAGTGAATGGATAGTGATTTTTAGCAGGAAACTGGAAGTCCATCTGAGCACTCTAACCATTAGGCAATATATAGTCATGCAAGCACGCTCTAATGAAAAGGAGTTTTGATCGTCATACTGTGAGTGGGAGCACTCTTTAGTTAAAGTTTAGTAACTTTAATAGGCTCTAATAATTAGAAATATAGTATTTCATAATATACTTATATCTAAAGACATTATATGAGGTCCTGAAGCGAGTGAAGTGAAATGATTACTAATAGTTTTAGTATATATTAGACTGTTTGTTTCAAGCATTCTACTGATATACATCTAATGTGTTATTCCATGTTGTCCTGCCGTCATTATGGTAGCCGGTAAGGGTGACATAAAACCCGAGTTTAAGAAGACAAGACACATCTAGTCCCATTCACATCCGAAGACCAAGAGCCTCCTCTTTATTCCAGTATATATTCAAGTCTCCACATAGAAAATGGGCCAATGCGCATGAGCAGTTAATGTTTACATATCATCAGATAAGACTGCAGCAGGGGAATGTGATATCACCTCTCATTGTTTTAGAATTCGCCAGAGGCACTCATAACATGCAGTACATGTTGATAAAAGCATTTTCAATGTTTATAATATTTTGTCTGCTATTAGAAACGTTCCCACAGTGTCTGGGATACCAAGAATAGTCTTGCTAATACCTTCACAACCTTGCTAATACCTTCACAACGGTACATTACCCCACCAACTTATTTTAACTTTTATTGTATAAAAGTTAGAAATTATCTCATTGACCAATACCTTTACCATTTTAGAATTCGCCAGAGGCACTCATAACATACAGTACATGTTGATAAAAGCATTTTCAATGTTTATAATATTTTGTCTGCTATTAGAAACGTTCCCACAGTGTCTGGGATACCAAGAATAGTCTTGCTAATACCTTCACAACCTTGCTAATACCTTCACAACGGTACAATGTGTGAATAATACCCTTGATGTGCGTCACGTTTATATGAGCATCATTGTCATTTAAAGAGAGAGGGGATCATAACAGATTTGTCTGACATAGTGAATGGTATGTCAAGTATGACAATTTATTTTCATGTACCTAGAACACTAAATGGTCGCTATGGATTGTCCATTTATAGTCTAGAGGAACTGGCCACCTATTATCATATAGAAATATAAAACTACTATATTATTAGTAATAAGTAATTCCTGTTTTTTGTATAATTATTCCATGACATTTTCACAATTATCTGAGTATTTCTATGCATGTCAGTATATTATTCTATAATGTTAAATGCAACCCCTTGATACATAATAGAGTGTCCATCTCGGAGCAGTTACTCTGTTTCCACAGATTGATGTATATATGGGTTGGTTGAATTAAAGAGGGGCCATCCTCTACGTCTGGACTCGGCGTTATGGTCTCTGTCGTAAGGCAGTCCGAACTCGAGGGTTTTATGTCACCCTCACCACGGCCACAGCAATGCAGGGGACAACAGGTAAGAGAAAATTGGTATTCCACCCCTTAGAATGATTCTAGATCAACATTACCTAGAACAAGGCGAGGTAGTGAGAGTGATACAGTGATAAACTCCATACACCAAACAACGGTCTAATATGTATTGTTGAGATCCCATGTGGAGAGCAAAAAAAAACAATACATAACCACCGGATCATCGCCATGCAGATGCACCGCTATGTCATCCGCATATAAATGTACTTTAGTTTGAGATGATATCTTTACAATGTCCTTAACATATATCAAGAAAAAGTAGGGTCCAAGAATGGATCCCTGGGGTACCCCGCATGGTAGACTATCAGACAGAATACCATTGGCTAACGTATGTTAAGAGCGATCAGTTAAGTAATCTTTAATCCAGGAGAAGATATTGCCCTTGATTCCTCAAATACGAAGTTTTCGTAATAGAATATCACGGTTTACGGTATCAAACGCCTTGCATAGATCGAGATAGCATATCAAAGAGAGTTTGCCATCATTGATGGAGAGAAGAAGATCCTCAGTAATCGTTACACAGGTGTCAACAGTTGAATGGTTTTTTGAAGTTGTTGGTATGCTCTGATCACCTTCTCGTTGAAGTCAATTTCACAATTTTGATTGTCAAACTTTACTTCAGCTTCAGTCAGGCCAAAGTGTTCAAAGGTGAAGGGGTTTTGGCTGATGTTACCAGAGCAGGCCGACTCCTTCACTAACCCTAAGATAAGAAGTGAGGGAATTTGGGCAGTGTTGGTTTGGCAATAGGTGAACGTTCAAAGACAAACTTGACTTCACAGTGAGACAGTAGCAGTTTGCACTGACAGATAAGGTCTAGCATAGGGCGAATTATAGCAGACTGTGTTGCAGCAGATCTAGCTAGAGCCTTTCTAGCCACTGAACCTTGATTAATTTCCCACTTCAGGAATCGAGGACTTGTCTGGGGTGGGTAGAAGGCAACCTAGTCTCTAGTTACTTACAATATCTATGTTTCCCTGCTTTGGGATAGGAGAAATTTTCCCTTTTTCCATCTATGGGGAAATTTACCTGAGATACACCCCCCCCCCCCAATTAATTTCACTACCCCATTTATGATTCCAACTAAAGCGTTTTTTAGAAATGATGTTTCTATTTCACTAATCCCTGACGACTATCTGGGTAAAGGTACTCCTCATATTGGATGTAACACCTAGGTGAATCCATGTTATAGTGTGATTTGTCCCTGCCCCACATGTAGTGAGCAGCGTTCCCAGGAATGTAATGACCATTCACCCTTTCACCCATTATGCCCTCTCCCTGATTGCGATGCGGCGGGGAAAGAGTCACCAGCGGTCTGTGCCAGGTGCACTGAGCGCCCCATACACACAGGCCTGCTATCTCACTGCTAGAGAGGCGGGCCTTATATGTTTTCATGACATTCTCAAGGAGTTATTGATTCATATCAGCTTTAAACACCCAGCAGGCTAATACTAAAGAATACGTTGCTCTGTAGATGTTTGGCCGGCGACTCGTTGCATAACCAAGCAGATAAAGCGCACTCCTGTCCAGTGGAAGGGGTCTGGATCCGCTCCTGATTGGGGAGGGGGTACAGACCTTACAGACAAGGTTGAGAGATTTGAACAATTATGTTTATCACTGGACGATATCTAATCGTCGGTAACTCGATCAACCTTAGGACCTGGCTGATAACTCATTACCCATTTCACTCTCCAACTTACAACCTAAAAAGTGTCTCATACGTCCAGGCATAGAATATTGTGATTTACGCCACCAAAAGCCTTACGTAGGTCAATATATGTAGTTGACATTATTTCCCTGTCATCTATATTAGCTAAGATCGTATTTCCTAAAATAGAAATTGCTTGAGCACATAAACAAAAAATTCTAGGCACAAAAATATTATTTACAAGCCTGATGACCTCAGAGAGGGGTCAAGCTGTCACTACAGATCATTTCCTCTGGTCTGACCAACCACAGGCCTATATGACATAGTGTACAAGTTACCACAGACAACCACTGTATCCTCCAATAAGAAGCGAGATACACACGGAAGTCAGCGGAAAATGCGCGAAATTCTGTGGTCAGTTGTGCGGTCGCACATGGGACTCTAGAGACGTTTCGGAATCCCATTCTATGGGATCTGCGACATACGTGTTCAAAGTGTCATAAGAATCGGTACAAAAAGAGAGGAAGTACTTGAAGTCAAGGCATCAGAAATGGGGGGTGGGGGCGACAATGTTTACCATAAAACTCATGATCTTCCATTTTACAGCATGAAGTGTAAATAAAGTGTAGTTCAGAACCCAAACAACTGATCTTTTTGCATTTGAAAATGTCCAAGTCTGATTTTATAATAGTCTGGTTTACAGACTTAAATTATTCATCTACCAGATAAGAATATCAAAGCCTGTTTTTTAGCATGCAACAATGGCTAAGCCATGTGAGATAAATGTCAACAATCTTTCAAGTCCCCCCCCCCCCCCTCAAATTTCAAAACGTTCTGAACGTACTCTAGAATTAAGGCATTGAAATACATACATTGACTGACTTTGACATTATGGAAGAACATGTATAAGTATGAATGGTTGCTTACTGTGTGGTGTGTCTAGGAATAGAGGGAAACTATGTTCCGGTGGGAATAAGTCAAAGTTACGAGGTAAGGCTTGGAAAAATTACTGCCCAAGGCCTTGGCCGCGGGCAGTAATTTTCCAAGCCTTACTGAGTAATTTTGACTTGAATTGGAGATCCAGGCATGTGGTGGGTGGAGGAGTAGGCTACGTCAGAAAGGACATAGTTCATGTCACAAGTGAAGTCACAAGTCAAGTTCTCCAGCTATCGGAACGGATAACGGGATTACCCACCGACCAACTCCCACGACATACAAAAAACTGTTCAAGGTTATTGTAGTTATATTATCCTATCTTCATAGCACCGGTACTTACCTCAGTGTTTATTATCACTAGTAGGCTATTCATTAGACTGGCTTCAGTCCCTGTACTTGGCTGGTTTTCGCCTGTACACGTACGTTGTGCTAACAAGTATCTTCCGCTGTACGCTGGACTTTCATGGACCTGGGTTCTACTTGTGGTTTATTATCATATGCCGCAAGGGTACAAGCGTGCTAATAGCTGGTTTGAAAGAAGATAGGGGTAAATAGTTACATTATAAACCCTATAGAATATTTCGATTTAGTACTGCTGGAGCACGATCCATCAAATCTTAGCTATGATTGACCTTTTATGTGCCCCTTTAACAACATTGTACATTCATGTTATGTTCCATCTTTCAGAGCCACGAGTTAACACTAAATCACACTTACCCTCACAGTCATGTGATTATGTGGACACACTATTTGGGAAATAAACATGTAAACATTATTTATCGTCTCTCACTTATTAGGTAGTACTGGTGCCAAACAGCCTTTGCAAAACCTCACGATGGGATCAGCTAAGAAAATGGAGAAGAATGGACATCTCTCTCCATGCTCCAAGATAGTGAGAACAGTTCTTATCTATCTATCCTGCATTTGTATGGTAAGACAATTTGTTATAGAAATCCTAACGGGAAAGCTACGTGCTCTCATATGAATCTTATGTTCCATAGAACGTATGAAGTAAAGTTTATTTGATCTATCAGTGGGGATGCTTTGAATTGTCAGGAATGAACTGTAGAATAGTTATCTAAGTTATCATTAATCTCTAAAATTGATTTAACTATCCGTAGCCAGTTGTGTCATTCCATTTAGACAGTCGTTGTAGATATATATATGGGAATGGGATAAGGAAAAAACTGAGGATCGATCTTTGTCAATTAGAGTACATAGCATCATAGTAGGATTATACCAATTGCATAAACCATTCTCAATTCTAACCATAAAAGAAAATATTGTTATGGTATACATGACATTTGAAATCTAGAAAGGTAGAATATTGGGAAATTGAACAAAATGTGGGCTTGGTATCCAATATTAAGACGTAAGAAGGAGAGTACTGTGTTGCAGACAAGAGTACTGTGTTCCAAAAAAGACACAACAGAATGAAACGTTTTTAGCCCAGACTACAGATTTTGAATATGTTATACCTTATTCATGTCAAGCATCATGTACATTCAGGGTGTATATGTGAATATCCTCGGCCCCAGTCTGCTGGACATTGAATACTACACATCAACCACTACCAAGGAGGTAACTTCATTGTTCATTTGGCGTCACGGCGGCTACTTACTGGGTTCACTCCTCGTTGGACCAATCGTCGACAGATTCCACGAATACTTCGTCCTGTCGTTCACATTCGGCATAATGGCCGTTGCTGTAGGAGTGTCACCTTGGTGGACAGAACTCAATATCTTTGGAGCTATGTTTGCAGTTGGTGGCGTAGTAAACTGCTTCTGTTTTGTCAGTACGTATTCAATCAAATTGTTTGTTAGCACTTTATTTTGCCATACTTAACCTAATCTAGGAAATATGTCCTTCAGTACCCTACTTTCTATCGTTAATAGGCATTTATGCCTATTCTATCTGATTATCATCAACCAATGCATTTACACATTTCTATTCAATTTCAGCAATGGTAACATTAGTTGTGGTCATTTGGGGTGTAAAATCCGACCCATACCAGCAGGCACTGTTCTTCGCTCAAAATATAGGCACCCTGCTTTGCCCTCAAATATTCAAGCCGTTTATGACGACAATGCCCCACAGTGACACATATACCTTCATAGCCGGGATGTCGACAAATACAACAGCAGTCATGAACACAACAGGCTCCAGACCTTCCAATGCTACATATATGAATAACACAATGCAGGATGTAGACAATAACAACAGGTCATCTATGTTCCAATACGGCTATGTGGTCGTAGCTAGCTGTTTGGTATGTGCTTGTGTCATAAACGCTGGCACATTCTGCTTTGATGGATTCAGGATTATGAAATCATCCAAGGGACATTTACAAAACAGGTTAGATACTATCAAGGTTGAAATCAAAGGTACTCAAAAGATTTGTGTGCTAACGTTAGTATTCTTGCTAGGATTTACCCTGTCAGCCTTTGAAGAATCATTTACTGGCCTATTAATCACTTTCTGTGTAAAACATCTCAAGTGGAGAAGCACAGTAGCCACAGATTTGATAACAGTATATCTCGCTGCTTCTGCCTCGTCAAGGGGTCTAGGAATCATCGTTGCTAAGTTTCTGGCCGCCTCCAAAATGTTAGCCGTACTGGTTCTTCTTATTCTAACTGGATGCGTTCTTATGACCTTCGCCTTGAATCTACATTGGGTTATACCATGGATTAGTGCTGGCTTGATTGGCCTTGGGTTTGGGTCTTCTTATCCAGCCCTGATTAACTGGGAACACAGCTGCATGAAACTCACTGGTATTCAGACATCTGTCTTATTTCTAAGTGTTTCCATTGGTAAAACTACCTCTCCATTTTATGTGGGATTTCTATTTGAACAATATAGCCCTATGTGGTTTGTGTACATGAGTTTAATTTATACTGTTATTGTAACTGTTATTTATATCGTCACATATGTTCTAATTAGCTATTTCATTAGAAGAGAAGAACGCGCTGTTCTAATGTCTCAGACAGAGGAAAAAGAACCAATGAATACCATAACTCAGTAATGAATTATAGAAAATGCGTTGTTACTTTAACCTAAACTCTGTGCAATCAAGAATATCGAAAATATAAAACTTCTTTCAGAATGGATGTATATAGTTATTTTTGTGATGTCTTTCGCAGATTTAAAGTCGAATTTCCTACCGAAAACACGATTGTATTTTCTTAAGATATTTCTTGAGATCCTTGCTCTACATTTGCACGACCTGCACTACCTGAAATGATACATGACAGGGAAATACCATAGAGAGTTCCCTTTAACGACTTTTCAAAATCTGGAACAATAAAAGCAGTTAATCAATATGTTTACAGGAATATCCACTCAAAGATATAACGTGATGCTGATTTAAAAGATTTTATTATAAAATATCTATTATAGCAAAGAGTGAAAATCATCCTTTTATGATAGAAATATATAAAAGTAAACGATATTATGCTTTTCAGACTGTTTAGAGTAATGTGAAGATGTTTTCTTCTTGCATCGTGTTTCACACAATATCAACAGGCTGATTTATGCTAATTGTATTGCATGTACAATATGGATCTGGATCTGATCAATTATGTTATATGTCATTGACGGTATCTGACCAATTTTGTCCGGATTTATAAATCACCGTTCTTGTGGTACGCTTTTAGTAGTCGAATGGTAAATTATTGTATAATATCAAGGACTTCAGAATACAGGTGCAGACGTTTGATGACGAGAGAACTGTTCTCGCTCATCACACTGGATACCTTTCTGCCAGACGTCTCCGAGCTTCTTCAAGTTCTTGATCAAACTGCTCCTGCTTCGACTGCTTCCTCAGTCTCTCCTTCTCTGTCTCCATTTGCTTCTTTATTTCAGCAGTTGCACTTTCCTTATTGTTCTCTGTTTCGTCCTCCTGTTCTTGTTCATCTTCATCTTCACATTGGACCTCTGCTTCTATTTCATCTGTTGCTTCCACTTCTACAGCAGATGGATGAGTGTCTTTTCTTTCTTCTTCTTCCTCTATTACAACCATTGGTTGCTCTTCTGCTTCCCAGTGTTTCTTTGACGATTCTTGCGTCTGATCTTTCGTCTCTCCTTTCTTTTCCATAGCTTCTTTTTCTATATGTTTCTGTTGCAGTTTGGTATTGCCTTTTGGCTTCTTTACTGGATCCTTTGTCTTTACATCAACATCTACCGCTTTCTCATTTCTATTCTTTTTAGCTTTGGTCTTTTCTGTTTCCTGTGATTTGTTTTTCACCTCAGATTTACCCATCATCTTTTGTTTCCCATCCTTTCCTTGTTTCCCCTTGACTTCCTCTGTTGCCTTTTCTTTGACATCCTTCTCCTTTTTACCCTTGTCCGCCTTTACTGCTTCATGTTTCACCTCAGATTTGCCCCTCGTCTTTCGCTTCATATCCTTTCCATGTTTCCCCTTGACTTCCTCTGTTGCCTTTTCTTTGACATCCTTCTCCTTTTTACCCTTGTCCGCCTTTACTGCTTCTTGTTTGACCTCAGATTTTCCCCTCGTCTTTTGTTTCCCATCCTTTCCTTGTTTCCCCTTAACTTCTTCTGTTGCCTTTTCTTTGACATCCTTCTCCTTTTTACCCTTGTCCGCCTTTACTGCTTCTTGTTTGACCTCAGATTTTCCCCTCGTCTTTTGTTTCCCATCCTTTCCTTGTTTCCCCTTAACTTCTTCTGTTGCCTTTTCTTTGACATCCTTCTCCTTTTTACCCTTGTCCGCCTTTACTGCTTCTTGTTTTGCTGATTTCATATCTTCACCCTTAGCTCCTTTCAGACCAGCTCCCTTAGCTTTTTTCCTCTTGTCTTCTTTGTTCTCCTGTTGTGTGTTTCCTTTAGTTTTTTCTGTTTTCTGTTTGCTTTTTATATCGATTTCCTCTTTCTTAGTCAGCTTCTCTTTCATAGGTTTCTTTGCCTCTCCAAGATAGGCAAATGCCAAAAAGGCGACAAGGCAACTGGAAATTAAAAACAAAACGTTGACAACATTTACTATGGCAGGTATTATAGATTGTCAATTTCTGACACCTTATTTCCAAAAGGATTAACTATTAAATTTCGTAAACCACAACATTAAGAACTTCCTTTTGCCAAAGATATGAACATTTAAATAAGGATAATTTCTCGGGCCTAAAAAGATCTAGCTGAACTCCTGGGAATATACTCATCATTAACACAAGATTGGTCCCTTAATTGATTTTTCAGGTCGCATTATCATACTCCCTCGGTAAAATGTCAGCTTTCCAACTTTTCCATGAAAATGCACGTCTTCATTTCAGTGTAGGAAATTCTCATTCACCTCAATAACACAATGGTTTGACCCTACCCACAGGCCCTGAACCCCATGCTGTGACTGATACCAATCAGTTTCCACGTTTTCTTCTATCACACTGAGGGACATAATATTCCCTCTCTTTTCCAGACCTCAACTGATACCTCTGGTAAATTGTCAAATGAAAAAATTGCTAAGATATTGACCCCAATAGATCGTCATATGTATTTACGTAAAACGATTCTATCATGCGCATATCCGTATAGAACTCGGGAAAATATATCATAAGAACCCTGATGGTGAATATTTAGAGAAGACCAACAGCATACTTTCCAATTGGAATTTATCGACGAAAGTGATAAGTACATGTACGATGAAAGTATCCTCAGGTATATGCGATGGCGGGAGGAGAAGGGGGGGGGGGTATAAACTGTGGTAATGACATTAAGATAGAAGGCGAGTCAGAGTCACTTTGCTTACAGTATTGAGCAAAGGTTGAGCGCTACACCTCTGATGATTTGGATTGATGTATGGTCTGAGTTCATGGTGGATTCTGATTGTTGAAAAAGCAATGCACTTATTTTCATTCGGGGGCGACATTGCGAAGATACACAGGGAAAAATTAATGTTGGGAACACCTCCAACAATGCTTAGCGTCACATCTTGCCGCAAGTTTTACATAGATAGCTTGAAAAGTTCATAATCGTGTCCACATTTTGAAATGTTTCAAAATAATTCCCTTGTAGCAAATTGTGACTCTTACCGCGACTATCGACCAAAGGACTGTCCCGTCGCCTTGTGTGGGAGCTTGCGGACATACTTATTAATGTTCTTCATACTAACAACATTAGCGTGAAAAAGAAGGCCAATATATCTCCAGCGTAATGCGAGGCCTACTCCCTAAACAAAAGGAAAAACAATCTGCATTTATGGGGGGAGAATAAAGGCCAATTGACGAACATGGAAAAATATCTGGATATTGTAACAAAACGATGATGGCGTACTCACAGCAGAACAAGTGTGTGTCCTCTCATGGTGACTGTCAGAATCAGTGTATTGACAGGGGTAACCACACCTCCTGTACTCAACCAGCAGCGATAGATAAACTTCGACGACCTTATGTAGTAAACCCACTTCTATGCACTATACATGTATATGTAAATATTCAGTTCCATAGAAAAGACATTTTCCTGGTTGAATATTTTATATGCACTATGCAGACTATTGTCTGTTTTAGGCTTACCAGAAATCATTACTATCAAGTACATATATTCCAAATTATTTTTTCACGTTCCATCATATTAGGACCACCGACAAGTATGCCGATTGCTAAAATGAAACGTTTCATGCAGCATTCGTGGACATATAATCAAGATCATCCACTCTATATAATCAAGATACATTTGGGCATCGAACCCATGTTTGCACTGATTGAATCGATATGTTTGAATTATACTAGTACTATTGAGGATTACTACGTGGCAAATAGAGGGTGGTTTATGGCATTCTTTAGGCAGGGGATACCGGTTTTACTATCTTCATAAGGTTAAAAAAAACTAGTAATCTAAAATGTATTGGATAGTTTTTTATGTCTCGAGGTATATCTTGTTGTCCTTTTTTCAAATACGTCGATACACATATATTAGAAATTTATTGAGGTCATCTGATATACACTACTTGGAATATGTTTAACAGAAGATATATTGTAAAATGATGAGTGTATTTTAATTTTAGAACAGAATCGAACATTCAAGTTGCATCTAACTTCAGCTATTATAACTTACTCTGCGTGCAGTGAAAATGAATTATATATTTAATTTGTTATCAAATTTGCAAAACTGTATCAATATATGGCGGTTATCTGTTGACACTTTGGGAAGTATTCAAGCTTATCTGTTCTAGACATGAATTGGCAGATAAGTCATCATTTATACATCCGCTGCCAGATTCCTAGTTCTGAATATTATGAAGTGGAACACATTCATATCGAATGAAACTAAATATATTAATTTACGAAAATCTACTTTTGGTACAAGCAAAAGCAATTCATTCTTTGAACGTAGGGTGTGTGAAGCTATCCAGTCTGATATATTATTTATGACACTTCCCTTCCAACAAGGCTCCGACAATTTTCATAATTGTAGAATATGAATTACTCACAGTTCAAATGATTAAAAAAATTCACCAATCTGAAAGGTGGAGTACATTACTATAAACTATCAGAATCTGGAAATGACTTCATAGAAGAGATGGTAACAGATGTTCCTATTTAGTCTTTATATCTTGTGTAGTTATGTCAGAGACGGAAAAGCGCCGGTTGTTAAAGGCACACCATATTTTCATCAATATGTGTCAATTATTACATTAGATATGCTTTAATGTACCATTTTTGCACGTATGATTTAATATGATTTTTAAAATATTTCTTTTTTTTTTGGAGTTGAAAAATCTTCAGATATAGAAAGGGCTTGTCCTGATTAATATTTCTTTAAGATTTGGCTGACATGGGTCAATCATGAACAGAGATATTGACAAAATTATTCAAAGACAATTTAGTAATGTAAACGCCCATAGACTTAACATATGTCCTGGTGGAACACCAGCTTAATTCCGTTCTGATGAATATCTTGGCATGACATCTATAGTTTTCATAGACCAGTTGTCATCTTCTGTTATGAGACAGCCTAAGTATTACCAAAGAACTAAATAAACCAATTTCTACAGATTAATATCAAGAAATGTGAAGATGAAGTGGAAGGTAGGTAAGAATCACTAAAGTATAGAGGCTGACAATGAAAACTCAGTTCAGATTTGGGGTCAGCTTGTTTATTTAGATACGTTTATAAAGATAGATATTGAAAACATTCATGGACTACGTATACCTGTTGCCGATCCTAATGACAAGGATTTCATTTTGTATATATAACAGAATGGAAGAAACATAAAGGAACAACATTGGTTGAATGATAGAACAATGCATTTCCCAGCTCCAGAAAATACGTTCTTTGATTATATATATTCACGATAAAGTAAAATGAGCGGATGTGTTACCAGAAAAGAAAATACTGGTGGCAAGGTAGGTAACCCACTGCATTATATGGTTTTGTTGGAGTGTGTCTATCTTAACCAAATAGTTTTACCATATATCTTTTACATGTGAACCTTGCACCATTATGCAATGGCGCTGGCTGTCGGATGCTCATCTCAGGTAAAGCCCAAAACACATCTACCGATTCAGGGTTGAACAACTAGTTCCCCAATTTGTATAGGAGTCGGTGAACTTTTCTTAGGCGAATTACGCATCCCGTCGCCCGATTAGCGGCCATCCCAGCAGGATGCCAGAGGGTGGGTAGTGGGTGTTAGTCCTAAGCAAATCAGTCTACACTTACCGACAGAGATACGGTTTGTACCCCTCCGATTGTGTTACGATACAGGAACATTGGCCTAGTCGTTGGTCAAGTCGGCCGGCTGCCAGGAGCATTAATCGGTGAGGGACCGCATCTGACCACATATCTGTGTGTGGCAGCCCCAATATCTCCTTACCCACCGATTAATTATGTTAATTATGGACCGATATCGGTACGCACTACGGTGGGTATTTCTAATGTTCCGTTGTCACCGACTGGAATTATTAACATGTTGGTAAACTTTTGCAGAACGATTTGGGAACATCGAACGACAACTCAACGGCGACAAAAGAACATCTGAAGGAGGGGGTTCACAAATTGTTGGCTGACCTTTGCCTTGCTGCCCTATATCTACCATCTAGGGCCGACTCCATTAGGATGCATTAGATGTGCATTGGGCTGTAAAGGCCCGGCCCCACTGGTGCGATGCCATTGTCGCATGTCAATAAAAAGTTTTAAACGGCCGGCGAGGGTAATAAAAAAAACCGCGTCATCCGTGGCACCGCACACAATCGCTCCTGTGGGGCCGGGCTTGAACATATTGAAATGTTCCATCGCACAGGTACAGTTCTTGCATAGAAACTGCACCAAACTTCATGATTCCATTTAGTTACACAGGATACCCTGATCATTGCTACCTTGGACCTACTATAGTTAATGAGTACCACACCTGAGAGAATCCACCTGGGTGCCAGGTCTCAAGAGGTGTGAAATCTGTGAAAATGCCAGGCTGTGTCTTTAGCCTCGGTGTAATTCTGATACTTTGTAAAGCATGAGGGATGAAAAGTAACATAATTGTTTGGTAATATATAGGTGGTACCAGAAGCGATGCGAAGAATCAATCGCCTTATTGGGGCATACCCTGAATTTCCCCTGCGATTGACTGCGATGAATCCCTCGCAATAGGGGTCATTAACCCCGCCGAGGGGGATTTATGGGACCATAAAACATGTGCAACCATCGCAAAAGGTAAAACTGAGGGTAGACCTAAAAACATAAGAGCTCAGCAGGTTTAATTATTTTTCACTATCGTAGGATTTCAGTCTTCATGAATAGGTCTAGTTATGTCTGTCTCTATGTGGGGGAGTAACTGCAATCAGATCCTGTCAAAATCCAGCATATGGTAGATAACTATGGCATTGATGATCACTTCAGCTACAGACAATTTAGCACCTTTGAAAGAAACTAATTTATAGTATGCCCTTCGGCAGGCATATCGCTTTAATGCTTAAAATTTATGGTCTAGGCCTTCGCTGATCTGTGATGTATATACATTGTATCAGCCACAGGCGATGTAATGGGAAACGACCCCTCCATTATATTCCCTGATTCTCAATATGAATGAATTGGGCCATAAATTCTCCCCCGATCTATGGCTAAATCCAAATAGTCTTTGAAAATAGAAGTCAAGCACTTTGTATATTTTGGGAATACATGGACACATTTTAGCTTATTCACATTTCCATAAGCTCTATAAATTGTCCCACAGTTCATTAACAGAATGATTATCACGAATTCAAATCTAAATCGAGGGGATGCTACATTTGATAGGCCTTATACCTATAAGACATCGACATGTATCACCGATTTTCACATCGAGATTTTTATTATCTCCGACCCTTAGCAGAAGCTCCGTAAGATGTGCGTTTGCGGGTTATCGACGGCAAGGTATAGGCTACTGTAAAATACCTTAATGCTATAGCTATTTGTTTTGTATTGCTACGTTTCGCCGGTATATTACATAGCTGCCTACCACTATACCATTTATGATTCAATTGAAGCATGTATGCTAAGGTGACATTGTGACAACTGATGATGTATACAGAACGAATGCAATATAATATAATTACAATAAGATCATTTGCATTTAATGTCTCCAATATTCTTGTCCTTAATTCCTTAATGTCCAGACCGGAAATGAGATGTAATCACCGTCTGGGCAAGAAGAATATTCCTCGTTCTTCGCATAACAGTACACTTATTACAGAGTATTTCTCTGAGTAGCGTTGACAGCATGCATGAAAACAGCATATTGGACAGGGATACAAATCTATTATTTGATAGTAGGCCTACTTGAATATCACAGGTTAGAACAAACATATTTCTGCAGGTTTTGTAAAAGAGCTTATGCTTTATCCCAATCATACCCTTTTGATTTCTTACCATACATAATTCGGGTATGACTTTAAAAAAGTGAAATAACTTTCTGTTGATTTAAAGATAAGCACCTTCATTAAATCCTGTAATCATAGTGACGTCAAATGGTAGGTTCAACACTTGAAATCATTTTGCCATTGAATAAGCATAAAGATCTCGTCAATCTGGTCAGAAAACATTTCTCAAGTCGTTGCAGGCAGTTCAGCATAACCCGGGTTTTCAAATGCAGTCGAGAAAGACGCCGAACCATCCGGATTTAAGCGGACGCTCTTTGATTCCACAGGCGCAACGTCAGGTGGCGTTATATCCATAGGTGCATGCGCACCGCGCACTATGCTGGGTACGTCATAGATGGAATTCACAGTTTGTGGTGACGTCAGCGATGGAGGAGACTGTTGTGCCATCTTCCGGCGTTTGTAGGAGTAACAGATGAGGCAGACGACAATGGTAAGCAGAACGACACCCGCGATCAGAGCAATGATCACCCAATGCATATTGGCTTTGAGGCTGTCAACGGCAACAGCAGAGGATACTGCAAACAATAGGTATAATTGGTTGTTTTAACAATTCAAAGATCATCGATTGGTCATAAGAAATTTATATTTCATCCCCGATTTTCATAACTAAATCGTCCCCCTCAAGCAAACCCTTATATTCCCTGTCCAAATGGGCATATAAAGATTATGAACAAAGCAACATCAATGCACATACTCATAGAAATTAAAACAAAAGTTATTGACTAAATCAGAAGGATATAGGATTAATAATATTGATCGTATCTGAATTATCCCTAGAGTGTTTGGGCACGCAATGTATATGTTGTATCCCCAACTTACATACCTCGATTGTTCTCAAGCAAATCTAGGTAATTATGAACTATATATCATTGGGTTTCGAGGCCAATGTCCTATTTACCTGAGATTGATCTGAAGGTGATTACGAAACCTTTACTGCTAGCATTGGCAGAGGAAGTTACTAGTCGGAGATACGCAGATCGGCCTGAAGTTGTCATATCTGCTGGAATGTCATCTCCGCACCATCGGAGAATCGGTTGCGATGATGGCAACGGACCTGAGGATATTTATTATAAAAGAAGTGACAAGTTATTTATTTACTCTGTTGCCCTCCCCCACCATATCACAAAATTGTCTGACTTTCATGGGGGTATGACGATAGAGACATTATGAGCGATTATGAGAACGGTTGGTATATAGGAGTTTTGGCGCCTAATGAAAACCAACACAGACAAAAAGCCGTGGCTGACAGGTAGCCTCTTTATTGTTAAAGAAATTTCATGTGGTTATATGATGAAACTGTGTATAAATGAAAAGAATCAATAACGAATTATTCAAAGGAACTCATTTCTCGCATATGAATAATAAACAGCCTTCGGAACGTTACAATGGAATATAAAATGATATTGATTCCATTCAATACAATTACAGATACTGTATATGGTCACCAAACTATAAAAATTCGGACTTTTATGAAAAAATGTTTCTGTTTCGGTACTAAGGAGGACACAATTTCCACTAGAAGTGCTGCAACGTATTGTAATGTTCAAATCACAAAATTCAGGGGAAAAAAACCAAGTAGAACTGTGGTCCGGCAGAACGAGGTGTACTTGTATCCTTGATACAAAACAATGAAATAGCCACTGGGCCTTGACCTCGTTGCTCTAAGTGGACATAACACTCTGTGCTAATGTTAAATCATTTGCAGAGATGTGGCCTTTATCCTACCCCTAATAAAAAACGCCATAGGCTTAACATGGGATTTGTTTATGTCACTGGGTGTGACATAAAGTGTTGTTTATGCCACTACTTTCTAATACTGAAAAAAATGTAGAAACGGGGTAGGATAAAATCTAGACGCCACTCGTTTGAGTTTGAGTTTACTTATGTCACTCATTTTGTTGGCTCCATAATGTCACTCGTCTTCAACTCGTGAAATTATGGAGCCAACAAAATGCGTGACATAAATAAACTCAGACTCAAACTCGTGACGTCTCTTTATATGACCCTATGGTAATGTATACTGACCGAACACTTAATAAAGTATATATATGCGCTTAATAAAGGACCATAAGGCCCGGCGTCCACTGCGTTCCAGATCGTTTACGATAGGCATGACGATGTACCTAAAGGTCGATTACGATGCACGCCGATGTTCCTAGTCTAGACATATGTGTAAGATGAGGATATTCCCGATTGTCCATGGTTTTTTTTTTACATTATGCATCCGGAGGCCTTAAGTTGCTATAGCAGTAGGTTGACGCCGGACCTTACCCACACTTTAGCAAGGTTATTCAAGTGACTGCTGATAACCATCCTCCACCCACTGGTTATTTCAATGTGACATATCCTGTGACTATTCCAGCTATGACCTCAGTTGAATTTAGCTCATCCCCGAAATAACAGGTAGGGCATGATGTTCACTCTACATTGACAAAAAGCACACAATCTACCATTTTCATTCAAACGCGCAACAGCATCACTATTGTAAATGTAACTGAATGACAAAGGAAATCTAATAGTCAGATGGATGTTGATGTGAATATAACTTGTGACTGCATATAATACGATACCAAGTTATATAAGTATCATAGTCATATAGCAAAACTAATTGGTTCCTAGAGCAACCGAAGAAAACCAGCCAAACGGCTGACGGCTGCTCCCTTGTTGGAAATGATTCTATGTGCAAGACAAAGTACCTTCTAGTCAAATTTTAGTGAACTGATAAAGACTCAACAAAAATAAAGAAGAAGGAAAAATCGTAAATAAAAGCTTGTAAAGCAAAATATCAAGCAATTAAAGTAATGGTGAACGTACCATCGAGTAGTTGAACGTGGTCCTGGCTGCATGCTACAGAGGTGAGCATGTCTGAGTCGCTCACAGAGACAGCGAGTCGTTCAGCGTGTCCAGGTGCTGTCAACACCCAACAAAACTCAGCAGACCTTATGGAAGAATGGAAGTAGGGTTACTACAGAGCCTAGTTATTGTAGGAGGGAACACTTTCTATAATTCATATGATACAACCTCGCAGTTATATGTAATATAGAGAAAATCTACAGATCGCCAGGACAGATCGCTGAGACTTTGTATTATCATATTTGACAGAAATATCTAATAAAACGGAGATGTACCAATTATGCACCAATCATTGTAACTGGAAAGCTTGTATTATAGCAAGAGTTTATTATGCTCATGAACTTGTTTTTGTCTAATTCATGAAGACCTTTCTTACCTCGGAGGTGACAAGGGCCAGTTTGGGGAGGAAATAGACGTTGTCGACTTTCCTACGCCGATGTGATGGCAAAGTCCTTTTTCCGAACAAAAAAAGAAATTGATATCATGGGACAAATGTTGGGAAGGAAAACTGAACCCGTCAGCTGGCTCACAGAATTTTACTTATTTGTGTATTCACCTTATATATATATGTTTTGGCCTTATATATATATATATATATATATATATATATATATATATATATATATATATATATATATATATATATATATATATGCCAAAACACACTACGAAGAGAAAAAATCAACAAAGTTTTTCTTGTAATCCAAGTTTAATGAATGCTGGTTTGTAGGATAGGCAACAGCTAGTTCTATTTATTTTCAGCACTCTCTTTAGGTATGTGGGCTAGCGGGTGCAAGCCTGAAATGTAGCTCACACTATAGCTCCCCCCTCCTAATCAAAATATCATACCCGATATATTGAACGCAACATTGAATGAAATATTCACTTGCAAAATTCATATCAATAACGGATTCCATGCTGCTTTTTTTGCTTCAACGTACATGCTACCAATGCTTTCAGGGGAGGGGGTTATCTTTTAGATAACCTATTATTTTTCTTTTCTTTTTATATATATAAGCAGCTTTTATTTTCCATAATAGCTATTACAATAACAACGGTATGATCATACATGCAAACATACATGAACTTATTTCATCATGGGTATTAGAAAAGGAAATATCTTATGATTTCTAAATGCATTGAAGTGTCCTTGTTCACTACTGATTGCTTTCTTTGACGTATTATTTTAATGGTAGCAAATCTATTGGTAGTCTCATTTTCAAGTATGACACTTTGCACGATACAACTCAGTCTAACATATAAAAGGACTACATGGCACAATGTTCTTAATGCAAAAAAAGGCTAAGATTGAATTTAGATGCAAATTACTCAATAGCCGCTCGTCGGTGTGAATTCTAGTGGTCTGAAGAGTTTCCTTCCTTTGTTATGAAGAACTTGTCGCCTACACGAAACAACCTTTATATCACAAGGTGTAGATCTATATTGCTGTATCTTAAAACATGCAGATCCTAGATCGCATATCCTGCTATGAAGACCCCCTCATACTCCTAGCTGATAATTATGTCCTTACCTGACGATGCGGTTTTGTACTCGATCCTGAAGCCCCGATATTCAATACCATTATCAGAGCGAAACCGGATATACAGAGAACTCCCGGTGCTGGTGATTTCACTTGGCGCTTTTCCACCTCCACAGATTAGCGTCATCATACTCGAATCAGCCGTTTCTCCTGTAGACAAACACACAACAAACACATTGCCTGGAAATGACTTTTTTCATCTCAATTTATCATAGGCACCACCTCTAAAGGGAAGTCTGTGTAGTTACCGTCTGCCAATGGGGAGCAACAAATACGTGTGTATTTCATATTAATTAGACGTACATAACACAGAGCAATCAGTGACATGTTGAGACCGAGATAAGAAAAATATCTTCTACTGGGTGGCTGAATGTCTATATCGAGGTTAAAGGTATCATACAATTGGGAATTATTTTGCATTTTATTGGGCTTCAACCTTCCTTTTCAATTGCTCAGTAGGTCTGGTCTCTGGTTCTGTTACTCCAGAATCTACTCAGCCAAAACAACTCCTTTATCTCAACACTTAGGTATATTATCATGCTATAATTAAATAGAGGATGTTCGTTTTTTTTTTGTATTATTGTGATTGGTACTTTGTTCTCAAAATATATCAATAGTTATAGGGCAGACTCTCAACACAGAGATGCTCTGTAGCTGTTTCATAACACATGGATTATTACATTAGATACACAGGGGAAGTGAGCTGGTGAAGGTCCTACCGTCATAAACTTCCATAAAGTCAGCACAGCCATCCTCGACAAAGAACTCAATGATGGAGAGTTTTATATGGCGAGAGACGGGTGCCTTTAATATCCAGCATACGTCAGACATACTGTAAACCAACATGTAGAGTCACATTTTAAAGGTTTGACATATCAACTATGTGGTAAATATTTTCCTTGCTGCCGCCCCCCTCCAGTTAGGTTACCTTCGACCCTTAACACTCCATACATAACACATATCTTATGTAATATAGAAATTAGCTGCTACACAAAATTAGATATAGTCTATCGAGCTTTTTCTCCCTTGATGTAAGCAACACAATATATTATATTTCGACATGTAGGTGTATCAATTTCATATACTGAATTACATGCAATATCTTGAAATATGTGGAATGATATACCTCGAGTATGACCTTCACATGGCTGTACTCACCTTGGGTAGGGATTTGGGTAGTTAGGAGAGGTGAGAAGTCCTCCGGAAGTTGTGACATTCACCAGCTGACATCCTGAACCTGGAGGCCAAGCGATGCATAAAGATCAAAATTAATAAATATACGTATGCCTGACTGCGAATTTGACGTTTTCTTTTAGGTTACCAAGCGACCAATGCATTTCAGCTAATCAGAACTATCCATTGGGGAAAAGGGATGGGGAAGGTGCAAACGCTTCCTGCAGCAATGAATTATCATTTTACAAAGACCCATAGAGAACATGTGAAAGCATTGCATGCTGAGATGATGTTATGCGCTAAAATGAACAATTGTTGACCAGAATATCTGAAATAGTTAGTGAAGGGGGTATTCAGCACACACGCAAGTTCCGTTATTGATATATTGTATTGGGGACATTTTGAGATTCATGTATTAACCAACAGGAGGCTCCAGTTGTCTCTGAAACCTGGCAAGTAACCAGAAAACCATGCATATCTTTTACGGTTCGGTGATCAATTCGATGGGAATATTTACTCATAGTTTGTTGTGGTGATTCAGAGATAGGAATTTTGATGCGGGACTGAGAAGGGGGTTAGAGCCAAATCCCCTAATGTCCTGGAATGAGGTGGGGACTGTACGACACTCCATTACAATAACGGCGGCGGTATGCCAGGCGTCTGTTTATGGTCATACACAATACTTTTCTACCTGGCATAGATATGTCTCATATATACACTAAGGACAGGAGGTGGGCCAACTGGAGCGTCCCCTTGTGGAGAAAGATATCATCAGCCATCTGTCCTCTTTATGAGACAACGCTTGGGCCTTTTGTACAATATAGCTAATGCCTGGTACATAGGCCTACTACGAATAGGCCTTTATCTCACCCCTGGAATAAATGTCCATAGGCTTAACATTGGGAACTCGTTCTCCATGTCCCTACAAGTATCGCAGTCCGTTCTCCATGGTCTATATCCTGTGTGTTTTCCATTCTTTTAGTGTGTTCAGGGATTATTGGTTTCTTCTTTATTAGGCCTATATAGCGTATAAGAATATTGGTCGTAGCATCACAATGAATCACCAGACAGCCGTGCAGAATACCATCACAGTAGGCAATGACCTATCAAAGACGGAGGTATATCAATGGCCGACCGAGACGGTAAATTGGAGTTGGAGCTATGTTATTTTTGTTAGTTCTACTCATTAACTTTGACCATAAATAGAGAGATGGAGAGAGAGAAAGAGAGAGAAAGAAAGAGAGAGGAAGAGAGAGACAGAGACAGAGACAGAGAGATAGAGAGTACAACCTGGCATATTGAGTGAGACAGTGACAGCCATATTTAGGTACAGTTTACCTTGTGTTGAGTTGGCAATGAAGCGGATCTGGAAGCCCCGGAACTGCTGCTCTGCGTTACTCACAAAGCGGATATATGCAAATCGACCAGAGGTGACGAGTGTGAACGAACTCCGTTCTCCACACTGTTTTACCAGCAGTGGCGATGTCTCCATGTTACCTGCAGTGATGGTAAAATCGCCAAAGTAAAACTAATATCAACGATGTAAGCCTACGTTATCTTTGTCAAATGTTTATTTACCACGATGTAATTCATCAACGAGTATTACTGAAAATACCAACTGAAAGCATTGCCACTAACCTCTGAACCTCTTTATACTAACATCCCCAGTGGGAATAATCCAAAGCTCAATAAAGTTTGATATTATAGAGATATTATTTCATTTACTATCGCCTTTACATCCCCTTTACTTCGATATATGTTGCATTTAGATTGCATAGGACCATCTCTCCTGATAGAATAGTATACTCTTGCCTAAGGATATACATGTACATGCAACTATATAACATACGTAAAAATGGCCGTCTATCACTATTTTGTTTCAGTACCCTTAGCTTGATTGAATTCCAGTATTTCATATACTATGACATTGGTTGCATTGATTCATCATCGGTCTAATGAATGATAGAATATTGAGAACACTTCACTGACCATCCCTGATCTCTAGGTAGTCGTTGGAGCACTGGCCGGAGTCGTCGGGCCCCTCTATCTGTACAAACATGACCCGTAAGACGAGGGCCACGCCCTCCGCACGCGCCTCCAGTACGGTGCACGCGTCCGCGTTCCTGTCACGTGCATCAGCCATTTAATGTCAGAATGTAGCCTACGTTTCTGGTAACTATACGGCATGTCAGTTTGCATATAAAGATATTCCTCTAATGTTATTAACATTGGGTTTCGGCATCCTATCGATAAGGAAAATGATTTTCAAGATAAGATTTGTTCATTCCCTAGCATAGAAATTAAAGAAGAAACCAACAGTTTTGGTCAAAGTCGTCGTTCTCCACGAGATTGATGCAGTGTGAATATCACGTAGCATTCATATGAGATAGAGAATGACTTCTTTGACCAAAACGAGTTGCTTTCTGAACTTATCTGACCCCTATCCACACGAAAGAAATTGACTACAAATATGGGCCATGGAGAACGGACTGCAATACTCATAGGGGTATGGAAAATGTTAAACCTATGGGACAGAAATACCAGGGGTGAGATAACAATGGCTTCCATTTCATATATCACTCTCTATCAGAATTCGATTTTCTTTAACAGATGATATGTCCGTTCGGAGAAAATCCTTTAAAAAGGTCAGAATTTATAGTGAACGATCTCTGCGTGCATACTCACGGGGAGTACCTGACGGTGGCCGGGTCAGCACGGGCCGTCACCCGGCGACGTCCCGGGGGCGTGACGGCCACCGGCCCGGGCCACGTGGGCGTGATGAACGGGTTCATGTCGGACGACGGAGAGTTCAGATAGCCCTCCGTAGTCCCGACATCTATTGTCTGACATCGGCCTGTTAACAGAAGGGATGGGTGTCATGAATATGAATAAAGATGAGCACACCTACAATGGTACATGTTGATATGGTATTTAAGTAGGGGCTCATCCAACCTCTACATGCTTCAATAACAAACATAGGTCTATTCTCTAGAACGAACCCTAAGAAACTTAGTAAAATATTATCATACCTCCTTATATGATTTGTAAATAATTCATGTAAGAGACATATAGGGATATTTAATTGAAACTTTCTTGAACCACTCAGTACAATAGTACCGTGTGAGATAAGGTCTGTACCTATAATCTTTGAATAAGAACATGGGCTTCTGTTGGTTAGCAGAATGGGCAGCACATGGTCTATATTCAATATTTTCATATTGATCTTTATATATCTATAAGGGATGATATATCCCTTTACCATGTTATAATTATCGTCATCTTGTTAGTACCAGAAGCTACAAGTATTATCGCAGTTAGTTCACAAGGAATAGTGCTGTTGTAATAAGTTTAAGGTGGTTTTGTCCTGTTAGTAAATGGGGAATGGTATAACACCTGTTATTGGGTTAAAGTGATATTCAAATGTCTCATATTCGTGATATTAGAGTGTTTGTTTCACTAATTGCTGTTGACACTACCATTACTCGTGTGACAAGAGACTGACCGGAACCATCACAAAGATGAGGCTTGCCTTGGTGAAGCCCCAGATAAGCGAACCGGAAGACCAAGTCCTCCAGGCGTAACGTCTCGACAACGGCTCTCACGTGGAGCGACGTGGCCGAACTTGTGACGTATGTAGGAGTGACGTCACGACACCAGCGGACGAGCAGTGGAGCATCAGGTCCTGTCCCTGAAGATGCAGAAATGTGCGCAGATTTCCAATACACAATATTGAATGGTTTCAGGTACAATTGGCTGTATTCTCCGAGAAGTTGACATGTAGTAATATGCGAGCATATGCGAGGATATTGCGTAGGGTCAACTCCGAGGAGCATATAACCGCTTTTATCTGAAGCCAGTCTATATTATATTTATCATCTCCCTTTTCCTGATAAGTGGTATACCGATATTAGTTCATTTCCGGTACGCACTATTTTTCCTTATGCGCTATTTTTCCGTATGCGCACCCGGAGCATACAACATATCCGTATGCGCCGGGTATGTCCATACAGGGTTCCCATAGGTTTACTATGGACAATTTGTATTAGGTTGATAATAAAATGATTACAAACCTATAGTTTCAACCGAATGCATCAAATCATGACTAAGTGTGTAGAATTTGTTGTAAGCGGATAGACTTGGTGTCATTTTTTTATGAATATAATACGAACCATCAAAGACAAGGATGTAGTCTTTGTTGCAGGAGTCAGAATTTATAGGGGCCATGATCTCAAGCCTCACACGGAAACTGGGCAGCTCAGTCTGCAGCGTAAAACATGCCATGCTGGAAAAACAAAAAGTAACTGAATTGAGAACAATTCCAGTTTGATTGCAGTAATACAGCATAAAAACAAAGACGCATTGATAGAAGACAGTAACACATAGAATATAGTAAATACCCATTTCCCTTGAATGGCATCAATATAGCGAACGGAGAGGAAATTGCTCACCCTCCATTACTTATTTGCAAAGTAAACATGAGATACATCTTAATAAGTCTTTGTTTTTAAAAAGAATATTTTCCTGTACTATATGTTCAGTGAAAATACACTTTGAATTGTGGCTCACATACGAGGGGATGCGATCGATCAGGCGAAAAGCTGAAAGCTCCAGCGTGTAAGGGTAGACTCCATAAACCGTGCAAGCATCTACAAAGTCAGTACAACATGATATTAAGATCAAATCAGTGTCACTATTTGACAAAAAAATAAAACAGTTAACAGTAAAATGCTGGGCGGTAGATTTACGACCCTGTAGGATTTATCACTCTCACGATTTGTATCAGGATCTCTTTCTCTTACATTATTGAAAAAACAACACTCTAATGTGAACAAAGCTTTATTCCTGTTTATATTAGAACTTGTTCAAAATAGAAGCAATCATCAGCTTCCTGAATTAAGCTTATAATTTTTTCATTTTACGTGATTTTCCATGGGTCCATGACTATTTGTGTTAGTCAAATAGTCTCAATTTACTGCAGAGACAGAAAAAATATATTCCTAAACTTTTTATATGATGTGAACTATAGAACGAATTCCTTTTCAGAACAGTATGTAAATGTCTATATATATATATATATATATATATATATATATATATATATATATATATGGCCACAGGTAATTGAGTAATGGAAGAGCGTAATTCTTGCCTGTAGCGATCTGGGAGAAGCCCATATAGAAGCCCTGACCATTGATGGAGCCGTCACTGTAGAGGGAGACATGCGCCGCGTTGCCGGATGTTAGGACCTGGTTTTCTGGCACCATTGTACCACACCAACGACGCAGTACAGGACTGTTACTGTGTGAGCCTACAACAAACTGACACCATACACAATCTGACAACAAAATCTGCATGTACACAAATAGTGCGCGCTGTTGAACAGGTATCTATTCGAAATTCTCCGAGATTCTATAAGGAAGATTTGATTTACATTTACATTGAAGTAAATTAGGAAACATATTTTACATCAATGTAAATCTCCTTTAAAATCTTAATGCACAAATATTCAGTAGTATTGTAGGTTTCCTAGGGGTTTCCGGGGAACTAATATGATATTGGTATATTAATCTCCTTCTTAGTCGTTTTGTGAAAGGATATTGGCAGGTATTTATCTGCCAAGTTAAAGCCAAGTTAAAGAAAAACAATTTTTTCTATGAGAATGACGGATCCCCAACAGACTCGCAGAGAGTTGACGGGAGAAAACCCAACTCAAAAGAGGAAATTTTACACAAATCAAGTTAAGGCTTTTGCACCATTTTAAGAGTTCTTACTATCATTATCATTGAATAAGGTTCTTATGGATTGAATGAGAAACTGAAACTAAATTTTGATCCTGAAGATCTTTAAGAAGCAATATTATCCACCCAATCGTTGGGGAATCAAGTAGGTGATGGAGGTCAATAATTTGAATAAGTCTATCAATCTTTGTGTTCAAGCTTCGAGGAAATATATATTCAAGGTCGTATATGTAAGCTATCATTGACTAGAATATGTATTTTAAACAGTAATGCTGAAAGGCAAATACCCAAGTTGGCAAGATCTATAGGCCAGCATTAAGGTATTGAGAGTCAACCTGAGAGTATATAAATGGGAATTACTAAGGTGATAAACATAATGTCCACACTGACCGTCTCGAATGATGGCCACGTCGTATTCGCACATAAGGTTGTCACCCTCCATGCTAGAATCATAAATCTTGATCTGTAAGCGATGGCCATTGGCAGCCTGCAACTCCCAGCATACATTCTCATTGCTGCAAATATACCATCAGTTGGTATAAAAGTGAGAAAAATAGGCGGCCTTTAATCAAAATTCAACGCCGTCTTTGCGAATCTTTGTAGCACATTATTCTCAGATTTTTGCATGTTAAAGCGGATCTAAATAAAAATAAAATCAGATACCTTCTGTATGAGTGTGGATATCCGGGTGAGTAGAGAAATTGTTCATCGGCAGATGCCTGCAGTTTGGTGCAAGTCGTTGTATCAGCTTGAAAAGGTTATACAAAATGTATAGAGGCGCAGTCCCATGATGTTTCAATAATCATGAGGTTATCATGAAATTCATTCTTGTCATACGAATCTATTATTACATCTTAAACAACAGGCGATTGTATTATGTATACACCACTGTTGTTATTGACCAAATCCGATAATCCTTATGTAAGTGTTTATAAAATCATGATTATACTTTTATGATGCAGTAAGTATTGCTAATAACTAATTACATGTGTATAATCAATCATATGTGATGGAACAAATCGAACAAGGGCCCTTGAAGATACACTAATTGACGGCCCGCTGCTGTGGTCCAATGGATAACAGCATGCTCACTGGATCAGGAACTCAACAACAAGTTCTTCTTTCAAATTCAGCACAGACATCTTTGAAGAACTATGAAATCATTAACATTCCTGTTCCTCGGATTAGCACAATCAATTAAGAGTAGCTCATGAAGGATTTCATCTCTAGCTGGTTCAGGCGGAGAACGCTCAATGTACCTATTTTGTTCATTGGTAATACGACCAAAATATCCGCCAAAGTACTATTCGGTATATGCTTTTTGAAACACACCAAAACCTAGCACAAGGTTTGAAAAACATTAGAAGACCTTACCTTCGACGGCCGCCCACACCGCCAACCGGAAACCGGGGAAGACTGTATAAGGCCCTGAGTAAAACCGGATGAGGATGGTATTTCCTGATCCGGTGAGCATGCCGGGATCCGTGGTACCGCACCAGCGGGCCAGCAACGGGTGTGTTTCTAAGGGCCCTGTTAGGGTGAAAATGAGAGGTGACGTTAATTAAGTCTGGTGTATCATTGCTGTCCCCATGACCACACATCAAATTTAAAATGAATGCGCACTAATAAAACTCCCTAATAGCCTCTCCTGTAAATGCGTTTCCAGATCAGCTGCCACACTAGGTGCAACAGGTGAAACAAGCCACTCTAACATAAAGAACTCACTAAATAGATATAAAACCACTACAGTGATACTAATGAAATTACAATAACTTTATTACAATAGCTTTATTAGCGAATGACAAATACGTTTTTTATGATCTGGTCGAATGTTATCTTTTAGAAAAAGGTACAGATTCTTGCTATCTCATGTTTTATTATTTTCTCTTTTCCATCTTCACGAAGCTGATAACAGTGACAGAAACCAATGATCTATATTCACCAATGATCTATCTATTGTAAGCCTCTACAATATGACTAAACTATAGATCAATTACACCTTGCACGTCATAAAAATGATTGGCGATGGACACCTCATATGAGAGTAATTACCGTCAAATATTTCCACGTAATCCACACAGCCGTCTGTATCATTGGTGAACGTGTACGACGGCTCAAGCTCCGATTTCTGTACCTCTACTCTCACCCGGTACGGCGTGTCCACCATTACCAGCCAGCAAATGTCCTGATTCCTGTCACATATACAGCATTCATTGTCATACCGGGTAAGTAGATACATTTTGTAACAAGACATGGCTAGCTTTGAAGTGTTTAGTATAGGCCTATTGCCTCCGAATGCACTAGGAAGAGGGTAATTATTTTTCACCCCAACGAAGTCGTATTATACCCAATACTCACAAAATCATTCTTTCGTTTTTTTCACTTGTAATTTGGTATCATAATGATATTGATGCTGACAAGAGAGTGCCATTATTCCATTATACATTAAGACTAAAATATTGTTTCTTTCCGTTAAATTAAATTCCTTTGGCTTCGGTTGGTAGGGCATACACATCAATGAATGGTCCTCAGAATACATTAATGCCATCCCTACCTTGGGTATGCTGATGGGAATCCTGGGGATTGAATAAAGGTTATAATTTCATCGCCAAACACCTTCTGACAGTCCTTATCAATTGACTCTGCGGGAGGAAAAGTACATACCTTTAACAAGATTGATTTGTTAATGATTTCATACTGCAAGGTATAATTTCTGCCAAGTGAGAAATAGGGACAGCAAAAAGTACAATGCTGTTTACCATTAAATCGCGATATCACATCTATTTAAAATCATTCTTTATAACATAGCTTGGCCTAATAAGAAATATTCAGATAAGCTAGATTACAGACACCATTCTTAAATCATGTTAATAGCCAAGACATACTAGCATGAGTAGACTTTTGTTGATACAGCAAAATAACTATGAGCTTCTGACAGCCATGAATAATAGATGTTCATACAGAATTACTACTTGGAGATGGAAAATGTATACCAAATTATAACTAAAAGATACTGCCTGAAAGAGTAGGTTATGGAGATGGAATGCTCATACAAAATTTTAAATAGAAGATACTTACTGCTAGAGAATGCTATGGAGATGGCGAGCTGTTCAGGATAATTAGGATTCGCTGACGTCACCAACCGGATGTAGATTTCCTTATTACTGACATCAAACGGGATCTCGTGATGTTCTATATCGCAGTGAGAGTATACAACATTCCCCGTAATAGCCGGTCGCCCTGCAAGTGTATTCACACATAGAAAACATTGATAGCTTGAAACAATAAACACCCTTGGAACTCAGAAGAAATTTAACTTTGGCGAGTTGCCCACTAATCCATGCTGGGCAAATTAAAGAAGACACCAACAGGTTTTGTTCAAGTCGTTCTGCACGAGTTTGATGCAAAGTATTATGAACGAGGCGACAGCCGAGTGAACATCATGTAGCATTCAAACGAGTTGGAGAACAAACACTTTGACCAAAACAAGTTGCTTTCTGTATTTATCTCACCCCTGTACACACTGAAAGAATAGACAAAACACAGGATATAGGCCATAGAGAACAGACTGCAATATTCGCTTGGGCATGGAGAACGAATTCCCAATGTTAAGCCTATGGAAGGAAAATACCAGGGGTGAAATAAAAGATTATATTGGCAGGGGATGGGGAAAGTAGTAGTATGAGAAAAAAGCCCCTAAAATGTAGAGTGGGATACATTTCTTACCTATTCTGATCTCCATGATCACAAAGGAGCAGTTATTGAAGAGTGGTGTGTCTAGACTGCGTTCTTGTAGCACCTGCAGTCGCACCACATGAGCAGCGTCAGATGGCGCCACCACCCAACATAGGTCGGCATCTCTGTACATCCGTCATCAGAAAGAAATGTATAGCTTAATGCCATTGACACTTTATTTCACGAATGATATGCAATAGCGTACACAAACGCAAAAGAGCAATCAATGGGTAGATTCGTTTTCAGCGGGATTTCTATTTACAAGAATAAAACAACAACACACTTTGTGCATATTCAATCAACGATATACGTTTAATGTGGCTCCTAAATTGATTTAAACCAGAATCTGTGGTGATAACAATTTACATGAAATAAATAAAAGAAAGTTAGGCCAGGTTTCCTACAGCGCTGGTTTCTTATGGTTGTGTTTAATAACGAAACGACTTACTCTCGCTGTGGTCGGTAGACCTGCTCCACCTGTCCTGTGACTGATGCCCTCAACTGTTTACATGCTGGGGAAAAAAAGATAATAAATCTTATAATGATTGACGCTGTAACATATTATAAATCCTACCTTTAACCTTAACGGATTATGTATAAAGAAAGTTGTGTACACTTCGGCAGAAGAATCCCTGGAACAACCTATTAATATCAAGACACGTCAGTAAAGTAGAAATGGTAGTAATTTGAACCCCTAAAATACTATTTGTACTGCTTAAATTGAAGATCACTATATCCTTCAATTTATCAGGCATATAAATTTGCAACATGTAACAGAATTGATTTCCTAGAACAGATATCTGCCAGGTGAGCAAAGCCCAGTTTGGGTCTCAGGGCTACTAATATTAGAAGACGCTCTCAAGATTAGTCAATACTGCATACTGCCCAAACTCAAGCTTAACCGCCCACTCCCCACCCCAAATGTGGAGCCTTTTAAACATGTAAACTTTTCCAGCTGTACGGATTCCATTCTTGCACACTGTGCAGAGCTAATAGTTTGTACACTCAGACTTGATGTAGAATAGTATTACGATGTCCTAGAACAGATATCTGCCAGGTGAGCAAAGCCCAGTTTGGGTCTCAGGGCTACTAATATTAGAAGACGCTCTCAAGATTAGTCAATACTGCATACTGCCCAAACTCAAGCTTAACCGCCCACTCCCCACCCCAAATGTGGAGCCTTTTAAACATGTAAACTTTTCCAGCTGTACGGATTCCATTCTTGCACACTGTGCAGAGCTAATAGTTTGTACACTCAGACTTGATGTAGAATAGTATTACGATGTCAAATAGTATGTACAATGATAAAACGTAGGATATTCCAGACTCAAAACTATACGGAGCAGATTTCATTCAGCCACGATAACTCTTTCTCCCTATAATAGAGACCATACAGATACTATACATATTTATTATTCTGACGTTCGTGAACGTTTCACTAGGTATAAAGCTGTGGGAAGATGAACAGCTCACGTACCTCTAGTCTGTAGCTTTAGCTGCACGGAGTATAATCTACATTCTGGAGGCCGAGTGCGGGAAAACTCATATTGTTGTCCGGGAACAAAGGAGGAGACCCTACAAAAGAAAGAAATCCACATCAAGCGAGAACTGACCTGCGTGCCAGACCGTAGGACCTTCAATACACTACCAACAGAACAATAGAGGTATTTTCCTTTCATTATGGTTTTCAATCTTGTCTTCTGAGAGTTTCATAGAGTAGGTATCATAAGCAAATGATTTAATTAATGTGGTCCTTTGGCTTTATATAGAACAAACAAAACTCCCGGTGATAGGTCTTTTCATTATTCAATGTTCAAATAATTGTCACTTGACCCATAGACGCTATGTCTAGTCACATTTGACATCACCATGCGTGCCTTTAACAATGAATGAAAATATTACTGAAATATGGAGTAATCAGAAGTATATCGAAGTGTTTAATAACTTTTGCTTTATGTTTATGCATTATTATCTTTGTTACCATAGAAAACTCTAATAGTAACCTACTACTGTCTGTTTCGTAAGTTAAATCTGTAGTGGCTAAAGCCGGAGACACACCAAGCGAGAAACGCAGCGATATCCAGAATTGCCAACATAAAATGGCCTGTATGTGAGTTATTATTTCATATTTCACCTGATTATTGCTTCAGAGACGCTAAATCGTCGGTTGGAGATACTACAATGAAGTAATATCGCACATACACACCAATTACTGTTGGCGATTCTGGAGATCACTGCTAATACTCGCTTGGTGTGTTCCCAGCATTACAGAATTTATACTGAATGTTCATTTTTTATGTAGGTGGTTGTATCTCAGAAATCAATGTACTCAGCGGACGTTCTTACCGAGCTGATGGCGAGTTCGAGCTGCTCCAGGGCATCCATACGACGGACGAGCTGTTCGTTCTACACGCAGGAGACACACTGTACGGCACCGGGTTAGCGTCCACAAACTCCAGGCCTGATATAAACACAACCTATATTGCACCATACAGATAATAGCGATTATCCCAAACTTCCCCAAAAAATTTTAGTATGTCTGGATCTGGATAAATCCGTTGACAGCATCTAGGAATTTTTTGAAATCTGGATTACCAATACCTGTTGTCTCGCCTGCCCTATGTGAGTCTAAATTGAACAAATTGGACGTTAAACTACCCAAACAAACAAACAAACTCTTGCCCTGTAAAGGCGGCGATTTCGAGGAAATTTTCTTACTTCATCATTCAAGATATATAATAAGAAGGAACTGTATCGAGATCCGTGGTGGCTGAAAATACATCATGAGTTTGGGTCACAGGAGGCAAAGCCAAGTGAGATTACGTAGTTAACTATAACAATTAAATGGCGTGTATTCAGTGGCTACGGATCGTGTTTGGTTAACATTCGATCTGACTCCTATCAATGACTGGTTAACGTCTCTGACCTCATCACCCATTGACATTTTTTTTACAAACCCCCAAAAATGCTGATTATGATTTCCCCAAAAAAATACCAGGGTTGAGATAAAGCATTGATTATCTGATTGAGCTGTATTTGGAAGATCACCTGTGTTGTGAATTTATGAGACCATAAAAAAAACTAACCAAAGGTATCATTGGGGGCGAGCCTGAGTTTGTTGTGTGGCCACTCTGTAAATGTGCGCGTCCCGTTCCCTTGTAAAGAGACGTCCTGGTAACCTGTTTGTCCGATCAACTCGTAGAGGAGCTGCTCCCCATTTCCGCTGGACCTGAACTTCGGCCGCCATATTTGTAGGCGGACTTTCCCGACTGTCCCCCTGAAACAACCAAATCCGTGGTCAACCTATTTTTCCCTTGTAAACAAAAGTCATAACAAATTCACAAAAATAGAATATCGATATATTAACAAATCGCCCTTCAAGAACTTCAAAACATGCATATATACACATGCATAGTCTATGATACATTCGATGATTGAGAAGGGGTAAAAGTAAAAAAAATTGAACCAGTGACATCAATAATGACCTATCGAACGCTTCCATAGTTTCTTTTGTTTATCGAATTACCTTCTCTCTGTTTTACTCAACTTATACCTACTTGATCTAACGTTTCTGCCACCGTATGTTCTTATAATTCTCCTTTAATTATTCATGAAGGAGACTGTACCTGAGGAAGAGTGTCCAGTTTGTGAGCACTGTTGTGCTGGTGATACTGGCAATTGGCTGTGGTATTACTACTCCATGTCGTCCCGGATGTGAGGGGCCAACAAGGTCACGTGGTATTGGGGAGGCACCTAACGTGACTGTGACGTCATGATTGTAGTAGTCATCTGTGAATTGAACGAAATCTTTGATAATTGTTGTATGGAAATGCTATATACCCCCGATGAAATCATAGTTGGGAAGCACAGGCAAATCAACAGAAGAAATCAATAACATGTGCATGCCTGGTCTTATTCAGCCATTGAGTGCATTGGAAGTCATCATTTTATTTTTTTTGTATTAGTTTCTTTGTTGAGCATAGGATTACAACACGGTAGTATAACATAAGAGTCGGCCCCAAATGGGCTCAATAATGTGGCAAAAGGCCTCAGCCTATTCATAAGGCTGGTCTTAACGGCCTAGACGTGACTATCAGGGGAAACTGAAAATCAGCATACTTAAACTTTAAACATAGCAATTTCACATCAAATAGAGTTTTTCACACTTTGTACTTTGTGAATACCTATACATTTTGTAATTGCTAAAAATATAGAGTCCAGGTGAGTGACCATATTCTACTGATCATATTTGCCTTCGTGATCGCTTTGAACATTGAAAGGGTTTCTGTGTTTCTGAACAGAGGGCTTGGAGCTGTTTATATCGTATAATTCACTGAAGCAACGGCGTCATTGTCATAGATGCTCTCCCACCCCCTGCCGTGAGCTCCCAGTCGTCTGCTCAGATGCGGGATGTGTCCTCATGAAGGCATCGTACAGCAGCGTCAGTCCTGCAGGCCGTGATGACATTCGTAGTCTATGCCCCCAAGGGCGTACGGATCATTGGCCACACGAAAAACCTAGGGCCAGTAGAAGCCCTCCACATGGCCCGTATCCAGGACAAGATCTAGGCTGGCATTGCTAAGGAAATCTGGCTGGTGGGCACGCTCCACGGCTTGGACATTGTGTTCGAGTTCTCCCCCTCAGTGACTTCAGTCTTTCTGGCCACTACAAAAAGCACTACAAAAAGGAATAACAGGATCAATTTTGTCACAATACGAGAATCTCACTCTCTTGGCCCTTCAGTCTCCAGGCCCAGGTCTGATTCACTATGTCTCTATGTGCGGAAGCAACTCCAAGCAGATCCGACAACATTTTAACGTTTTATATGTGGTAGGTAACAACGAGTGGCTCGACAGCTCTCAACTCATGCCCCACACACAGCCACCAGTAGGTCACTTCAAGGAGATACGGGTGATCAACAACTTTATTACCCACCTGATACGGAGTCTCCATACTAAGCCTATGTAGCTTACAGATCGCTACTGAGGAGGATACGGAGCTCTGTACCCTCCTAGGAGGATACGGATTTTTGAGATGAAAGTAGTCCCAAACATAACTTCTTAATTACGTTGAAAAGTTTTCTAACGATCATATTTATTGCTTAAATCTAAAAATAAGTGAGTAATAAATACAATATTACCATAATTTCTATCTGAGTGGTCGTATTCTCCTTGTAGTTGACGCTACGCAATATTCCTCGCTATCGCTCGGAGTATTACTACGCGTCAACTACGTGGAGAATACGGCCACTCAGATCGAAATCATGGTAATATTGTGTATGTCTTTTACATACCGGCCCACCATAGTCAGGTCAGCACTGCTCCTAGCGTATCAATCATTTCTATGGGAGTCTAATTTCCTGTCCCCTATGGCTGCATCATTACGGGGCCCTCATATGCTTTTAAGAAAGGATATCACAGTCAACCCTACTGACATCCAGCTCCATGTCCATTTGACAAAGACACATCAACTGTCAGGTCCACCCCTGATCATTTAACTGCCACACTTGAGCGACTCGGCTGTCTGACTTGTACTGCTAATCAGATGTACATTGCCAACAACATGGCAACCACTTCATCGCCAGCATTCATCTTACTCTCTGGATCCCCTCTCACACCCCGTCCCAGGTTTTTGTGCATGAGGATGACCCTCAAGGCTGTACACTTTCTGGTTTCTGCGGGTAATGTTCCACAGCATTAGGCAGAGACGAGACCAACTTCAACAATTATTTCTTTAAGTAATCCAATAAACCTTTTGGGGATATGGAAAATGCCCCACAGCCCATTTGTTTTCTGTGTGACTTTCATATATGTTCATATTTTCTCTTCATACATATTATATCAGTGGAAAGGGGACAAAATTATGAACACACGAACGGAATCGACATAAGCAAACGGAATGACACTACCACGTGTGTACTACAGTATGAACACCTTTAGCTTTCCTTTTTGTTAGCGATTGTTGTCAATGGGGTGAGAGTGCGGTTCACCACTAGAAAGTCTTGTACTGAATGAGGGTTGGCTATTTTCCAATCTGGCCCTTTTCTAGAAGTATGTTTTGATGTCATGTCACAATCACTGTTTATATGTCTTTGAATATTTTGTATACTTAAAGAAAGCCACACGCAAATGGAACTGATGTTGGACAATTAGCATTGTTTGTTTTCCCCCGGAAGTCATTGCGCACCTTTATCAATTGCCTATACATCAGTATTGGTTGAATGTTCTTTACATAGAATTAGATGAAACATAATGTAAATCAAGGAAGGAGAAAAAAGGTGGCAATCATTTAGGAGCTTCAAGAAATGTCAGCCAGGTAGCCATTTCCTAAAAGTTAGAGTGGTCACATATAGACAATGCAGTGTACTGCAAAAAAACACTATCCCTTCACTATCTGCATGCTATTCACTGTGATATTGTGAAAGGACCAGGTGGGCAGTGTCTCAGGGTCATAGAGGCATGCCCAACCGACCATGACCAATCATCCAAGATCGAAATACTTCATTGACATACTGGTGCTTGATATGTTTGGACCCTAGACTGGCAAGTTGGGTGAAAGTTGTTGAAAGAAAACTATCCATAGACTTAATGTAACCCCGACCTCCTAATTGATATTCATTTATAATTGCACGCTCATTCATCGATGATGATCCAAATATGTCAAGCACCAATGAGTCTTGAGGTATTTTGATTTTGAGTGGTTGGTCATGGTCAACTGGGCATGCCTCTATATAAGGCCCGTTTCCATTGGCCGATGAAATTTGCTTAGACTTTTTGAGTTACACACAAAGTCTGTCGGTGGTGCCACTGACTGTGCGTTGGTATAGAAAAATCTCTGAGGGTAGTAGATTTCACTCAATGACCTAGCTTTCACTCAGTGGTGGGTGGTGTCACGTTGCATAATCTAAACAGAAAATGTCGTGGGGCATTTCACGACCTTGGTTGTTTCCATTGACCGATATTGGGTCCACAGTGCCAAAAGTCCATTGGTGGTTCCTGACTGTAGATCGGTGACGGGAAATCGGCCAATGGAAACGGGCCTTTAGACCATGAGACACTGGCTCCCTGCTCTGTTCTGACCATCACAATGAATAGCATGCAGAGAGTGAATGAATAGTTTTAGTATGCTGCAGTACGTAGGAAGTCACTAACTTCTAGGCGAAGTATATAGCGCGTGTAAGCACGCTCTAATAAAAGTGTGGAAGAAAGTACACTCCCTGTCTCTCTCTCGTCATTCAGCTTACTGTCTACACTTATAGCAACAAGCATTTAACATTCTCCATAAACTAGGCAGCGTATATAAGCGTGTCCCACGTTCGATAAGTACGCATGGTAACGATGGGATTATGCTTTTATTAGTTGTGACAATAAAACACTTCAGATTGCCTGCTTAGATGTATACGTACCAGTACGGTCGGTCCCACCGAGGTGCAGTACAAGGATCAGACACAACGTACACACAGAGAGCTGCATCGCTCCTCCGTCTACCAGTAACTGTAAAAAACCAAGCTCAATGTCAATTGGACAGATGTGTAGGGACATAACAGACGGTGAAACCACAGATACAATCGTGCTTAAATAGGTTTAGATTCAAATGGATACATATAGAAAACAATTTACATCATGTTTATCTAACATTGATGCATAATATATATTTTATAAACAATATAATATTGCCGTTCCAAACAAGGTGTCAATGTAACTTCTATCCTCCTGATATTGAGAGGTATGTCCTTTTTGAGATCTTTGTTGACAGGCATGTGCATACTCTTAAACCTCTAGAACAATTGTCACAAAATTGCCACATAGCATGTGTGGGACAAAGATTTATAAGATCAGGGCTATATGTATGATATATATATACATACATACATACATACAAACATACATACATACATACATACATACATACACACACACACACACACACACACACACACACACACACACACACACACACATACATACATACATACATACATACATACATACATACATACATACTTAAGCAGAACTGTCTTTAGTGGTTCAAAATACGTTTCGAAAGCGGTTCTGTTTTTATCTCACCCCCAACACGGACCTTACAGTCGATTTTAAGCAATAATATAATCATGTATTGAATTGTTCAAACAATAGCGTCGGAACTATTTTTTTCCGCGACGTTCATTCGTTGCTACGTTGCTACGTTCTCTGCCACCACCATGGCGTAGTAGTGTAACTTTACGTAGGTGAGCGTGGCGTATTTTATTTCAACGTTAACTCAATGGCACAACCTGTACCAGGGGTGGGATAAATGTCATACATACATACATATCGAGGTTTAGTTAAATGCAGTTAAAAGATTGTATTCAAACTCATTCTGCCCAACGTCATAAATTACAATTGGCCATGCTGTAAATTCTTGATGTGTCGTTCTAATGCCTCCTCCCCCTATCTTCGTCTCACTAACTACATATAACTATGCAGCTGGTGGCACCAGCATCCCATCAGGGGACGTTCGGGTAATGGTGACGGTAGGACCGTGGGAAATCTGTAGGCGACACAGGGAGAGGTGTGTGCGATGGGACATATCCGGGTTACCCTCATCCCAGCATATATACATCACTGGTGCTATTTACAGAGTAACTGGGGTTCATGGCTCCAAGTTCAGCTTTGATTCCTAAATCTGTCTTTCTGTACCAATAACCAACATGTCGAACTTTGTTCTGCGTAAATGTACAGAGACAGAAGAACGCCAAATAGTCTATTCACGAAAACGAATGCAGAATCGTAAGCAATCGTCCGGACCCAAAAGTTATATAATTGATTTCTATTGAAAATATGGTTTGATATGCTCCCTGAAAACTTGGTAAAACCTAATTCTCTTTCCGGTATATGAAACCTGAAATAATCTGAGTTCCCCGGAATATTCAGCTCTTTTCATTGTTCTCCTAGACAATATTTTTACATTTATCCTCAACAGTACTGGAAGACCCCTGTATACCGTATTTTCTGTGACGTAATAATACCACGGTTACTTTTGTGCTGGTCGTATGGCTTTACCTATAGGTAAACATAGATGAGACTTTCTTTTATGTTTACCTGTGTATATTTTTATGAATGTCGTTCTTGACTTTAGTTGGATTTGTGATTTTCCGGGATATCTGGGGATTATACAGAATTATACATGAAGATACAACCATCTAACTAACATGGCAAACGTATAACAGGGTATTCCGTTAACTTATCCGCAACATTTTCTTCTTTGCACATTTTCCTTTCTTCCCAATTTTATCAATTGTGATCATCAATATGAAATGCCCCGGCGCTAGTTATTAATCTATAGTCATTAGTGGCTGGCATTCAGTGAAACTATACATAAAAAAGGACTATAAATCAGTGTTTAAATAAACCTTTCTTATCTGCACATTTCATTGTATGTCTATGTAAAATAATCCATCCAAGTCAAACAGAATGTTCTAGCGTGGGTATAGAAAGAGATTTCAAAGCTTAATGCAAAGGGTTTAGTTATTCTACCTCAGAGACCTCGGAGACAACCCGACCGCCCAATGATTGAATGTCTCTTTGCTGTCAGTAACATATCCCCTATGAACACACCTACTCATAAAAGCCTGTCAAATGATTTCCTGTTTACCGGAATATTTAGGTGGGCCGAATGATTGAATGAGGAATCTATCATGACTGACATTGTGATCATTAGAGATAATACGATGCATTAATGGCGGTTGCCAACTTTATTACTGTAATTTACGCTTGATGGTACAACAGTTATTTGGAGAAGAAAGGATCTGAGAGTTTTCTCCTTTATATAAAGTGTGAATGGTTTCATTTCTTATCATTTCTTATCATATTTTTGTATTTCAAGAAACAAAAAATAGCATTCAGTCATTCCTCTGCGTTTTTGTTTTAGGTTAGTTGATTGTACGAGTAGGATAGTTTATCCAAGTGCGAAGGTGGCACGTCAAGAGGACTTTAAGTTACATCACAGGATATTACACAAAAGACATAAAGGGGTGACGTTGAATGGTCTTAATATTTGGCAGTATCTTGTGATAATCTTTATGGAGGTTTTGGGTTATCCAAGTCTGGAAAATGGCAAAATAATAGTAGCTAAAACTCTCCAAAAGCTCTCTGTTTATACAAGAGATTGATTTGCTACTCTGGTACCTTCCATAGGTCATGCGCCCAGTTTGTCATCCTTTGGTATCATGTGACACCAATGTAGTTCTTTATAATTAAAGGGATCATCTGACCCTACACTTTCCCTTCGTGGAAATGACCTGATATATAAACATTAATAAATATTCATCAAGTCCGATGTGAATAATGACCGAATAGGTAGAGCATTGATGTTCAAATACACTTTTTTTTTAATTCATCTACATATATATCTATTTTTTACAGATAAACTAACAGAGGTAAGGTAGTGTTAGTCTAATGTGAGTATTGACACGTGCATCACTTTAGTACCTTCAGTGACTCCCATCAATAGACTCTAGAATATGTGGGGACTATAACTCATGCTGTTGGAACAGTGCCCAGGCAGGGACAGTTCTGGCTACAAAAACCCTCGGTATGTCGGGATAATCTAACGGCGATATGGTACACTTTGGAGAAGTATATGTAACATGCAATTGTTCTAAACAGGTAAACAGAATCTGCCAGAGAGCAGGAACTGGCTCTCTTTTGGAGCCGAAAAGAAGATGATATCAATTTACATAACTTGGTTTCCAGGCACGGAGTCCTACGTACAATAAGGATTTGAGACTTTCAGACAAATAGCTCTGAGTCATTACTGTACAGAGACAGGATCGCCCCAAGCCTTCAGTACTGCGTGATCCCTTAAAGCGTTCTTGTACAAAACAGAGCACCATATCTTAAAGCATTATTCACATGAATGGGTGTTCTCTTGTAAAAGGAGAGCACAGGAATTAGTGAGATTCAATTCTTTTAACATATAATGACATTAACATGTCACAAAATAAACAATATTGTCTGGTTTTACTGTCAGAGAAGAATCCAATATGTTTTCTTGCTGATTTCCCTGGCTCGTCCAAGTCTTGAAGTCCTGTCAATTAATAGAGCACTAATTACTGTTAATGTATGAAAATAAATGAATTTTAAGCTAGGGAAATCAACAAGAAAATATGTTGGATTCTTCTCTTCCGAACATGACTGTTCTTCTGATATATAGATCTATATATTTTTGTCAATGTCGCCCTACCCTTCTACTTCATTCCCCCCGCTGGACCCCCCACCACCAACCCCCACACACCCAGTCACCTATCCTAACGCTTGCCAATACTAGTAAAAGTTTGAACACGAATGATTCGTTTTGAATTGCTTTGCCAAGAAGTCCTCCATTCTAGTTCTCTCAGGTGTACCATTGGTGTATGGCTGATAGTCAAATCCCTTGTCCGAACAATGTCTTGTGAGGTTATAAAAGTTCTTCTTTTCTCTGATTCGTAACCCGGTCATGGCAATAACAAGACAAAGCAGAAGAGCACCTGAGGGACCCACAGTCCCCCACGGATGTTGCTGTCAGTTGGACGTTTATTTGATTTCATCATGTTGGCATAATGAACAACGATATATCTGGTGTAGGAAATCAGAAATGTGGACGAGGTGTCAGGGACAAAATCTTTATTTCATATTAAGGCCTGGCATCCACCTACTACGATAGAACACAGTCAACTGCCCCGATATTAGGTGACCCTTCGACGCGATTTTGATTTTATATCGGGAGGTGCATCGTAGACCATATCGGAGCCATATAGTAGTAGATGGATGCCAGGCCTAATAGTAAACAAACAAAACTAGACAAAGGATGAAGATTGTTACGAAACGACAACTCCCACGTCTAGAAACGCGCAGGCATAGTCCGTTATATCTAGGCGTAACTCTATAGAGCACACTTCCTATTGACATTAAGCATTGCTGCAGGATAGATCTAAAACGTCTATAAAAACCTGTCTTTAACTGCCCGAAGTAGATGACACCCTTGTTGTATGGTGACCTTTAAATCCGCGTCAAATGACCGGTATATCATACCATACTAAAGTATATACATTATACCATTCACGACAAAATGTAAAATATCTTATCCTGTATATTTCTATACCTTTTCACATGTGATTGTGGTCTACTGATTTGTAGTATGGTTATTAATATGACTATTTATCCCCACAGCTAATACGTCTGACCTTCTAAATAGTCCTAAATGGGGGAAAGACGTAACTAGAACTAGATTAAGAAGCTTCAAAGTGACTCTCATGGAGCAAGGTTTAGCATGAATTCGTTTAATATGATGTTTGTAATGTATCATCCTCTCACTCACTTATAACTGTTTTGTTCAGGTATTGTGAATAATTAATACATAATTAAAAGAATACAATTGGCCTTTCAGATATTCTACGAACATTATAACTAAGCAGAGTCAAATGACCTGCATTTACCTTGATATGGCCCAGTTTCAACAAAAACTCTGTATTTTTCTATTGCACCTAACAGTAATTATGTTCTGCATATTATGCATGGAAGAGCGACCGCTCGGGCAAATATGTAATGGATATCAAACTTAATAAAAGATAAAAACAAAAAATGCAGAATGACACAAATGTTTAAACAGAAATGAGTCATGTAAGTAAGGTACAATATCATCAATATCATTTGGATTTTGATACGAAATTGATTATTTGTTTCCTGTTATTAAAGGAACCTAATAACTGCCGATAGTGAATCACCTTTACAAAACAACAAACTCCCTTATATAATCTGTTTGCATGATATTAATTTAGATATATGCCTCAATCACTTAGGGATATTCATTATCGTCCATTGTCTTTCTATGTGTTATGAACAATGGTTAAGCCCATATCATTTTTGTTATCAAAAAGTCTTTATTCAACAAATCCAGAGAGTATGGGTACTGATCTCTATTAGGAGGATCTTCCGTGCTACCTTCGAACAATTGATAGGTGAGGTAATATATACAATATTAGGACGAGACAGATATTCATAACACAAAAAAGCATTGTTGGAGTTCTTCATTTTCTTTTAGTATTTCCGTAATTATAGTGTACATCATATTGTTAGCAAATATTCTTTAACTTGAAATCCCTTATTGTCAAACGTGTAAAGGACACTGCATCACTGTTGTAGATGGAGAAAGGTCCGTTAAAACCGTATGAAGGTGACTTGAGGTCATGGATTGTGATTGTTGACCGTCTTTAAAATGGATTTACCTCGAAGGTAATCTCCGGATTCATGGTGAGCTCATTCTAGGGCAGTTAGCCTATCATGTATATACCTGGCCCAGGTGTCCCCGGGTGGGGTGACTTGTGTATCTAGATTTATCTTAGCCTGGAATAAACGTCCATATGCTTAACATTAGGAACTCGTTCTCAACAGACTTGCGAGTATGGTAACTCATTCTCAACGGGTGTTAAACAAATAGATATTTCCAGGCTAAGATAAAAATCATAAACATTTTCTTGCTTGGTCTGAGTCCCCATTCGCCATCTCGTTTGGAGTGCTTCAGAATATTCACTTGGCCATCGCCTCGTTCATAGTACTGTGCATTCCAAACTAGATGGCGAACGACGACAAAGCAAACACTCATCTGTTTCTTTCTTACTACGCTCCACTGAGCCCAATACTCAACTCCGTCAAACATCCTCGTGTCATATGGAGTCATCTGGTGTGTATCAGTTGACTACCAATATGAAGAACGGTACTGATTTCAATACCGAATCCTGCTTATGTATACGCACATTGGTTCCCACTCTATTAAAGGTTATACAATAACGTAGGCTACGAGATTATAGATCTCTGGCTTTACTGTCGTAAATCGTGTTCTACAGTGATGGTCGCCCATCAAAGCCTTTCTTTTGTCCCGGATCTTCTTCACTCGAGAGGCAATATTTCAACTTTGCTTCCTCAATGGAGATAGGCTAAGATATGGCAGCTATAGAAAAGAAATCAAATCCTGTTTGTGAGACAAGGCTACGTACTGAGTGAACTAAGTCGCATCTTAAAATACGCTGTTCTACCAGAGGCATTACCCCTATACTAAACATTACACCATACGTATGTTTCATCCATATTGCTACGGCTGCCCATGAATAATGCTGCCTTGTAAAATTGTCTTTCTGTTAGATGGACTTCAACATAAGAGATCCCGATGTAAACGATGCCTTGAATGAAATTTCTTTTCTAAAAAAACTTCTTAACTGAATCGATCGGGAACCACACCTCAAACTTCACAAATCGTGTGTATGCCATTTTATGATTGAAGAATACAAACACCAAAAGTGGCTGCCCTCTTGACGGAACCAGTAAGTTCATTAATTCAATAGCTCATAATTTTTATACTTTACTGAGGCAGGTGTCGCAGATGGCTTTGCGTGCAAGGTACGAATATGGTGACCTTCCATTTTGAAAATGGCAGGTATGTCGACGTTCAAGGTCAGGTACATGTTCCTGAGATCAGTTTTCAGAATTCCTCTTCACTCAGTCCTAGACTAGACTTTACTGCGAAAAGGAAACGTTTCCTGTTGATAACTGTCGGTATGACTCACTAAAATTAACCCGGGTTTTTCTTTGATAAAAAGGGTTTGCGAGTAATTGAGACTGCTACTTCCTTCACTTGGTTTTAGGAACTAGGTCCTGTTATGGATGCCAACAGAGTAAATCTGAGGACTGCTCCTAGTGTCATGTTATGTAAAGAGTTGGAACGCCCATCATGGAAATGTATGGTTACGTTTGGCACCCCGCCGGCCATCGATACCGTTTACACGGCTTACCTGGGGATATTTTCTACGATGTGGAATGTATGGCATCAACACCTGCCTGTTGACAACCTCTGCATGTGAAGAAACAGGGTGCCTAGGAAAAAGGGGACGAGGGCACAACCTCCAACCCAATCCATATCGGAAAGCAGGGAAGTGTAAAAACATTGTGTCCCAACCCTCCGAATAACAGTCAACACATTATACACCATTATACGATAGTTAAACCAAGAGAGATCATACTCTCCAATATGATATAGACACGACCTATCGGCATGTTTGTCATTTCAATCGATAATGTCATGACAGACTCAAAGAAGCGTGATATTGCCAACGCAAAGAATCAAATGTAACTCCTTCGGAATAAAGCTAATTGGATCTGTTCTAAGCACTGTCCCAGAAACACCCTGAGACCCATTCATAAAGAATACTTCCTATCTGACCCTCCGTATTACATTGTGAAAACCATTAGTGTATAAATTTAATGAAATGTTACACAATTCATTAAGCCTATACATGTATTTATCCCACCCCTGGTATTCCCTCCCCTCATATACCTAACATTGGAAACTCGTACTCAACGCCCATTGAGTATTGGAAAAACCTCAACGGGGGATGACGTTACAAATGTTAACCAATTAGTCAGTGATAGGGGTGAGATAAGATTTGAACCGCACTCGATCCATAGCATAGATCTGAAAATACACCTTACACTATCACTAAATCGTATAGTTGTATTTGTTTGCACATATTGAGATTTAATATAAATAACTATTGAATATATCTCAGTTCAATGAGAAATTCCGTCACTAATGATAAAAAGTTTTATCAAACGTGAAAAAACCACAATTATCCTGTTTGTCTTGAGTCTACATAGCTCAGAATAAAAACTTTATTGAAGTGATCTGCCTTCAGTTAGAAAAACCTTCACTTAATTACTCATTAAACTTCTCCCGAATAGAACAATTTATCATGGTTACCGTTCCAGTTTGCATACAACTTCTAAATATCTCACTCGCAAATACATGTAAATTCTAAACTATTGGAGGATAGATATAATCTTGACATCTAGTCATTGGAATTTCATTTAGTGATTCAGAAAGATACCAAAAAATATCTGTAAAATGGTGCTATTGAGTTTCTTTTTCATTTACATGAAACCAGTTTGCATACAACTTCTAAATATCTCACTCGCAAATACATGTAAATTCTAAACTATTGGAGGATAGATATAATCTTGACATCTAGTCATTGGAATTTCATTTAGTGATTCAGAAAGATACCAAAAAATATCTGTAAAATGGTGCTATTGAGTTTCTTTTTCATTTACATGAAACCAGTTTCTGATCTGTGCCAATCTGTGTCAAAGCATTATGGCGTTAAAGTAGACAATAATTTCATTATTTATATTTTCCATTAATTAGCTCTACAATCCAGACTATTAGCAATCTTTTCTGAACGACCACAGCCAGAAAAATAAAAGCACATCTTTGTAATACACTGGACACAAGGCATTTTGACGATTTCTTGTTCTAATAACATAGATTTAGAAACAGCATTTGGTACCGTACGATGTGGTATACAAATGAATGCTTGCATGTGGTTTTAGACTTTTATCTGAAATCACTGGTAACTGACATCTTTTTGACTGCTCGCCATCATGTGCAGGTAATTGGTGCTTGTGGTGCACGGGTTCTTATTCATATTGTCAACATAAGTATCATTTGTAACGGAACTAGACCATGGAAGCGACTATTTTTTAAGGTCATTTTTAGTCCGGTTATAACTGATGTATTCTTTGATTTATGGGGCAGATAAATCGTTTTGTTTGGTTCTGTATAGTTCTCTCAATCAAATAGAGCGAAGAGACATAGGGTTGCTTGGGAATAGTTCTTATTACCACTTGTGTATCAATTCACGAATATCTAAACAGTAGTTTATCATCTTTTTGTCAAAGGTTTTAAATGGACCTCAAGGGATGATAAACTTTAAGCTAAGTAATATGTTGAATCCTTTGTGGTAAATACTAATTGGTTATCGTAAACGTCCGTCATGACAGGGTCATACAGTACCTTATGATACAGAAGGTCGTTCTACAATGTTCATACCACTATATCACTGTGTCTCAGAATCACATTCCGAAAAAACTATGTCTAACTACAATAAAGCTTTACAGTGGCTACTACTCACACCCTATCACATATGTAAACAAACACGTTGCTGAACATCCTTCAGTGATACCCCTGGTTTAGAAAATATAGCCCCAGACAATCTTAGCGAATCACAATAGATAATCACTAACAATACGTGAAATGTATATGTTTTATCGAGATTTTATAGTGATGTATAACGTTTGACAAAAGAATAACATCACTTCACAGAAAAAAATGTGCAGCACGTGAGGTGTAATGTATCTGTACTCACCTGTGTATGTTGACGTACGCGGTCCCTGGACAGGTGTCCCCGTGCCCCTTACTTGTCCCCGTCTGGCCCGGGCCGTCTCCTACACTCAGCTACCTGGAGACGGATCCAAGACGCCAAAAGTCTTCACTACACGCACCGCCAAAAGTTATGACACCGTCACATCTAGTGTTACCATACACGCTCTACAAAAATTTAGAAAAGGCCCCTCCAAAAGGAATGCGGCACCCTCTCGTGAATGATGATTGACATTTCTTGGTACATATATCCTTTAAGAACTTATCTTATGCAGAGAGATTGGATCGGAGCCCGACCCTACTTTTCCCTTCCCTTTTGTAACTCCTTTGTATATCACATTTTGTATTCTTTAAAATACTACAGAAGGTGATTTCTGAAGATCTGTCTCAGGTGCAGTAGAGATTGTGCATTAATAACCTTAACTCAGACTTTGTATGAAGATAAAAATGGATCTCGTTTTAATGACCTTTTGATGCCAAGAAAGTATTTGATAACCTTCCAAGAAATTTGCTATTACCCAAGCTAAAACATGATTACCAAGTACCTAACTGTTTTTATAAAAGGATAGCTCATTACCTATCTGAAAGATCACAAATATTGATGATTCATCGGTAATGTAGTACCAAAAGGATATCTGATTTGGTGTTTCACAAGGATTGGCTACATATATTTTCTATTATGACTATTACATATTTAGCAAACACAGAATTACGTGGGTCGACCAGTAGGTTGTATGTATCACAGCGTAGCTCATGCTGGTAGATACTGAATTATAATTTGCTCATACAGTTGTGACAATGACTGACAGTCGTCGTCGGCTGTTCATAAGGGTATTCCTTTACCATAGAGCACACCTGGTATGTTAATTGTTAGACGGTATGGCAGGGCATGTATCAAGGTGGCCTGCTTTAAATGGAATGAAAGCACTAAACGAGTTTATAGTGCAGTCGACATCTATGCATGTGAATATAAGTATTCAATGGGATACATAGACATAATTAAACTCATAGATAATCCAGAAAATCTCTCTTAGTGAAAGTACACAGAGTGGTAGAGAAAAATAGACTAGTGTGGGAATTACGAGGGCTAGGATTAGGTGCCAAGGAGAGAAGTCTGTCCGACGTAGGATGATGTGGTAATATGTAGCGCGTTCAGGTATATAGTTCCCTGGGCAATATATAGCGCCCATTTACGACGTATACATAACCATCAGAATTTGGTAATATGCTGCCTTTATTAAATTAACCAATTAACCTTCCTTACATTTGCAATAAGAAACATATTCTGACAAGTGCTTCCATACATTTCCATGCACATTTCCATCAATATGCATACGGTACATTATACGGTACAAAATCCAATAACTGCTTTCTATCCTCTGTACTTAACTCTTTCAGTCCGAGCAATGCCTGGAGGCATTCCCACCCAGGGGACGAGCAATGCCTGGAGGCATTCCCACCCAGGGGACGAGCAATGCCTCCAGGCATTGTTTAAAAATATATTCATGTTTATGTGTCACCATCACAAACGTTATGTTTTATGAGAAATAATGAATAGATTTACACCATTTTTTCACAATTAATAAAAAATACCATGTTCATCATTATACTTTGTGGTTATTCGATAAGTAACTATAGTAACTGGTATCTAACGGTTGCTAAGTGACGCCCATACGACAAACAGACACCATACGGCGATAGTCTCGTCCCCATGGGGTTTATAGAGGTATTATGCCTCGTCCTATCGTGCCTGTGCTCTCCAATCAGGCTCGGACAGAAAGAGTTAATCTACAACCTTACGAGTTCATACGGTAAAAGGGCAATAACGGTATATCTTGAAGGTAAGTGCACACTGGGTACAGTGGTTCTACCACATAGAACACCTGGCTGTACATGCACTCCGTTAAGTTTCGCTGCTCGCATGCCTGAAAGATCATGCACAGCTTATCTTTCTGGCGGAGTGCTAATGAGGAATTCATTTTTTTGACACATAAGGTAATGGACTTTCAGAGTAAGTAGGAAATATTTTTCTGCAGGGTGGGAAATTAAATTCATGACTATCTGACAAATAAAGGATGATCACAGATTTCATCACTCACCGTTTCTTTGAAAAATTCAAAGAAGTCAATGAAGAGTGTGGATCAAGATAGATAGTTGATGTTCGAGTGAAATACATGAATTCTGAAATTCAGTCTTCATTCGTTTAAAGAATGTGTACTATTTTGGTGACTGGCATTGTTGTCTGCTTTGTACTAAAGACGAACTCCATATAGTGCTCTCTTACACATATTTAGGGTACCACATAACGCCTGTGTGCTATGTTATGTTCCAATTTCTCTATATGGCAAACATGCGCACACATTCCCTTGGCCTAACTTATCAGGCTCACTACAAGAGGGGTGTCCCTTGGTTACGATGAACATGATTGTCCCCACGTTTAAACACAGAACTATCATATAGCTTGTAATGGGATGAAGTCTTGGAGTCATTCCTTAAGATTACTATCCACGCATCCTGATAATAATACTGGTGGAGAACGCCTAAAACACTCAGTACCATCTTCCACAAGCATCCTATTGAGAAAACATCATCTAACATCTCTTGTGGCGACCCATGTCAGACAAGGATAGCTGGTGGCCTTGCGCAAAAGGTTGGCTGTCAGCATCCACAGTGATGACCCTTTCAAAACCCTCAACTGCGACTTGCACCATCTCTTATCTCCAGAAATACTCACCACCACAGTCACCAAAGACGACAAAGCCATCGGAGCTGGCACAGTTGTATCCAACGATACACACACTCGACACTGGCACCCCAATCTGCTCCACAGACATCCAGTAGGGTGACAACAACACATTTAAGATGGCCACTGCTTAGTCGGAGCTAAACATCCTCAGACTGAGTGCATGGACAAAATGCCCTACAAAGCTACCCTAAAGGCAGACCTCGGACAATACGTTCTCAAACAAACTGCAACAATAGGCCAGACAACAACCATTATCTCTACTTCTTCCAAAATATGAACATTCCTGCAATGAGCACATGCTCAACCAGAACCTCATCATGGTGGACCCACCCACACCATATACCACCCGAGCTGTTTGCTGGGCCATTGGTGTACCAATCAGCCCAGGCGTTTGTATGTGACTCCCGCTTCTAGAAAGGACCACACATATGTACATGCCTCACTACCTGACTGTGCATGCGCCATGTAAGGCAATTATCTGACTGGTGGATCAGCAAATAAAGCAGCCACTACAGTTGTCGCTGAACATCGGCCCAACTTTGTGTCTCCAAAACCCAGTCGCAGACAAGCGTCAGCTGGTCTATTGGTCGTCGGCCTGTCAGCTCTAAATACCATTGTTTTGCTGATCCACCAAACATTGGATTCCATGTCGTGTTGACTGTAATTTCAGTCGGCTAGAGAAAACTGATTCATTTAATTTTCAGCCGACCGGCTGACTGGCCGACATAATCTCCTAGCCCCAGAGTGATGACCGCTTGCCCGCATATACCGTGACACACACTGTCAATATGGAATGGGCGACCCCCATGAGTGGGCAGAGACCGAAAGTTATGACAGTTTCAGCACTCTGAGAGCAATCCTTCTTCCACAGTGGGCTATACACATTCATAACATCAAGGTCTATCTTTATTTACTTGTTTATAAAAAATTGCCTCATACGTTAACGCATACTTTCATTGGAAAACTTAGTCAGTAGTCGCTTAGCCAATGCCACATTTTCCAACCTTATCTTTATTTACAACAGTATTCCACAGTTATTTGATGAGCTATAAGCGGTCCCATCCAAATCCAAACATGGAGGTACACTGCTCCGCTCGATATGCGGCTTTCATGGATCCAGAGCGTCGTAGTGTTTGGAAAGCGCTGCGCCACCTATCAGATGAATGGGGAACTCGCGTTGCAAGTTAGTGTGGCCAATGTCCACCAGACGACAGTAGCAACCCGCTACGGGTGCATCGTCTCACCGGTGTCGGCGACCATCATGTGCTTGTCGGTGATGCCAGAAATAGAGAATTTGGTGGATCAGCGTGGAGAATGTAGAGGTTTAGGGGCGTCTGGCTTACCATCGTCAGTGAGGTTTTTTAGCTGGCGACTCAAAACCTGTCAGCGGGGCGTCTTCTGAGCATATGTTTGGTACGTTTTGGTGGATCACAAGCTAAGAGGCAAGGTTGCCCATTGGGACCAACCGGATCACAATGGCGCAGGAAGCATACAAGCAGAGGCACTAGCAGGATGATGAGCCCATCGCCAAATACATTGATGACTGGACGTCATCATCAACAGTTTGTCCGCCTTCCTTACCGGCATTGTGCACCTGCACAAACCAAAGAGGCTGCACCAGCTAACCGAGACGGTGAACATCCATTAGGAATCGCAATATTAAGACCTCTGATATTTCAACTGAGGTGAATCACCAACAACACAGACTACAACCAACAACATCGATTGCCTAAACAACATAATTGTCAAAGACACTGCACAGAGGCAACTGCCCGCCATCAATGCTGACGACGTTGGCACCAACCAACCCTGTTCGACTCACCCTCAAATATATACCCTTTACTCTCTCTAATAACGAGAGGAAAAGGAAAGTCTAAACGTGTATTAGTATGATTAATCGACAGTTGCATCAACATCGATTGATATTGAATGACACCGCAAATATTCAGTCCAGATTCCCCCCTAAGTATCCACATTCTCGGATGTCTACAAGATTTAGCCACGGAAGTATAAGTTTAGGTTAGGGTTAGGGTTAGGGTTATGGGTGAGGGTAGGGTTAGGTTAGGTTAGGGTTAGGGCAGGGGTTAGGGATAGGGTAGAGAGAGGGTAGGGGAAGGTGCTATGACCACCCCCCACCCCACACCCACCCACCACACGCTGGAAGCCCCAGCCCACGTAAGATCGAAACAGGCGACTGGAGATGTGCGGGCTTCCAGCGTGGGAACCCCGGCTCCGGGACCTCGGGTGGTACCGAATTCAGCCGTTTTGCGGACCGAACCCGGAACGACATCGAATTCACCTGCGGACCGAATTGGCCGCGGTGCCGAGTCTACTGGTATACCATATGACTCGTGAGTATCAACCAATTAATCAATCTCCAAATGCAGGTCACGCTCCTGATAATTCTGTGAACTGTAATGAATAAAAACTTTGTGTACCTTTAATGTGTTTATTTGCCATCTTGATTCAACGGAAATATATAAAGTATCGTCGCGTTGAAACGTGGAATTAGGAAGAGCACTTGCATTAACTCAAAATCTAAAGCAAAGTTATATTCTATACTAGATATATAAAAATGAAAACAATCATAACGCTCCTATGGAACTGTAGACTTGGGTCATCCATTCGAAGAAGATATGTTTACAACCCTGGTAACAAATAGGAGAATGTTACTGACAGGGAAGTAAGAACGTGCTGCATGATCGCTCATCCATCACCCAAACTCCCTGCTGTTTCTATGGACAAGGATATCAGTGCACAGACCTGTGTCAATATGGGGTTCCTTACGCTGGAGATCTGCCTCTCCAAACCACGTGATCTACGTGATCTTTGGTGTACATGCCAGCATCTGGCCCAGGGTCCTGGATAATGGTGTGCACAATGGCTATTGTTAGCAGTTGGTCCTTTGCCCTTCATGAGAAATGATCATTAAACACGCTTGGATTGACAGGAGATACATTGATACATTGATCGTTTGCCAGGATAGTACGCCGTAGTCAATGACATGTGTACACACTCACCCACATCCCTTAACAGCTGCGAATGTTTCTCCTGAAAACATTCCCTTGACCTAGGACATACTATCAGATTAGCTGTTATCTTTCTCCCACTGGTCTTACACCGGTGTAGTCATGTCCTGGAAATACGTCCCGATACCTCATTAACTTGTCACACACATGTGTAGGATCTAAGAAGTAGTGGTTATACAGTCAAACTTTGACTCATTCTTAGAAGATAATTCTCAGATACCCCGAGAGGTGGCATGGTCGATACCATCGTCCGAAACGTAAAAATAAAAAAAAAGTTTTTATTCAAAGTAATGACAAAGTTTTTATTCAAAGTAGTGTACAAATCAACAAGGTTGGGCGCTCTTCCTTGTACAGCCCAAGAGAAATACATATTACATCACCAGACGTTCCAACACGAGCATCTCAGTTTCACGGTATCATATGTCTTGTCTGAGGTGATTCCATTCACCCGTACAGACAGTACACTGTTCACACTCGGCACACAGACTGTTTGTAGGACTCCGGGTGAGAAGTAGTGCTCCAACTTTCTAAAACGGTTGCTCCATCGAACAGACACTGTGCAGGCAGGGTTTTAGCCTCCAGCAGACGTTGCTCCCCAGGGCCGACTGCCGGGTGCCACTAACCCTGCAAAAACTGAGCTGTTCCACCAAACCACCTAATTCTAGCCGATGACCACAGGGCGCACACACACTGCTCAGCGGGCACCAAGCGAGCTGTTCCACCTCGCTGGGCGACCAGGCCGGCGCCGGCGTGGTGATGAACACACAGGGGTGATGCTATTTACAGAGTGGTGCCATATGGTGGACGTTGGCGGCATTGTCCTTCGCGCATTTCCTATTCATTTGATAGGGGGCGCCTTGAACCCTCCTCCACACACTGCGCCACTCAGGCTGCACAAAACCCAAGCAAAGGAGCGTGGCGCCATGTCGGGATTTGTACGGGAATTGTGATAGCTGAATAATGCGGCCAATGGAATAATGGAAGTAAATAAAGATAAGCCTTTATGTTATGAATGTGTATTGCACACTCTGGCACTAAAATTCTGCCCAAAGTACCGAAACTGTCCGCATGCGGGTTAGCGCATCCCGAGTGTCGACTGTTCATGTTGACGTCATCTCTTGTGGTGTTGACGGCATGCTCTCAAAGCCGATGCCAGCAAAGCTCATGGATGCATACCAAGTGGTCAACGCGGATATCAGCAAAGCTCGCTGTGCTGCCCTCCGCCACTAAATATCTATTCAAATAGATTTTGGCTGTCGATTCTTTGCAGTCAGCTTTGACCAGTTTAGCCCTCAAAATGGGCAGCCGCCCGGCCAACTTGATTCAATGTGCTTGGTGGAACAGCTTCAAAATTGCCTTTAGGCCAGGCCGGCAGTCGGCAACCATGAACAGGTCAACCGACACTGGGCCGCCGACAGGGTTTTGGAGACACTGTCTGTCACCACAATGCCATCGGTCGGGGCTAGCGCCTGTAGATTTGGTGGAGCATCTGCTTAAATCCTTCTTCTTATGAAGGGTCGCCACTAGTTTATTCTGTATTGCCATCCTTTTAAAACCAATATGAATAGTTTATCTGAGGGATCTCGCGATGGATAGAGGCGTCGTTTACAAGGTTCAAGGTCAATCAGAATACCCCTCTATCTGAATTAGTCCGTTTACAGACCGTTCCGCCTAAGGCTTAAGTCTGTAAGGGTCTAATAGAGCAAGGCTCCCATTTGCCTGTTCCCTCTCCCTGATGGGAGAAAGGAATTTCGTGATTGTCTGATCTAATTGTAGGACCTAGGCATGAAGAGTAATACACTGGATACTGGCAAATAACTCAGATTAGCTTAGCACCAGCGGAGGCAGAAATTCCTGCCTCAAAATGGCACCCCCTATCAGTCTTAGTTTTAGCATGTGCGCCCTGGCCCTGGCGACAACAGACTGTACTAGAGTATATACCTGAATATCATTCATTTGAACAGGGAACCAGTCGAGGCCGCGGATCGCTTCCACCAAAGCCTGGCCAATGCACATGTATCTATTTGGAAATGGAATAAGCAAGCCTTTGCTCTGGTGGCCAGTGTAAGAACCAGTTATATATGTTAGCCTGTAGTATGGTCAACTCTCACCAGACGGCACCGTTCATGTTTTTATGTCAAGCTGCCTCGTGAGTCTCGTGAAAGAGACTAAGAAACCATCAGCAGTGAGTGGGATAAACTGGCCGCCATTTTTACATTAAGTTAGCTTTGGTTGGGTTAAATCCATGGCAGCCTTGACCCACCACAGGGGCATGTCTGTTATTCTCCTGCAAGACCTTTTGTACTGCTTGGAGAGTGTGTTCATAATCTCGAAGAGCGTGTTCATAATCTCGAAGCGAATTTTCCATTTTCTTATTTCCTTTCCTATGTATTTTTTTTCAAAATGTAATGCCATAGATTATACCGCATTACTGCCACACTTGACAGTGCTGTGGTGTCTGGAACTAAATGTCTAGTAGAAACTTTTTAATTGCAATAGACTTGTTATTAATCTTGTAGTTAGGGAATTTATAAATGCAATAACGACTGGTTTTGTATAAGAGTGACCGTTATCTCCTGGTAGTTGACGCCATAATTACTAAGCGACAAATACTCGGAGATTACGGCCACTCGTTACACAAAACCAGTCATTATTGTGTATATGATTATCTTTTTATTACATCAGGCATGTAGTCATACATGTTACTAGACAATGAAGTCAACCTAAAAGGTCCATATATGAATCCTTCAGAGCGCCGTGTAGTATGGACTGTATACAAATATATACAATATAGTAACTGCACAAATATGCTCATGTCCAGTTGCATTATATGGAAACTGGATTACTTTCTTTGTACGTCAAAAATACGCTGTGAAATCATTGGTCCTGTAAGAATATTACATCTGAACCTTAATATCAGAGAACTTACCTTAGAGGATAATGAGACTTAACTCTTGGAGATGGTGTTGCCACTTCAAAAGTCCGAATCAGTCTGTCTTCCACCTATGGAGAGCGCCTCACGCACGTGCGACGACTCGGGAGTCCCTGCGATGACGTCATCGCGCCCAAGGCTGAAACAGCCTCAGGGGGAATCCCCGGCACTCACACTAACGCCCAGTCGCCCCCTATCGCTCGTACAACACTCCTCCCCATTCTGTTTTTAAAAGGCCAGGGGCCAGCCTTCAGGTCTTCGAGGCGCCGGGCTTGAAGCCCAGCTTGACGTCCTAACTTTGGAGCCCGGACATTAAGCCCAGCTATGACTAGCACAACTACATGGTCTACGAGCCGGACATTGAGCCCAGCCTACCTACTACAGGCCCCGACTTGAGGGACTAGGGCTGAGGGCTGAAGAACACCTCAGCATTCCTCGCAGCCAACCTGAGGACAGTGCTATCAGGCAAGTTCCTTACCTCCCCTATGTGCCAGGCTACCTCCAAGATGGATTCTGGACAGAGCTGGCGACAACACAATCCAGGGAGGCAGGGGTTTAGACTGTCTGTTTCCAGAAGCAGCCTGTCCAAGCACAGATTCTGCATTACCTCCTCCAGCTCTGCATGGTGATTGGGGCACAACAGCAAAGTAGAGACACTGAAGGATACCATGACATTATCCTTCACAGTTCACTTCATCTCATCCTTCAGTTCCCCCAACTTGTCCTCTGCTCGAAGCACTGCAGAGGGTGCTGCCAGCTGTGCTTTGTCACATGTGGCAAAGGAGACATTTCTCACCTTTTTTCTCCTAAAATGAAGCAAGAGTTGTGGATAGAGTGCCTTACACTCTTCAGCACTTCTCTTATGGATTTGAGGTTCTTCTCCCCCGTAATAAGTGCAGCCCTCTGGTTGGAACAGCCATGCAGGAATGCATCCATTGCCGCCCTCTCAATGGTGCGCTCTGAATCTCCCCTGAAACCTTCACGTGCCAGGTCCATGCACCTCTGCGCGAAGGCATCCAGAACTTCTTCTGGTTCCTGGTGCAGACTTTGAAGCTCCCTCCGTGCTGTTGCCGGCTGCTTCCTCGTACCGAACCGCTCCTTCAAGGACTTGGCTACCCTTTTGTAGTCACGCTTGGTCTTCTTCATCCCTGAGGTGCTGTACTAGGCCGTCCAGTTTTTCTTCTTGACTCAAGCCGCACCTCCGAGCCATTCGTGTGAACTGCTCCTTGTAGATCCCCCACTTCAGACGGCCGTCATAAGTTGGGATCTTTCCTTGTTGAGGCTTGTTATCCCTGCCATCTCTTGGGCGGTGGACTGGATAATCCTCATCACTGCTGGTGGATGTTGTAGAACTGTCATCTGAATCCTCAAATTCAGATGCATCCAGTCTGTCAGGCCTCCGGCTCCTCACCGATTCCTGATGGGCATCAGTGTGATGGGGGATGGTTGCAGCTGTTTTCACCTGTCTGGCTGGATCCAGCCCTTTAGGTCTGGCAGCTGGGACGTACACGTCGCCCCTGACCTCACCTTGATGGACAGGTGTTGAGTGGCGTGGTGGGGCTAATGGTAGCCAACTCTCGCCCTGTCCTGGGCTGTCCAGCCCAGCCTTTCCCAATGGAGATTCCGTCCCTTGGCGGAACTGGGGGTTTTGCTGCAGGAAGGCCTCCCATGTGCGGATAAATATTTCTGTTGGGTCATCCACAGGCTTTTTCGGCTGGGTGCCCGATCCCGAGGGTGGATTTTCGGTGTCCCGTTTCTTCTTCTCCCCCTCCAGCTGTTTGACACGTGAGGCCAGCTTTTGCCACGAAGCCTTCAGCGCATCATAGTCTCGCGATGAGTCTATGTCAGGTGGAAGAGTAGGCCTCATGCCTTCCACGCCCTCGTCCTCCACGTTGAACACCATGTGGCCATTCCCAACGGCCTCACGTCCGGATTGAGATGGGGCAGCCATTCTGCCACTGCCGAGAAAGGACCCCAATCCTTCAAGCACTGAAGGATGTCCCGAGCGTGTGCAGCTCCAATACCTGGGACTGCCTTGAGGTCATCAACGCTTGCTGCATTTATGCAAATCGCCTTGGGCCCAGTCATTTTGTTGGCTTAGGTCAAGCACCCAAAAGCAGAAGAAAGAGGTTGGGATGTCTCAGTATGAAACCGAGAGGTTTCGTAACAAGGGCCAGGTGATATGTGTGAATGCAAAAAGCAGGACTACACAATCACTGACTTATTCTATGTTATCTGTATCATACCCTCTTTACTTACTTTTCAGAAGAGTGTGATGTAAATGCAGTGTGTGCATGCAGGACAGTTAGATGTTATTTTCATTCAGTGAAATGCCAGATGTCATGCATTGGCTAACAATATTGTGTTAAGTTATGCCAGATATTAAAATATTGGCTCACAATATTGCACCAAGATATGCCAGATATTAAAATATTGGCCCAGTGTATCTTGGGATCATGCACAAAATATCTTGTTGCAGAAATATAGTCACAGTTCTCCAAATAGTATTTGCCAGATATTAATTTATATTGGCCAGTTATGAACTAGATCTAGATATAGAAATGGTGGGGTCCAGCTGCCACACAAAATATGCTTCCAGATGAAAATAATATATATTTAGATGATATCCCTGTGTAAAGGTGCTGTGCCAGATATATAAATATATATTGGCCTATGCAGAACAATTTGTAGTCAAAGCAGAAACAGTGGAAGTTGCTATAGGTAGATGTTTTGCCAGATATATAAATATATTGGCCGAAAGAGTAGCCTTGTTATCAAAGCAGAAACAGTGGAAGTTGCTGTAGGTAGATGTTTTGCCAGATATATAAATATATTGGCCTATACAGCCAGATATATAAATATATTGGCCTATACAGTATATCTTGTAGTCAAAGCAGAAACAGTGGAAGTTGCTATGGGTAAGTATCTTGCCAGATATATAAATATATTGGCCTATATAGTATGCCTTGTAGTCAAAGCAGAAACAGTGAAAATTATATTATGTAGGTGTTTTGCCAGATATATGAATATATTGGCCCAGACAGAACACACGTGTAATGAAGAATCCTCTTCTGTGAGATCCAAGATGAGACAATGTGAAGAATGGAACCTCCAGGAAATTACTTATAGTATGCCAGATATCACTTAATATTGGCCTCTTGTTTACTTATCAAAAGTTGGGGGTGACAATTTGTCAAAAAGATAAGTGACTGCTATATTTAAAACTTCCAAGATGGCCTCCAGGTCACATGTGAGAAGGGGGGTAAATAATTGAAGAACCCCTAATTATTTCTTGGCACTAATACTTAAAAAATAATAAGATAAAGATAAAGTGTCAATATTCAGCAGTCACTTTGTGAATGTTCTTGCCCCCAAATAATAAGGATGTTGATAGGATGGGTTGGATTATAAAAAAGAATGTCATTCCAAGATGGCTAAACAGATTCCACTAATCTCAGAAAAAGGTCACACTTGACCTAATTTATCCAAGATAAAAGAATCTGCTTATTTTTGGCCAAATCCTCTGTGAATGTAAATAAATGATAGCCTAATTATATTATAAAAGAGTTCCAATGGAGAATAAGAGTGTCCTTGATGTTTGGAGAAATTGGTTCCCCAATTCACTCAATGGAGGAATGAGCACATGTGCCTAATTAGGGATCCCTTCCTTCTCTCAACAAAAAGTATAGAAAGTGTCCTTAAAATTGGTTTATAAACTCTGTAAACCAGACAGAATCCACATAGGTAAGTACTCCTGGCACCAAATGTAAGAATATTACATCTGAACCTTAATATCAGAGAACTTACCTTAGAGGATAATGAGACTTAACTCTTGGAGATGGTGTTGCCACTTCAAAAGTCCGAATCAGTCTGTCTTCCACCTATGGAGAGCGCCTCACGCACATGCAACGACTCGGGAGTCCCTGCGATGACGTCATCGCACCCAAGGCTGAAACAGCCTCAGGGGGAATCCCCGGCACTCACACTAACGCCCAGTCGCCCCCTATCGCTCGTACAACAGTCCCATACATCCCGATGCCGTACAGAGGGATGTATGGGATCAATAATTTACCAAGTATTTTGACGTACGAAGACAGTCAGCCTGTTTTCGTATTATTATTACCTACTATATATAAAAAGGCACTATTTCAACAGAATCTGCTTGGAGTTGCTCCCCCACATAGAGACAGACACAACCAGACCTGTCCAGGGAGACTGAAGTGCCACATGAGTGAGATTCTCGAGTGCAGAAAAACCTAAACCTGGTGTTCTTTTTAGTAGGTCTTCACTCAGATTTGCGTTTTCTCTCATGATTTAGTTCTAGCAATGTTGAAAACTAAATTCAATAGTGTAGTTTACTAATCATCTTACCCTGAGACAAGCTGTGAGACAGCCTCCGCCATTACAAGATGGCGCAAGTTTTGCTGGTCCCTAAATCACGCTGAAATCGAACATGGAAGCGTCTACCAGAACTTGGGCCCCATCACCGATTTGAATATTCACATTCTGCCATAGTTAGTCTGTATTACACGCCACCTGTAGGAGTCTTTGTGAAGCACGAGTCATATATGCGTTGCTTTTGTAGTTACCCTGATGTTTATCTAGAAGGGAGAAAATGTTGTGTTTAGTTGGTGCTTGCACTGCCACCTGCTGTAAACATGGGGAAATAAAAGCATGTGTTATCTTAGCCTGTTGTAAACGTCCATAGGCTTAGCATTACGAACTCGTTCTCAACAGGCTTGCGAGAACGGTAACTCGTTCTCAATGGGTGATAAAGAGATGAATATTTTCAGGCTGAGATAAAATTAGAAACATATTCGTGCATGGTCTGAGTCCCTGTTCACCAACTCGATGGCGAACGAGGACACAGACCAAACACTCATCATTTTCTTTCTTAGTATCCGATTTGAATCTAGCTATAGGCCCTCCAGACAGATGAGATGTGAAGTGCAGCTCCCCCTACAGCGACCCGACTCATATATGCGATCGCGGCAGGGTTCAAGGCGCCACTTTCAAACCTGCCAGCATTGAGGAAGGAGCTCTTGACAATGGACTATGTGTGGCTACTAAGCCCTAGCCTATGAGAAATAAGGCTGTATTCCACAACACCAAACAGCCATAAAACATGGAGCTCTATTGAGCTCTATTGTGGTTTGGAGTATATTAGATATCACTCTATCAATATTTGATAGAGCCTTAACAGTTTATATGTAGTAGCTGTTACTAGTTAGCCTATTTTTGCATAGGAATCTGCATCAGCTGTCATTTGAGTCCATACCAAAACGATAGGGGGCGATGCGCTTCACACCTCCTCTGCCCTCCAGAGGTTACTAGTCTCCCTATTATCGCCCAGGGTAAATACAAGTTCCGCTTGCGACTGGCAGGGCAGACCATGATTACATGAACCACAGTTTTCCGATTTATATTTGAAGAATCTGAATATAATTTCGGATTTCTATGTAGAAATAGATGAAATTTAGGTTACAATCCCCTCCCCCCGCCAATCCCCAACAAAATTAACTCAACAATTCTATACCAACCAAAATATAACTTGATATAAACATTATAAACTGTGATACTTGTCATTTTTGTTCCTAATCATTAATACCCGGACTTGGATGACTGCAATTCAAGGAATATCAGACAATCTATCTTCAAAATTAAAACCCATGTCAATTTCCTGGAAAATGATATGATGATATCCGAGTATTGTAGAACACATAGCTAATTAAAAACAAAAAAGGGGTCACCGTGCTAGTGTTTGATTTAGAGATCAATATCATGTTGAGATTATAGTAGAAAATATAGAAATTAAAAAAGATGTTTTCCACATACCAGTAGTTTTCTACATATTAAAAGCTATATAAATCAGTCAAATGCAAACTGGTCTAAATAATGCATCCATTGGGTTAGATCAAACCAGCCAAAATGGTTTAGTTTTTTTTTACTTTGTTGGCATTAGAATAAATCACTTCTGAACAGTTTAGATTGATAATTACCAATATTTAAAAAACCACCAGGTGGCGCCACTGTGAATGAAGTATACGACTTTAATTTAACGTCACTTTCAAACGCGGCAGAAATTGCTGGAAGCAAAACCATTTAAGGGGCAGGCTAAATCCGCTAATGATGTCTTAGTTAATCAAGGTCCTCTTTCCCAGGGGAGAGTGGTGTGAGACGCATTTGGAGCGAAACAGAAGCTGATTTTACGCCACAATGATTTCTGAGGTAACTGTCCAACATACAACGCGTTACCGACTAATTCATGTCTTCTTCCTGTCAATGATACAGATTTACCAGCATTTTCTTCTCGTAGGATAAACGGAGAGGGAAATTATTGAAGTTATGAATTATATAAGTTACAGCACAAACAGAAATACGTAAAGTGTTTGATGTTTTTCATTGGTGTCTGGTGTTTTAATTAGTCTGCTGGTAATTAATGATGAGATCTACTTCACGCTCTGACTCCTAGTTATTCCCGCTTCCCCCCCCCTGGAAAATCACTCCCCTGTTGAACGGAATATTCCCGTTTATTATCCATCGTACCCAAAGTCCCAATTGAAAACGAATGGGGACTCAGTAAACCACGATCCATTATATAAAAACTTGTGATATACCATAACTGTGGTATACGGATTAAAACCTGCATGGTATACGGCCTGAAAGCCATGGTATACATAGACAATAATCGATGGTTTTGTGGATAGGCGGCCGTAAACCACGAGAGGTTTAGGCCTATGTTTTTGACCCTCAGCCAATTAAGAAATATTTCTTTGATAGGTTTGTGGATCTGGAACGCTATGTAATTTTTCCTTGCGAATACAATGCTGTTTGAATTGGTCAGATCTGATCATGAGACCTGTTAGTACAAGGCTTTGAAAAGCGCTAGCGATATGTACGTGTACACAGGTCTGTGGTGCCCTTACCCCTCCCCCTACACTCCCCGATGTCTGCTCTGCTCTGCAAGAATTCAAGTTTATAACTTGCGCCGCTGCGGCCGCGTTTAATATTATGGTCTGTGCGTGGTGCATGGTGGAGAGGTCTTCGCCCCTCCCCCCACCCCGAAGTGGTCACATACACTTTGAGTGTGCTGAGAAAAATCTCTTCACTATGTGCGTGCTATTTGTTGTGCTATTGGTTAAGGAGCAGGGTGCCAGTGTCTGAGGGTCTTCGAGGCATGCCCAGCTGACCATAGAACTATTATTAGTGTGATGTCATTTGACCTGCCTAGAGCGGGGTTTCCCTTACGTTCTGGTGCCAAACATTGGGATATCCCTTCATAAGTGCAGCAGTCAGCGATCCTAGACATCTCAAATTTTTTGATTCTACATTATATTTAACTCTACTATGCCACGATGCTACGTCTATGCAGTGCTTCTCGGAGTTTGGATTTGTTTGGCACCAAAATGACGTCAGGACTATTGCGGTCTATGACCAATCACTCAAGACTAAAATACCTCATTGACCCACTTTTGCTTGATATGTTTTGATCCTAGTCTTGGGCAGTTAGGGAAATGTTGACTGGGTGCACGTGGGTTGTAGACAACGTTCCATAAACCAGTGGCGTCAGAATAGGGGGGCAGGGGGGGCGACTGCCCCCCCACTTTTTTGCCAGCCCAAAAAAGTCAGCAGCTTAAAATTTTACTCAAACGTGTGTAAAACGTCTGACTTTTTAGCATGCGATGATGGCTAAGCCCGACTTTTCACCGTGAAAAAATGTCAAAGTCTGACCTTTTGGCGTGCAATAATGGCTAAGCTCTGACTTTTCACCGTGGAAAAGTGGAAAAGTCTGACTTTTTAGCGTGCAATGAAGGCTAGGTCCTGACTTTTCACCGTGGAAAAGTGTCAAAGTCTGACTCTTTAGCGTGCAATGATGGCTAAGCCCTGACTCTTTACTGTGAAAAAGTGTCTAAGTCTAACTCTTTAGTGTGCAATGATGGCTAGCTCCTAACTTTTCACCGTGGAAAAGTGTCAAAGTCTGACTCTTTAGCGAGCAATGATGGCTAGGTCCTGACTCTTCACCATGGAAAAGTGTCAAAGTCTGACTTTTTAGCGTGCAATGATGGCTAGGTCCTGACTCTTCACCATGGAAAAGTGTCAAAGTCTGACTTTTTTGCATGCAATAATGGCTAAGCCCTAACTTTTCACCATGGAAAAGTGTCAAAGTCTGACCATTTAGCATGCAATGATGGCTAGGTCCTGACTTTTCACTGTGGAAAAGTGTCAAAGTCTGACTCTTTAGCATGCAATGATGGATAAGCCCTGGAAAAGTGTCAAAGTCTGACTTTTTAGCATGCATTGATGGCTATGCCCTTACTTTTAACTGTGGAAAAGTGTCAAAGTCTCACTTTTCGCAGACTTTTCGCAGATTCACAGTAAATCCAGAGGAACAGGCAAATGTCTGATTTCATACCAAGAAAAAAGTTAGCAATTTTTCAGTTCGCCCCCCCACTTTCAAAACGTTCTGACGCCCCTGTAAACAGAATGTAACCCAGACCTTTTAGCTGTTATTCATTTAAAATTGCACACTCATTCATCAATGATGAACATACCATTTGCTCCTAGTTTATCGGCTGTCAGCTACATCTTGTTTGTAACCGAGTATCCCCATACATGGCGCAGGATGAAGGCCCCTCTCAACAGCAACTTACCATCAAATCCTCTGCTATGATCGTCATCACCTCATCATAATTGTTTAGTTGTAAGGATATTTCACACCTTGGTGTTTATGTTTATATTGCTTGTTCTAATATTGTAAATCTCTGTACTTTCTTTTTCTTGCTCTTGATGTTTTGACCTCTATTTGTACCTATGGATAAACTTGCGACGCAATTAGTATACGATAACAAAGTAACTGAATATATTTGTCACATGGGGTATGATGACAGATCAAACTCCTGTACTTACGAATCATACCAATAAGGAATAGGGCATTTGATTGCAGCTACCTTATATATAAGGATTCCATAATTTGTACCACAATCTTAGTATAATACCTCTAGCTAGTCTTCCAATGTCATCACAACTTATAGGGTTTTGATCCGAACGAAATATATTAACTGATCGATATTGGCCTGATTAGTGCCCAATCAATAATCTCTGAATAATTGAGAATGTATCCTCCGTCTAGTTGTGTTGTAAATAGGGCGATCTTTGATCGATGGCGAACTCGCAGATGTAGCGTGCCATCACTTTTCTTTTTCTGTGGGGCTGAATTACTCTGTCGTAGGTCGCCATACAAAAAATGTTGGTTGGTTTGTTAGCCTTTGCTTTTTGATAGCAACCCCAAATGTGGAGCACCCGTGAAAAAATAAATTGTTTATTTTTAACAGTCATTTACTGATCTAAATTGCTAGTATGCACAAGCCTAGTCCTAACAAGGTTCAGAAACATCATTTTCCTAGAAATTGACTAGCGTTTTTAAAGAGATCGAAAATTAAGTAAAGTTTACTCTTATGTTTGGTATCGAAATTGATCTAGTTTTTCCCCATATAGCTTTATTATATGGAACTCGTACTCAATGCCAATTGAAAACTTCAAATATATCTAGAAAACTTCAAATATATCTAGACACCAAAGACAACCAGAATGGGTGTGAAGATATGCAGTGATAGAGACATGTACTATCATCATGAGCGGTCGACATTTCAGCAGCATCACCTGCTGTAAACTAAGGATCTGTAGAAACTGTCCATTGACTCATAACTGTAGAGCTTATTTCTAGACATCATGTGTTAAGAATAAAACACAAATATGTGTTTGCTGTAAATATTTACTGCAAGGCAGCCATATTAGATTTAATTAAACTAGTTGTATTCCAAGTCCGCATCTGTGGCATCACTGTTCCCTCATATTTTAGAATAGGGTTCATGTAGCGACAGCGACATGGGGGTCGCTGCTAACAGCCCTACACCATAAACTGGGTGCGGTTCAGACAGGACACATACATGGCTGTCATTGGTATCGTAATATACAAAAAAACCATGACATATGGTTTTAAGTAAGTATTTATGATATGTAATACCTTATAGTTATAAAATTAGATTTGATTATTCTACTGTATTTATCTACATGTATGTGTATTTATGGAAAAGCTCAGGTGTTTTTTTGTTTTTTGGGTTGTTTTTTTTTATATATTTTTTTTTTTTACAAAACTGGTATCCTTGCTCGGCCAGTGCCTTGTTAACAATAATCTCCGTGGTAGAACAGTTGGCAATGAGTGATCGACATGATCATAAATACACATAAAAATGAAAAACAATCTAACAACAGTAGGCCTAGACATACTGTAATTGGAATAATCCCTGCTATCTTCTTGGACGAATAATGCATCAGGTGACATAGCACAGCGTCTTGAGGTAGGTCTCCAATACGTCAGGGCCAATAAAGGGGATAGCACATCTACTAACAATATAAATAGATAAATATCACCATCGTGAACAAGGTGCCTTAGGGTATCTTAGCCATTAAAAGTTGCTTTTGCAGTATCTTAAACTCTTCAACATTGTCAATATTCCGTACATGCGATGGCATCTCGTTCCATAGTTTCGGTCCATAATAATTTAGACTTTTCAGGAATTGGGTGCAAGTTGGGTGATTTAGTTTGTAGGTAATACCAGTTGCCCTTCTAGTATTTCTTGCATTTACATGCAGCATGGATTCGTTACTTCTCAATTTATACATGAATAACTTAACATGGCATTCTCTTGTATAATGCAAGACAGGTAGTTGCGTGCTGCGGTGCAACACAGCTCTTGGTGTACGCGGATGTACTTTATAGATTGTTCGTAATGCATCGTTCTGTATGATTTGCAGTTCGTTGATATGAGCTGTAGAAGTTTGGACAATATCAAGAGACGTCACGAGTTTGAGTCTGAGTTTATTTATGCCACGCATTTTGTTGGCTCCATAATTTCACGAGTCGAAGACTCGTGAAATTATGGAGCCAACAAAATCAGTGGCATAAATAAGCTCAAACTCAAACAAGTGGCGTCTAGATTTTATCCTATCCCGTTTCCATATTTTTTCAGTATCAGAAAGTAGTGGCATAAACAACACTTTATGTCACTACCCGTGACATAAACAAGTCCCATGTTAAGCCTATGGCGTTTTTTTATTAGGGGTAGAATAAAGAATATATCGCCATAGTCCAAAAGTGGTAGAATCATAGATTTGTATATAGTAAAAGCGTATGTATATGTGTAAAAGCATGCCTGTCTGTCATTGCGTGAAAACCCACAGTTATTAGAGCATGCTTGCACGGTCTATATAAATCGCCTAGAGGTTAGAGTGATCACATTAAACTTTTAGCGTGCTTCCAGAAAACTATCCCTTCACTATGATAGTGCTTTTTACTGTGATAGTGAGAACAGAGAAGGGAGCCAGTGTCTTAGAGTGTTAGGGGCGTGCCCGGCTGACCATGACCAATCACTCAAGACCGAAATACCTCATTGACCTCCAGGGAGCTGTTTCAAAACCATAGACTTGACCCACGTTTTGAAACAGCTCCCTGGTGCATGATATGTTTGAATCCTAGACACAGGCAGTTGAAGAAATGGCAAGTTGACGGGGTGCAAGTGGATAACAGAGAATGTAACCCGAACCTTTCGATCGTTATTCATTTATAATTGCACGCCCATTCATCAATAATGAACATACCATTTGGTCCTAGTTTCATATATATACGCCACCGCGTAAATGCATGTATCCTAGGTATATTGACAGGTTTTTATATAGTAGAGGAGCAAATGGCCTAAAAATGGGTAAAATTGACCCCCGAAAGTCTACTGGCTGAAACTTGCCATATTAGTTAATTATGACCTCAGGAATCTGAATCTGATACTCGTTTGTTCCAAAAAGTGTAGCATCATACTCGTTTCCATGGTAATAGAAAGAAAACAAAATTTAATACATACTGACACATAATACATACTTTTATAAGAAAAGGTAAATAAATGCATTTTTTCTGTCAGTAAAATTTATCATTCTTTGGCCAAAAGTGTACAGTATGGAAATATGCCCTTTTCTGTTTTCTTGGAAGAACTGTTGCCATGGTAACATTCCAATTTGTGGGAGAACCCCCATTTTTGGTTTTCGCATGGTTATTAAAGTTGGATAAAAAGAATAATTTTATGAATGACACATACAAATTGATAAATTTAGCAATAACACACAGCATTGATAGGTACCACCATTTTTTGAAGCCATTCAATTGTTTCCATGGCAACCATAACAAGGTCTTTTCTATGACCAAAGCAGCCAGATAATGATACACTAACTGGACATTTGTATGGCAAATCTGCATGACATGGCAACTAGTAGAAGAGTATAGTCTCAAAAAGGCCATTAGAGAGTCCACTGCATGAAATGTGCCATGTTGGTCAATCATTACATGGGGAATCTGATTCTGCCACTCTTTTGACCAAAAGAATGTAGCATCACTTTTGTTTCCATGACAACCTTAATGCATAATAATCTACTTAGAAACCACCAATTTCATGCAAATATGAATAACAGATGTAAGAAATAGGAGCTAAACACCTACTCATGAGATTTCATTTTCATGATGTATACATTTGGGACATAATGTGGAGTTGTTCTCTTCATTCCCTTAGAATTTGATTGCCATGGCAACCAGTTTAGCACAAAACAGACACTGCAGTAGCCAGCTCTGATTGTCATCAAAGCAAATTACTAGCTTTTTAGCCATTGATGATAGAGACTTAATGTAAGTATTTATCCTAGTACTTAGAGAGTCAACTGCATGCATACACCAGAAAGTGTATGGTGCCAGATGACACCATATAGAGGGTAACATAACACCATGTGGTGCCTTTTTTCTCCTTTGTTAGGGTATGCATCACCCATTCTGACATTCTGATTTGCCATGGTCAACTCTGATCCTAGACATGCCCCACTCAACCTTTTGTGGATATGTTACCCTCTAGTTCTGTTGATGACTGTCATTTCAAGAATATACAGACTATATATTCTTAATTTGGCAAATGAGTGATTTATCAATTTGTATGTGTCATTCATAAAATTATTCTTTTTATCCAACTTTAATAACCATGCGAAAACCAAAAATAGGGGTTCTCCCACAAATTGGAATGTTACCATGGCAACAGTTCTTCCAAGAAAACAGAAAAGGGCACATTTCCATACTGTACACTTTTGGCCAAAGAATGATAAATTTTACTGACAGAAAAAATGCATTTATTCACCTTTTCTTATAAAAGTATGTATTATGTGTCAGTATGTATTAAATTTTGTTTTCTTTCTATTACCATGGAAACGAGTATGATGCTACACTTTTTTGAACAAACGAGTATCAGATTCAGATTCCTGAGGTCATAATTGACTAATATGGCAAGTTTCAGCCAGTAGACTTTCGGGGGTCAATTTTACCCATTTTTAGGCCATTTGCTCCTCTACTAATACATATACGTCCACATTTCATGCCAGCGTATGCAGTGTATACAAATGTGCTTTTCCATGTATACGGAGACATAATGGCTGTATTTGCCGCCAAGCATATATGAGAAAAAATATTCTGTGTGCAACATGTATACGCTGGTCGTATACATATTATATATTTTTGGCTTATATGTATACTGATAAAAAAAAAGTTCGCGACCGTCATGCCCCTGCCCTGCCCCCGCCTTACCCCTGCCCTGCCCCCACCCTGTTCCTGCCCTGCCCGCGTAAAACGTTAAAAAAAACTAAGAATGCTGGGTTTATTATATTATTTAATGAAAAGATAATACAATGGGTTATAGAATGATTTTAAAATCAATGTTGATAATATAACATTGGATTTTTCCATATACCAAGGACTTAACGACTTATGGCAAATGAAATAAAAACAACAGTGGTGTCCCCTAGGCGCAGTGATCAGAATTATTGGATAGCTGCATAGATATAACAGAATCAGGCATATGACATAGGACTGCAACATGGACACCTACATATGTCTATGGATGAAGCATAAACACAATGTAAAATAGGGCCCATTTATTTATGCAAAATCATAGCTATATACGCCAGACGTAAACATATGTAAATTAGGGTTATTCACGGTGTGTGTGTGACATTATATCTGGTTGTAGCTATGACTCTGTGTGCACATATGCGTGTCTCATTGCATGTCGATGTGTATATCATGCTATTCACATGTTCTCCATGACATATTCAGCAGCAGGAGTGATCACAACTCCCAGTAAACGCAAAGCTGTGAACACAATCACACATGTTAGCGTTACTCCAATTAATACTTACCCCCCCCCTCCACCGCCACATTCTAATCTCATCATACTTATGGGTCATTCTACCAACAAAATTTCATTTTGATGCTAAAAAGAAGAAAAAAACCAGTCAATATTTTTAGTTCTGGGCCTCTAGCTCTTACAAAACAAGATATAGATATCTACCCAAAAAATTCATTTTGGAGAGAAAAAAAAACAGTCAGTACTTTTAGTTCTGGCCCTCTAGCTCTTTCAAAACAAGATATAGATTTAATTTATTTTGCTTTATTTTCAGAACCCACATTGAAAAAATTGCTTGGTCCGAGAGTTATAATTGTGTTGACAGGGCCTGGACTGGACCATACCAACGTCTTAGTTGGAACAGAGTGGAGACAGAGGTGGTGACCAATCAAGGTGTGGCAGACATTGGCGCCACTCTCACCCTCCTATCTGTAGCCAGCTTTGTGTCCATGGGGAGAATACAGTTCATGCTTGAAGGTAGAAATACCTCTGTTTACGTCTCAGTGTAGTGATGTCCCACTTAGTACACATCGGTATCACGTTATTGCACATGGTAATGGATACACAATGTCATAATTCAAATTTTATTGTCAGCTAGGGATAAAAGGTTTGTACATGTTTGGATGTACATCATACTGTTTTCTTATCACAAATGTATCATTTAGTAAGTACAAAACTGCTATCTAACAGAAGTGTAAATATCTATATGTTTATATTGTAATGGGTTGTTAGATGCACCTGGTATGTTTGAAATGGTTGACTTGACAGAGGACATTGACTACATTTATCTTAGTCACCCAAGTGAATCGGGGTCACAACCTAAATTTTACATGTCATGATACATGTCCCTCAAGCAGATGTATACTACAAGTGGTACAATACAGAGTAACATTTGGTGGTATAACCACAGCTAGATCCTGCACCATTCCCTTTTGGTAAGTATCTTTCAGGATATAGGTAAGGATACATGTACAATGTATAGGCCTGTATGAACAACAGCATATTGTAAAGTACTATGAGGACCAACCATTATAGCATCTGACTCTATGTACAGCAAACTGGAGCATGTAAAGGTAAGTGGGCATCTAGGTACATATACAAGAGGAGGTATCAATAAACTGCCCAATATGGGTTTAATTTGTGGTGATAGTCTATCGGTGAATGTGTGGATAGATGGAAAGATGGGTGGATGTATGAATGGATGGGTGGATGGATGGATTGATGGGAGGATGTGTGAGTGGGTGGGTGTATGGATGGTTGGGTTTGAGTGGATAGATCGGTGGAGGAATGGAAAGGATGGCTGAGTGGTTCGATCAATGGGGATTTATTTCTGTGTGTGCAGATAATTTGACTGTTAAAGCATCATTCACAAATGATCCTTTTGTGTGTTCATCTTTATGTTGTGATTAATATCAGTATGTTAGGTCGACAATGCAGATTTTGGAATCACAAACAAATCACACATTTGAAAGTTTGTTCTGAATCCTATTTTCAAAACCTGACTGGATTGATGGCTGATGGTTCATTCCACCAGATACCTCAATATAAAAATATTTTTGTATTGAAATTGATTCATAGAATGAGCTCCCTCTTCCATTATACGTTCTCTACAAATAAGTTTTAACATACATTTGTAAATGTTTATCTCCTCATCTGAGTATTAATACTGTACAATAATACAGACCTCTGCCTATGTTGTCGATCTTTATAGACCTCATTACAGACTACATTTGAACCAATTATTGGAGATCTTACTTTTAACAGCAGAGAAATATGGATGACCCTGTAGACTTATGCAATAATATTTAGTTGAGGAGGGCTGGAACCCCCCCCCCCCCCCCCCCTCCTCAGTTACTTTTATAGAGAAGTAACCCTACCCGTACAATCTTCAAGGATCTGTGTATTCAACAGAGCCATCACAGAGACATCACGAGTTTGAGTATGAGTGTTTATGTGACACCCGTGACATAAACAAATCCAATGTTAAGCCTTAGGCGTTTCTTATTAGAGGTATAATAAAAAGGTGGTGTTCCACTGCTCCGATTCTTGTTCTCCATCCATTCTCCACCTGAGTTGTTCCTACTCTAATCGGTGGTACTGCTCCATTAGCGAATGTTTTTTGTCAATCTCTTTCCAATCAGCACTGGGTCAGAGCACCTGCTCCACTGAGTTCCATTAATGCCATCTCTTAGATTCCCACAATCAGGAATTTGCTTTGTTTGGCCAAATTAGACCGTTTTATCTTTTTTCTTGGAAAAACCTTTGTCTCTTTTCGAGCACTGCCACTACTACCAGAGCAGCACAGTGTCCGCCATGTTTTATTTCTGCGGGAGGGTGATCGACAATCTTTCAAAATCATCCAAACTTGCGGATCGTGGGTATCACATGTTCATGACCGCATCCATTCAGGTATAGGCTGGGAAGCAGTCAATGCTGAAGCCATACTCTCATCAAACCTATTCCCAACCTACTGACCATGTCTGATTTTTCAAATTTTTATCGTGAGCATCAAAACCCAGGGGAGCCGCCTCTGGGTCAGACCAATGTATTGTGACTGGTGAGAGAACTAATCAAGATCCAGTCAAAAATCAGTTGAGATCCTATTGCAATCGGGTGTCGATGACTGCAGCCCTAGCTCCACTACAGCTCCACTACTGGATATTGAGCACCGATCGACCTGCGACCAAATGATCACCCCCAAGTCACCACATGGTCGGCTGCCATATTCTGACTGAGATGGCTATCACACCTTCATATTTCTGTCAAATATTAAAAAACTATAGAAAAATCGTTCTGTTTCAGAGAACAAAAACACTGCTTGAAAATTGTGTGTGGCAGTATGAATTACTCGAATGTTAGTATGAATGCATGAAACTTCACAGAATTTTACAACCTTTATATCTTTTATACATTTTTGTTGTGATTGGACATTATATTTGATAGTACATGACTTCGTTCTTCAATCAAAACCATTTGTGGCAGTGAAGGTTACGCATTTCCCTTTTTGTATTACATTCTTTTACCTTTTATACCAATATAAATGTCAATGGAAAACACACAATACAACATAGAATAAATTAACAAAGAAAGTATGGTAATATAATATAGGATGATCATGTAGTTATGATTACAAAGAGATAGACAATAGTAAGAGTAACAAGTAATTACAATATTAGTGACAATTGATATACAATTTATATGTACAGGGATGGTACATATGTTCAGATAAATGATAGATGAGTAAGACTATTACATGGAGTTTGTTGTTCAGATGTACCTGATCTTTAGGACATTGGCTGAGCCTGTTGGTAAAATATCAAAATGACTCTTTGTTTAATTGCAAGTATATGTATTAAACACTGTATATAAATCCAGAGCATTATGATGGATCCTGAGATACAATCAGCTGCTTTTGTGTTATCTGATATCATATACAAAGAGTCAGCTTAGACTAGAGCTAGAATAGAAGGTTTAAGTCATTAGACCATTAGCTATAATCATACCTGGTAAACTACCTGTATATATATAATTGCCAATAGAGAAGGGTTCTTTATTATTTAATATCAGGGTCGTAGAATATTTGTATCTTTAAGTCCTTCGTATCTTTCTTTTTCCTTCTAGAGCGTGGAACTGATCTATAGGTGTTTATTGCGCAGATGCAGATGCCAGCTTTGAACAATGGGAACATCTAAAGGATGTGTGTGGAAAAGGTGTGCTGTCCTCATGTGTATTGGCTCTGTTTTCTCAGTACTGAGTATCAGCCAAGGAGCACGGATTCTAACTATACCCCTTATATCAGGAAGCCATGTTATGACAATGGAACAGGTAAATACTTCTATAACCACTTCTAACACCTAACAACACAATATAACAACATAATATCATATAGAATGTCTTTCGTGTGTGCAGTAAAGGGTAAAGTCTTTAAGGAACAGACAAGTTCTTATCTTATGTTAAATTCTCCAATAGGGTTTGATAGGTGGTCTGAATATAAATGGTTTTGTTATTTTATCAACATGTTCTGATTTGTGTTTGTTACAGCTTTTCCCATTTGTTATTTAGCAGAAGTTTTGTAATTTTCCAGATTTCATCAGCTTTAATTGAGAGCGGACATGAGGTCTATAGTGCCATCAACAAAGACTGCAAGGGAGTAAAAGGACTAGCTGCAGCTGGAGTAAAAATAATCCCTCTGGATGTTCCCTCTGGCTGTTTCTTTGAATCCAAAGAATTTACAAAAATAGTGATTACTAGCATGTTTAATTTTTCAATAGGTGCCCTTCTTAAGTTGAATTATGAGATTTTCGGCCAATATTATCTAGATGAGGCAGAAGCTCTCCTAAATGAAAAGATGGCTTCAGATCTTGCCAAACTCAAGTTTGATTTATGTATTGTTGATGGCATAGGGGCTACCAGGCATATGTTTGTGCTACCATACAAGCTTGGCATACCAGTAATCTCTGCCAACAGTCCTTTAGACCGTATTGTAACTGGGTTACCAGCCCTTCCATCCTTCACCCCATCAGTTATGGATTCTGTCTACTGCAACAAAATGACATACATTGAGCGTGTAAAAAATCTGATCAAAACTGTTATAATCCCAATTGTTCTTCCTTTGTCCAGTCCAAGCACCAATGATATTTTAGTGTCAAAGTATGCACCAGAAAAGCCTTATATTCCCCTGAGACAACTGGTTCAGGAAACAAAGCTTTGGTTGTTCCAGAGTGATGTTTTACTGGACTACCCACATGTTTCACTTCCACACACAGTGGATATAGGAGGTATAAACACCAAGCCAGCCAAAAGACTCCCTGAGGACCTGTTGGAATTTGCAGATGGTGCTGAACATGGTTTGGTTATTGTTTCGTTTGGTTCTATTGTGGCTGAATTTCCAAGAGAAATTACAGAGAAGATCTTCCAAGGCCTGAAAGCACTGAAACAAAGGGTAGTTTGGCGCTATGCTGGACCAGCCCTGCCAGATGTTCCTACAAACCTGAAATTACTTAAATGGCTTCCGCAGAATGACTTGCTTGGACACCCAAACACTAAAGTGTTTGTGACACACTGTGGAACAAATGGTCAATTTGAAGCCTTGTTCCATGGGGTGCCTATGGTGGGAATCCCTTTGATTGGAGACGGGAGATATAATGCAAAGCGAATGGAGGAAAAAGACCTTGGAATTGTAATCGATCTGTTTACCATGTCTCCAGGTGTTTTGACAGATGCTGTGAATAAGGTACTTAACAATGTCACCTATAGGGACAATATCAAACTAAGGTCAGCTATGTTTAAAGACAGACTGGCTACTCCAAAGCAGACAGTAGTACACTGGGTGGAACATGTGCTGAAGTATGGGACAGACCACCTGAGGTCCCCTGCTGTCGATATGCCATTCCTTCAGTACTGGTGCTTAGATGTCAGTATACCCCTCTGTCTTTTACTGTTGTTACTTTTCTACATAATGATAAAGGTGACACTGAAGATATTTAGGGTTTTCTGGAGATGTATATGTCAAACATTAGGCAAGAAGACCAGTCAACAAAAGAAAATGCAATAATTGTGTATTAATATGTTCCATTTTAAGATACTAGTGTTGATTGTAATACATAATTGTGGCACATAATGCTGATCTTTCTTGTGGAGAGATTCCAGGTACATATATGATGTAATATGTGTGAAACAAAAAGTGAACTTTTAGTATTTGATCAGTTCAATATTATGATGGGAGAAATATGTAATTTTGATATGTTTGATAGATATGTTTTATGAGGAAGAAGTAATGGGATATTTACGGATTTGTATACCACAGTAGGTGGTTAAAGGTGTCAAAATATGACTCTATAAGACAGGGGAAGTTATTAAGTGAATTGTACTTTGCTGAGAATGTCTACCTCGAGTATATGAGGTTTACAGGTTCTTATGCCGGGTGCGATGCACAGTGTAATCATGGTGTGAAGTGTTGCTCATTGATTTGTGATTAATGTGGCGTTGGTTCTAGGTATTACTTGTCACAATTAATAAGCCTGGAAAGAAGTTCATATTTGAGGTCAGGGCCTCTTTTCATTGACCAATTTTGGTTCCTCATGGGTGACTAAAATTAGGCCATATTGCTTAGTGGGAACACAGAATTTGCAATGTAGTTGGTGACTAGAGCCTCACTCCCTTTCCATGGTGGCAGGTCCAGTCAGTGACTAGAACCAGTCCAGTCTCTCTCAATTTCAATATCAGATATGTTTTTCATTTTCGGTAATACAGTCGCCAACAGGTCGACTAATTGTCCTCACACCTGCTATGTGACTTGTGTTTCCGGGCAACTATAAGGGCTGTCAGTTGCAGTGCCTTAAGTCACTATGTACATGGGCCTTTCCTATAAAAAGGAATATTTGAATGAAGTTACTACATATTTTGAGGCTTAAGCATTATATTGTAAACAGGTTTATAAGGGAAGTTGGAGATATTTGCTGATGTCTCATCAAAATAGCAAGGAGAGGAATCATAAATATCAGAATATCCAAGTTCATTACAGCAGGGTACACTATTTTAAGTACTTAGGTATACACCTGGACCCGAACTTGAACATGAACAAACATTTATCAAATGTTATAAAGTTGGTATCTCATAAATCTTATTTGTTCTCTAAAATTCGTCGCTATATTGACTCTAAAACTGCTACAATGTTATATAAAACTATGGTGTTACCCTACGCACATTATGGAGATATATTGTATGACTGTGCACCAAATACTCTGCTTAGAAAACTTCAAAATATAAAAAACCGTTGTTTCTGAGCGTGCTTATATCTTAATAATCTAACTCCTTATATAAACTTATATCAAATCACAAAGACAGCAAATTTGAAAGCTAGGCGACTAGCCCATATCAGGAACTACATGTACATGTATACTCAACAAAACGACAAAAATCTAATAAGCAGTTACAGTAAATGTAACAAGATAACAAAGCGCCACTGTATTTAAGATTAACAAACCTATGCTAGAACAATATAAAAAGGAATATCTTATACTGCAGTGCTCAGGAGTGAAATAATTGTTCACCACACATAAGGAGAATTCCTGAATATGATAAGTTCAAATCACAGCAGAAGAAATGGGGATTGTCCAAAAACTGGCCACCTGTTTAAGGAAACAAGCTGGACTACCCTTGTGCTATGCTACGCAATGTATTAAATATTTTCGTTATGTAAGCTTGAGATACGTTTCTTTGTGAACATCTTGTTACAGAGACAATAAGGCCCGGCGTCCACCTACTACGATAGAATCGTAGACCTCCCGATATGGCACCGATACAAAATGTCAAAATGTGTGCCATATCGGGAAGGTGCAAAATCGTAGACATATGCCTAGACATGCCAATCCATCACGCATTTTATGGGGTTTTTATCGGTGTCTAATCGCAGAAACATGGCCAACTGCCCCGATATTAGCTGACCTTCCAACGCGATTTTGATTTTTTATCAGGAGGTGCATCGTAGACCTTATCGGAGCCATATTGTAGTAGGTGGACGCCGGGCCTAAGATCGCTACTTTACCTGATTCCATGCCAACGTACAATCTGCTATTTAATGAACTCAGGATTTGTAAACCATTCTGTCCTTTGGATAAGAGACGATCAAATATATTTATACAACTATTTACTTACAAGTGCCTTAGCTATGTAATCACTGTATACCTCAATTTTATAAGGTTTCTAGTTTGTTATCCTTGTAAAGAAGGTGAAACTATGATGTAAATCTTCCATGTTGGGAGACTCACTCATACCAGCTAACCGCTGAAGATTGTCCCAATGAAAATAAAGAATTTAAAAAGAAATGAAAAGAAAAATTACATGTTATTGCAACAAAATCCTGCATTTCAGACAAGCTACATGTAATTTCATAGCATAATAGAAAAGAGAATAAATGTCATCTTCAGAGTTTGAAATGTTGGCAAATACACATGGAAGAATTTGGGACAAGTATGAGAAATGTGGAGACATTAATTTGAAGTCAATTATGCTGAAATGAAATACAATTAAACACAAAATAACATATGATATTTTTTCTCAATTTACCTGACTTATAGTATTTGTGTTCCGACATACTGATGAGTAAACTGGTGAGAGGGAATCAGTGACATCGAGAGGAGATCCAATAAAACAGATACATTTTGTGTTAGAAACACCAGTCATGTTACTCTATTTTGAGTCTTATATCAGACCTGGAGCAGTTACTTGTGTACCATAAATAACAAGTAGCAAATGCATACCTGTCATAGACGGAACAGTGCCATTCGTTAAAGGCACATCATATTTTCATCAAAATGAGCCAATTATTTCAGTATATATGCTATAATATACCATTTTTGCTTGAATAATTCAATATGATTCACTACTTTTTAAACATTCTTTTTCCTTAAATGTTGGAGCTGAAAACTCTTCAGATATTACTAAGAGAGATATTGATGAATTTTTCAAAGACAATTCAATAGTGTAAACCCCCATAGAATTAGTATTGCCATAGCTGGCCTTGGCAGTCTCATAATAGTCTCGCAATAGTCATACAACAATCTAACAACAGTCTTACAACGGTTTCATATTAGTCTCATGACATTCTCAAAGCAATCTTACAACAGTCTCAAAATAGCCCTATGGAAGTCTTACAACAATCACACAACAGTCTCGCAACAGTCATACAACAATCTCACAAAAGCCATACAACAGGTTCATATTCGTCTCTAAACAATTCCACAAGTCTTACACTCGTCTCACAACAGTTGTACGGATAGAACAGTCTTACAACAGTCTGAAATGTCTTCATCACAAGGCCTCCATCAGCAATAACTAAGTACTCCTCACCAATATATGGAAGAGCACTGACCGTTAAAGACACATGTGTCAGTTATTACAGTACATATACTATAATATACCATTTTTGCTTGAATAATTCAATACGATTTACTGATATCCAAATATCTTTTTTTCTTAAATGTTAGAGTTGAAAGCTCTTCAGATATTGAAAGAGCATGTCTTGATTGATACCCCAATTCGGGTGGAGATTGGTCAATCATTGGCCACCATGTCTGGCATGGCCGCCACCAGCCGGTGTAATGTACTGGTGCCGCCACCCAGACTTTAACAGTGTTCATGATACTACTATTACATACCATAACCGCCTTTATCAACATGACATATCATAACATGTTTATATTTCAAGCTGCAACTGACATTTGTTACTGTAAAAAGGTGCATCTTCAAAAGTATGTGCTTTGAGATTCACCACCACATAGAGACATATCTATTTGAACCAAGGCTTGAAGACTGACATGCCATGAGAGAAAAATTCTTATGTATAGAAATTCCCCAAATCTGGTGTTGTTTTCATATTGCCTGCACTCAGATGCATACATACTTTTTCTCTTATAATTCCCTTTAGCAGTGCTGAAAAAATTGAGTACTGCAGTTTGTTTTCTGATCTTAATTGGGAGCAGCCTCTTAAGACTTGCAAAATGTCAGGCCTTTTGCTGGTGTAGAGCAAATGTATACAGTACAAGAGAGGTAAAATGGTTGTGGTCTCCAATTACCAGCTCAAAACTGTAGTACCTATCCTACTCGCAAGGGGTTCAAATTAGACTCCTTGACAGTACACTTGCCGCCAGAGCTAATCTACATTAGCCCTGGTCTGGTTTAATCCTTAGCCACCTTGACCCAATACAGGGAGATGTCTGCTACTCTCCTGCCAGACCTGAAGCTTGGTTCCTTTATCAATTAGTTAGTTATGTATATTTTCTGATGAACTATAGACCACACCCTCCAGAAATTGGGATTACTTTACTCCTGACTGCGGGGGAGGTCGCGATCATAATGCCCGGCCGCCCGACCGGCCTTCTCTGTGGTTATCACTATATTTTGGTGGAACACCTCCAAAATTGGCTATTGCACCGAGTATTGTCCCCGGCCGGCGGCCGGCGACCACCAACAGGTCAGCTGATACTGCCTGGCTACAGGGTTTTGGAGGCACAGGGAGAGGCCAGTGGCCAGCAGGGGCCGGCTGTGAGGGGCCTGTGAGCTCTCATGAGCTGTTCCACCAAGCAGATTATCGCCGCCGGCGTGGGGTTTTGGCCGGCTATTGCCGCCGATCGCCAATAGGCGACCACAAGGGGCCCGGCCTTGTCTTGTGCCTCCTTGGTGGAATAGCCCCATTAACAGATAACAAAAAAACTTCTAAGCATATACGCTTTGGTAGCTGGAATAAACCCAATGGTGTTGGCAGACCACTCTCTAATAGCCTTTGATTTAGAAAGAATGACCTATAAGAGGGGACCAGGGTTTTGGAAGATGGAACAAGCAGTTCCTGGGGAGTTGGCCATAACTATCATAGTTTGGGAGGAGGACACACATGAGTTGAGGGCAGATTTGTAGTGGGACTATATCAAATACAAAATAAGTAATTTTGCTATGAAATATTCCACAGAAAAAAGGAAAGAAAATTGGCTAGAGACCAGGAATTAAATAAGAAGTTTTTGGAGTAAGAAGATAAGCTAGATGAAGACTCTGTGAGTGAATATGGGATCATCAGGAGAGAAATAGAAGAGAGGAAAAAAGGAAAACTCTGTCAGCAAGGTTCAAATCTCAAGTGAAGTGGATACAACTGGGAGAAAGATTATTGAGCTATTTTTTGAATCAACAAAAACAGAGGTCCAATGATAAGCTGATCTCTCAGATCAGAACAGACGATGGCAATCTTTCAACAGATCCCAAGGTGATTAGTAACACTATCCACAATTATTATGAGAAGTTGTACTAAAATAACACTAATTTGAGCCTTATTGATAATGTAGACGAACTAACAAATAGAGATGATATCGGGGTCTTTTCGGGAAAACAAACAAAATTTCTTCACTAAACAATATCTGATCCCTAAGAAAATAACCCGTAGAGAAGAAATCAAGAATTGGAGACTGATAATCCTCCATAACCCTTTAAGGACAGCTGCCTGGGGCTGAGCTACTCCCACAAGGAGTGGTGCTTGTGGCAGTTTGTCGGGCTACAGGATGGGCACATGATGATTAAAACTGATAATTCAAGTTTGTAATCATGCAATATGATACATGATCATAAATATTTTAATTCTTTTGAAAAGAAATGCTAAAAATGATGTCACATCTACATTTTCTGAAGATTTAATGAATATTGCTATTGATTTTTTCTTGAAATTGGAACAACGAAGCCTCAAGGCATCATACGTCTTTAGTGTGGTGATGCCTCCAGGCATCATGCATCCTTAAAGGGTTAATACTGAATATAAGTTGCCTACTAGAGCATTTGCTAAACATTTAGAAACATTTACTTTGACCAAACGGGGTTTCTGAAGGGAAGGTATATAGGCATGAACATACAAACAATAGAAGACTGTATACATTTTTTAAATAACAGGCTAACTTACCAGGCTATCTCATGAACCTAGACTTTGAGAAGGTATTTGATTCTGTGTCGTGGGAGGCTCTGGAGACATGCTTCAATTGTTTGGACCATTGTTAGGAAAATTTTAGAGACTGGATCAAAAAAATTCACAGATCCAGAAGTTTGTGTATCGAATAATGGTCTATATACAAGGATCTAGCTCCTATGTCCCTCTGAGTAGGTGGGGGAAGACTCTGAAATAACACACTTTTTAAAATTCACCCTGATGATGACGCTGATGGCCAAAAATAGTCACCCACATAAATCTAGATGAGGTAGAAAGGCAAATAAGGTGTCATTTCCCACTAAACCTGACATGAATTCAATAAAATGCATTTCAAATTGATGTGATATGTTCTACTTCACTAAATTCAGTAAAAAGCAGTATTATGAATACTTAACAGAGCCCTTATATATATATACCGGTATAGCATTTTATGATATGACTATGTTTGCACACAACCATAACATACATCAGTATCACACTTAGTTTTCATTACTTTGCACCCTTCCATAGAGTCATCAGAAGATTCAGCCTCAGAGTCAGAAGATTCATTGTCCCAACTCTCCTTATTGACTTGTGGTTAAGGCAGTGTTAGCTGAAGTGATGTAGGGATTGAGGGCAGAGTGAATCGAACTGATATATAATATATGTAGGCTACATAGTCCATCTTGGAGCTGCCATCTATTACCAAAGGGTGAGGGATGGCTCCTGAGGTCATAATGTATTTGCAAATAAGCAACATAGTTCACCCTCTGCAGAAGAATGTGTATAAAGCAACAAGGTCTACCTTACCAAATTATAGTCCCTCCATTACAAAATTCTGTAATGACTGGGTGTCGGATACAGCCGAAGCTCCTCTGGAGCACCACCATGGTCTTGGTCCAGAATGCCACCCCAGAACTCCTGGTGGCTGGAACTGGAACTAATGTCTCTAGCGGATCACACGGAAATTAGCGCTCTGTATACCCGCGAAAGGCAGTCAAGCGTAGCCGAGGCGTACAAATCATTAAAAAAAAAACCGCAGCACTGCCCCGGGTTTCCTATCCATAATCCAGTGTATACTGGAAGTCCGTGCTTCTATCATAATATCAACATCATTTCAATCTATATAAAAAAAAAAAAACTGACACGGTGTTTCGCTTTTTTTTAAACGTAGTTCCCTGTTTAATAGGTATGACATCATTCCCAGCTTTCAGGGAAATGTTTTCAGGTTTTCATATCTATTAAAGGTAAATTATCCGATATACTTTAAAGCATATCATTCAAGATGCCAATTTTCAGTAAAAATAGATCCATGTGCTTCAGCCTATTGGAAAATAAGTAGGCCAAATGTTTCCAGTTTGTCCAATATATATCCAAACCCAATAGGTAAAACATTGGCTTTCCATGTAAAAGTACCGTAGGCCTACAGAAAACCATGCTATGGTTTTCTTCAATCTCAAAAAAACAAGTTCGGCAACCTATACTTTTTAGAACTTAGATGTGTATCATTACATATTTATTATATTCTGTGAAAGTTTGAAAACAAATTACATGGGTTTTACATGATCTAGATATATGTGAAACCACGGACCTATATGTCATCCAAGTCCGTAGTGAAACGAAAGAACTAAAACCTCTTTGGTGAAACTGGTGTGGCCATAAACCGGAAGTTGCAAAGCAGTTCGAGGTCTAAATATCTAAGGTACCGTAAATGTAGAATTCAATTGGACGGGTAACCCCAAAATCGAACTATAAAGGGATTTATACGTATGAATACAGATGTTTTTTTCTCCGTCCCACTCAGAGAAATTGAAATTTTTTTTTAGGGAGAGCACAGAGTAAAAATAGATACCGTATCTCTCTACTCTGTGGGGAGAGTCATTGCTACTATTTCGAGATCCCGCGATCTAATGCGCGCATAGGTTTACGGTTTACCAATCCCATGATCCACCTGCTGACGTGTAGAACAGCAAGCTGCCATTTTGACAGGCAGTTGAGGCAAGGGAGTCGGAGTGAATATTATTACACTTTATCAACACTCCCTACACCTTTAGCAGCCAAATACGACACACATTTACAATCATGGGTTTTAACCGGAGTATTGTTGGACCATTAGGAACGTTGCTTTTTGTGTTACATGTTTGCAACTGTTTCTACTTGCCCGGTCTTGCACCTGTCAACTACTGCAAGTCACCAACAGCTAAAGATTCTACATGCAAGGTAAAACTTTCCTCTTGATTTAAAGCCTATATACATATTATAGATCACGACAAACAGGGCATAGTGAGTAAATACATTTATACACGTATGACCTTCATTTGTTGGTATGCCAACCCATTTAGTTTCACTTGTCGAGTGAAGTAATTGTGACGTGGGAGGGATGTCAGTGCCACTGTTTTAGTATTGGGAGTGTCACACCCACAACTGTCACGCATAACTCAAAAGTAGGGCATGCTTTGAATATAAGAACTCTACTGGAATTTAGACTTAGTATAGTTATCAATTCATTTCATAACTGCACTGATCATGTACTGCAGTTTGGACAAATGGACAAGATGACTCTTGTTGCAACCACAGTAACTATTTTCCAGCTGGTTGCTAATGTTCGTTCCCAAGCACAATCAATGCAAGCACATATGTAGATCTCGTCCGAGACACCGCCAGACAGTCATAGCCTCTCGGACTTGCACAGATGGTGTGTACTGTGATAATCGAAACATTGATTGACTCAATAATTAATATACTTGGGCGCGACTTGTGAAAAACAACAACCTTAAATCCCCAGTTGTTTCATTGAAGCCGGTTTATTATTACTTTGCACCGTTGTATTGGGCCTTTTCCCGCTTTATAAAAAGTTAAGCTGGCTTCATAGAATTAGAAAGGTGTTCGAGTTGGTCAAACGTTTTCATAGCAACATATTCTTTAGCATTGGATGTGTGAACTTAATTCATTTCTAATAACTGTTACGATTATCTCCAGAGCCTCGTATTCTGTGGTATTCCTGTTCCAATTTGGTGGGTGACACATGTATGTTGCCTCTGTCTATGATACTTCAGATATGTATAGATAACACATGAATACCACAAGCATCATTGTCCAAACTGTCGTATCTTGTGGAAAACAAAAGCCTTGCGCTCACACACACCATTTACACTCTAGGTCTGAATGCATTTAATTTGATTTTGCCATGAAACCATAACCCTACGTGGGTTCCAAATGTTTATTCATTTTACCTAAAGGGCTGATTCCACCAACACAATGGATTTGTTGTGGTATATCTTGTATTATCTCACCCCAGATATTTTTCCTCCATATACTTAACATTGGGAACTCGTATCTAACGCCCATTAGATATATAGGAAAAATATCCAATGGGGGATAATGTCACACCTGTTAGCCCATTAGTCAATATTAAGGGTGAGATAAATTCAGAAACCCATTCAAGTTTAGGGTCAGAGCTCGATCCCATCTCATTTGAATCACATAGTAATTCACGCGGCTTCGCCTTGTGAATTACTATGTGAAACAAACTCTATGGGATACGGGCTCAGACCCTAAACTTTCATGAGTTTCCTCTATAATATCTTACAGTGTCGCGATATGTCGTACCTCCGTTGTCGCAAAACGTAGCCGCCTGATGTCGTGTGTATGGTTTGGTGCGACACCTCACGACGAATAGGCACAAACCTAGCCCGATTTAGCAAGACAACTTCACTTTATCTTTTGTGTCAGTGGAATCAGCACTTAAACTGGTGTTTGCTTACCATGTATATACAATAGAACCCTGTGTTAACTTCCGTTTCATGCCAAAGTTCCCACTTACGCAGGGTGTCCGCTTACATAGGGTTAGAATAAACGTCTAATAGACCCTCCATTCTGAGCAAAATTGTCCGTTAATGTGGGGTGTCCACTTAGTAGTCTAACACGGGGCGTCCGTTCTATGCCTACAAACTGAACAAAGTTTAATTGATTTAATGGTTAGTACTGGGGTAGGGAGTTTGCTCAGTGGTTAAGAGCACTTAGCTGGACTCGTAATCCCAATGTTGTGGGACTTGGTGGGTTCGGGTCCCACTGAAGCCGCTTTTCTCCTTCATGCCTAGCAGTGGTAGATTTACTGCTTTTTCAAATGGCAATCCTCCTCAAACCATGTCTATGTGGTGTGCAAAATATAGAACTCACCTCAGTAAATGTGAAAGGGTAGTCATTCATTTTGTTAAATGGACCACCCATACTGATCTATATGGGAGGAACGAAATAGTGCAACTTGAAGGGGTCCATATTGTCCACCTGATCAATATATAGACCTGTGACACATTGCCACGGGCTCTACTACTTACTAGGCCCACTTTTTGTCTTTCTTTTTTAGTGTGTCCAATATGTTGCCCTAAATGAGCTACACACAAACACACTTAAATACTCGCCGCGAGCGAACAACTCTGAGCATCTGTTTCACCACGCAGTCCTGACAATGGTCTATACCTTATCCCTCTAAGTTAGTTTTCAGTTGTCTTCGTAGTATTTGACACAAAACAACATAATTTTAATCATCTTATCCTCTTTTATTCCAGTGGAAGATACCCCTGTACGTGAATCGCCTTGATTCAGTGGAGTCTGTTTTACCGTATGAATATCACAGGTATGTGGAAATGTCAAATCTTTTTCAACTTATCATCCTATACTTATGGCGCCCTTTGCTAACGTCCTTGTATTGGATATAATTAAAAACCGTCTCGTATTTTATCGACGGCATGCTCAGTGATATGTATTTCCTAAAGAGTTTAGAAAAAATACAGACGCAATGCTTATACACTCTATCATGTAAAAATCTGACGGATTATTTTAAGATTGAACTTTTCATTTCAGTTTTGACTTTTGTAAAGTAGATGAAGAAGATTCCCCTGTGGAGAATCTGGGACAAGTGGTATTTGGGGAGCGTATCCGTCCATCACCTTACAATGTAAGTTGCTCTTTCTTCATCCTACCGAATCTTGTTCTGTCCTGCACTGCTCTTCTCTCAAAATCTCATCCCAACCCTTCCCTTTCCTGAATTAATCCCGTTGTTCCAAGGCATCCTCCATTTACCGAAATCATGGAGCCAATTATTTGGTTATATCGGCAGGGATGCCAGTCCTTAGGTTACTTAAAGTTGTCCAGGCTCTAAATATATAGCTATTACTTCTTAGAAATATCCTGCATTATGATATTTTATGAAAGATCAACCTTCTCTAATACGATAGTCAAGATTGCACAGTATAAGCTCTAGACAAGCTTCAGTCCCTGTATTCTGTGCCTTCTCCTCCACCTACCTGAACCCTCCTCACCGGGATAAAGGGACTCGTCAAGTCGGTAATGGTCCTGGCGTGAAGCAGCGCCATGCATCCCCAGCACACTCCATGCAGAGATCCTGAGATTCTGGTCACGATCTCTGTTTGGAGAGAAATGTCCAGTATTTTCTTGGTGGCCTGTTGTTTGAACATTGATTCTGAATCTGTGGTTCCTCGGTCAGTCAGGCCTTGGGGAGAAGTGGACGTACTGGAAAGTTTGTTTTTTTTAACCATTTCATTAGGGAATCGTATACACACAACACCGAATTGGGCAGTATTGCCGTTCTTCCATTCGTTTTCTTCATGAATGTCCATAATCAAAGACTTGAGCAAGTCTATATTGGTCCAAGCCATACATCAGTGGCACCCGGTGGAACCTGCCTGTACTAGTAGGCCTGTGGAAACCTGTGTTGGCCCTAGCGACCGGCACTATCCACTATCATAAAGTGAAGCTGCCATAAGGTTGCAGTAGTTTGAAAATACCAGAGCTTGCCATAATAACAGAGATGCCAGTTTCCCACTTTTCCACGGAAATTCTTGTTTTCATTTCCAGGTTCTGCAATTATTTTGTGTGTGTGTGTGTGTGTGAAACAGAGATAGTATAAATACAGCCTTATCCATGCAAATAAAAATTGATTTCAAACTACCCACTAAACCTCAGCCCCATTCCATGGCCAACATCGATGTGTTTTTCATATTTCTTCAGACTCTCTGATTTAGTAAATTTCACATGAAAAATATTTCCACTTTCTTCGCTGTCAACTGCTGTCAGAGTGCCGACAAGGTGCCGGATTTTTGACGGTAGAGACTTTCTCATGTCAGGTCCTTAAGTTTAAGAGAAGGTTCTCCACTCTTTTCTACACTCTCAAGAGGGGATATGTTTAATTTGAATCTGCTGTAGAGTCAAGCCATACTGTTTCACCTCCGATGACCTTACTGGATACATAGAGAAGTAATGATTCAAATGAAGTAATGATTAAAAAGAAACTGAATAACAGAGACTGACGCCAGTCTAGTTAGGTGCTACTGACCGAGAAGGGGATTTCCCACTTCGCTGAAATAGAGAGTGATGGCAGGGAGTCATTACTTTTTTACTTTCACATCGCAGACAAAGTAACTCAAAGCACCAGTCATTACTTTTGAACAGACTATAAACCTGTTCAGTACATTTGTATTTAAAAAAAAGTCTTTGATTTTATTTTAATTTCCAACTGTTTCCTTGGTCACGATGTTCATCCTGTCCTTACACACTCGGCTCCCCTGCATCTGCCCTAGGGATCTATAGCCACCGGCATCAAACTCAAATGGCCAGGGGGGAAAAAGTTAAATTGCAGTGGGGTCCTGCAGTCTATATCATGCCGTTGGAACATGTTCCAAATTTATTGATGATTTATGTGGATAGTCGTAAAATTTGGGACACCTAAGAAAAATTATCTGTTAATCTGTTTTCTGTAATACCTCAGTCTATTAAGACATGAATGATAAAACGAGCCGTTTTACGGTCGTTGTAGATAATGTGTTAAGAGATTACTGTATGTTTGTTGTAAAGGGACTAGGGTTTTTCCAGTTTCTTTTCTTTTTTACTTTACCGGCAAGCTTGTTCAAATTAGAATGGAATCGTTAAATGAACTGGGCTGAGGTAAAACCTTTGTTTCTGTCTAATTTCAGATCACATTCCAGAATGATAAGCAGTGTGTGAATCTGTGTCAGAGAAAATACAAAAAAGATGATAAAGCCTCTATGAAAAAGTTGAAATTCCTCAAGCGAGGTATTATGAAGAACTATCAACACCACTGGTGAGTAGTTTTATCAATTCCTGTGTTTCGACTATTGTCTATTCAAGCATGGGATTACAGTACATTTTGACGTCCCAAGTTTCATTTTTGAGATTCGTGTAAATCCGAGTAGAGGACTATATTAAAATAAATCCACATTAGCTCCCAACTAAGGCCAAAAATTCACTAAAAATAGCTTAAAATGCATGCCCCCCAAAGTCATGGTACCTTATTCCGGACCGCCTCCCCCCCCCCCCCCCCCAAAAAAAACCCCATGCTTATCAATCTTCACGGATTGACCTTATGCAACCTCATAATGGGCAGTTGAATACCCTGAGAATAATCCACTGACGGTTTTTTTTCTTCTTCTTTTTTTTTTTTGCAATATAGATTTCTATAGTTTGGTTTTTAAAAAGAATTGCCTCGCCCACCAAAGTCTCGAAAACGGATATTTCATAATACAGTTACTTGTGCAGTCAAATTAAATGGTAATTTCATCACCAATTAAGATTTACATTTCAACCGCACTCATTGGGAAAATATATTTCCTCTTGATGATATGAACTTTGTATTTGCTAACACAAAACAGAAAATTGAAATATCTATCAATTGAAGAGTTCAATTTAGTCGCAATATATTTCATATAGGATCATCGATAATATGCCTGTAACATGGTGCTACGAAGTGGAAGGAAACATGAAGTACTGTAACCCTGGCTTCCCCATCGGTTGTTACGTTACTAAGGAAGGAAAACAGAAGGATGCATGCGTCACCAGGGTAACGAACTTAACTATTTCATTCCAGTCAGTGGATACTGTTTATGCCAACTAGCGTCAACGACGGGATGTTTTATTGATTAAAGGTGTAGGACTTTTTTCCATTTTCTAGGACTAATGGTAAATGTAATACACCAAGCACTGCTGATTATCTTTTATCTACAATCTATTAACTTTTACAATTTTATTGTCTGAAAAAATATCTTTAATGACCCAAGAGTGTATATCCTCATGTTACACATATTTCTCAGCGTTCTGGCCTTTTTTGAAAAGAGATAATCGTGTAAAATATCTCGATTAATCCTACATGTTCCGAAAAGGCAAAATACCTACATATACTTGCAGTAAAGTACAAATATAATTTGAAAAAAAATAATCCACGTGTGAAATAAGTCTTCTCCTCACATAGTAGCCTTAAATTGAGTAAACTAACTAAGATTTTTTTAAATACTAGATGGAGTTCGCCGCTAAGGACACTTACTACATCTTTAACCATGTCGACATCACTATCGAGTACCACGAGGCCCCCAAGGAGGAGTCGAGCAGCATGATGGGCAATGCTGGTGGCCGTCTTATTTCGGCCAAACTTGTGCCCCGCAGGTATGCCTCCCCAAGTCACGGTGTATGCTTTAATAAAGATTATCTCACCCCGGTATTTTTGTCCATATGCCTAACGTTAAGAACTCATACTCCACAGCCGTGAAGGTAGTGTACCTAATACTCAATGGCTAATTGGGGGATATATTTTATTAATTAGATAACGTTATACGGGGTGAGATAAAATCAGAAAGCTACTAGTAGATAAAAATAACTTGGTCTGCACTCAACCTTGTTTGACTGTAGAGTAATTCATAAAGCGAAGCTAAGTGAATTACTCTGCGGTCAAACTCGATGGAGCACAAACCAAGTTATTTTTTTTCAAATATTCGGCTTTATGTATGATTTTCTGTCTGTTTCCCATCGACCTATAGATAATGAAGCCTTCAGCAGAATGGTTATCTGGGGTGATTTAATTGCTTGCACATAGCTCTATTCTAATGGTATTTTCTTTGATATCAGTTTTGTATTTTAAAGAAAATTAATCAATGCTTAGATAATTATAGGAGATTTAGAAAAGTACAATTCAACAGCCTCCCAAATACGTTTCAGTTGAAGGCTTTTTATTTAATGTAACAGCTTTGTACAACGTTTCGGCAAGAGCACCCTTCTTCAAGTAGATAAAATAAAGTGTTTTGGAGTAATTATTTTTGCAAGTTGCGATTTTCACACCGGCTTTGATTCATGTGTCAACAGCATCAACCACGCGAAGGGAGGCTGCAAATCGACAGACCCGTTCGGTATCCCTGGTAAGATCACAGCGGATATCACCTTCAATTACACCTACAGCATTAAATTTACTGCGAATCCCAAGATCAAGTGGACTTCCCGTTGGGACTACATCCTCGACTCAATGCCTCATACCAACATCCAGTGGTTCAGGTGCGTAAAAGTGATTTAATATAATCAGATTGACATTTTGGTTATTGTTCATTTTCTTATGCTGCATATAATTTACAGTATATATTTATACAAACCCTGGGTCATACAAACGCAGCACTGTGTGGCACATTTATTTACATGTTATTTTGCCACGTCGCACAGCACATAAATGATAAATGAGTATTTTCTACACATTTCGGAGGAAATGTAACTAGAGGTAGACCTTATATATTGTCTGTAACATACACATTGCAGAGTAGGATGATATCAATTATGGAAGGGTTAATGCATCAAACCTTGATTACATTAAATAAAGAAAAGATTTGATTGACTAATAATGTTCTTTTCATGGATACTGGAATAGAAACTTTGCAGATGGGTATAATTCTATTCTAATCAAAGAACTTTGGTCGTTCTATATGAATGAATTGTCCATATTTTCAGTGCATTAGAATTAAATACAAATTTAGATAATAGGGTATTTTGGAGAATCATGTTAAATTGCACAAGGTATTTCCAGTTCAGTATAGGCAGAACATACGTGTTTGTTATGTCATAAGACTTGTGTTGTAGCACCAGATTATATATCTCTTTTTTTTGTTTTAGTATTATGAACTCGTTGGTGATCGTGCTGTTCCTGTCAGGCATGGTGGCTATGATCATGTTGAGGACCCTGCACAAGGACATCGCTCGCTACAACCAGATCGATAACTCTGTAAGTCAGCTCCAATCACCATTACAAGCTAGCAATTCATGATCAGTATGTGCATCGACAAACTGACCCTCAATCTGCAGGTCATTGATTAATCCCCGACTTGTAAACGGAAATTCATTATTTCTAAAAACCAAAACCCTATCTGGGAAGGACAAAAAACCGACAATTGTCTTTCGAGTATCTTGATTTTTGCACCAGGCCTATATAGGCCTATATAAACCATGCGAAGTAGAGCCCCTTATAATCATTTATGTTTGGGATATTTCATAGTAGTTGGGACATGAAATGCAATACAAAAGATTATTCAACTGATGGCAAGATGGAAACGCAGGCAGATGATGCGTAAAATCAGCAGGTACCAGTTTTTGCCTGAGAGTCACTAAGTAAAAACCAGGGGAAAGACTTCCTGTAGCAATCTGCTCTTCTTTAAATCTCTTGTAGTTATTCGCGGGTGGGGTATGTATGCCCAAGTGTTCTACTATATATTTCCTTCACGTCACCCTCACTTCATAGATTCTGTCTCTGTAATATGAGCTGGACAACGGCACTGGTGTTAGAACATCTTACATATTTATTATATACCTGTGCACGAACTTTTATGAAATGCTGCTTGGCATGGCGTATGAATCATGATTGGGACCACTGTAGGTAACTAAATGAAATGGTATCTTTTAGTGATTTTGAAGTATATATGATAATAAGGAAACCTAATTGCTGAGCCCGTAGGGTTGGCCCTTCTCGGTCCCCCTTTTCGTCCCCTAGCTACAGCCCTTCACCTTCCGACGTGGGTTGTCGTTTAAGGGACAAAAAACGATCGTCACTGCGGACTCAGTAGCTACGTTTCCTTACATCACTAAATCATACAGCCTATTTAAACGTGGCTGAAACACGAAAAACATTAGGGGGGGGGGGATCTAAATCATACAGCCATCACCATCACCTTATAACACTAGAGTCATTTCACTTGCCGCTGCCAATAACACAGTGCTTTGTACATATAGATCAGCAGCTGTCTGTGGGAGCTCACGTTGACCTTGTTTTACAGGAAGATGCCCAGGAGGAGTTTGGTTGGAAACTGGTTCACGGTGATGTATTCCGCCCACCCCGCAAAGGAATGCTGCTGTCTGTGTTCCTCGGCAACGGTGTCCAGATCTTCTTTATGACTATGATCACACTTGGTAGGTGAACGTTTAGTGACAGCTTGGGTATAATTCGCTGTTCTCGTCAATGCACATACAGTAGCAGCCACATTATATTACGGTAAAGGTAACGGATATTTCAAAATTTGATCGGCACATATTGTTCATTTTTGAAATCATAAATGGATGGCAGTCTGCATGGGGTTTTAAGTATTCGTTTGGTAAAGGGCGTGAACAATTTACATATTCCTCTTAAAGGTCACTCGATGTAGTGTACGTAGATACTTTATAACTACATGTATGTGGAAATGTGAAGAGTTGGGTGGAATTCTGAATTTCTGAATCTTTCAAGTCTGGTATGAATTGTAATTTTTTTTATTCTTTAATTTTTTCCCTTGAAAATATTAATCGAAGTGTCTTGTGATTTGCTTCACAGTATTTGCGTGCCTTGGGTTCCTCTCACCAGCCAACCGCGGAGCTCTAATGACCTGTGTGCTGGTAAGTAACGCCATAACCTGATTGATCTTGACGAGAATGGTTGAATGAACAGTCGTGACTATATTTTCTAGAATGTTGACGGTTTGTCCGCATTAAAGTTCTATATGTTTGTAAATACAAACAATGGTTCCTTTATGTGATCTCTAATTCCCTGTAATCATTGTACACTCTCTTGAACTTGATTTGATGGAGGTCTGTTTTGTGTCTGTCAGGTTTTGTACGTGTGTCTGGGCACTCCCGCTGGATACATTTCAGCCAGGATCTACAAAATGTTTGGCGGTGAAAAGTGGAAGTCCAATGTCCTACTCACTGCCTTCTTGTGTCCAGGGTAAGAGCTCTCCCTGCTACAGTAAATATATAAATGAACACACTTTGTATCCTTAAGATAGACAAACGACTTTAGAACTAGAAAGATATCTTAAGGTTGTTTTTTTTTAAATGCTTTATTTCAATTTCTCCTACGAAAGGAGTTCTTCCATTGAGATACATCGAGATACAGGTTGTTAACTCAAATACGTAATTATCTGGTTTCGACACCTGTCATTATCATTTAAAGCATTTATTTCTTTTTTTTTTGGAGGAGGGAGGGGGAATGATGCATTAATCACACAAGTATTTCTATTAAAAATAATGAGGAAGTCTGGAAAGGACCTGCAATGCTTGACCGGGCGTAAAATCATGCAAACAAACAAATATTAAACATAAAAAAACCATTTAAGGGCTTTGATCCTTAAGAAAAACCTAATTGTAAATTAAGAAATGATATATCTTACTAACATTCTTGTTTTACAGATGCGTGTTCGCTATTTTCTTCATCCTGAACCTGATGCTGTGGGCAAAGGGCTCCAGTGCCGCCATTCCGTTCACAACGCTGCTGGCACTGCTTGCCCTCTGGTTCTGTATATCTGTGCCGCTCACCTTCGTTGGAGCTTACTTCGGATTTAAAAAGAGGGTAAGTATCGAGTCTTCCTGTGATTTGCTTTCGTACCTTCCATCATCAACGGTCGATGCCTGTAGTATTTGCATAAAAAAACCAAATAACTATAGGTTTTCTGTAGAGGGCCTTGTAGTAATGACACATCACCAAGTAAATTATCCGACCCGCCTCCCTGGGGGGTTACAAGGCTTGGATTTATAAGATAGATAAGCGCTATGGTTACTTCTTCATTATACTTTCTAATGGTAAACTGTGAGTGAGCATTAGGTGTTAGATATGTCTCTGGTTTTGTGTCTAACCCTGCTGTTATCGCTATTATTTCTCTAGGCCATCGAGCACCCAGTACGAACAAATCAGATCCCACGGCAGATTCCCGAGCAGAGTTTCTACACAAAGCCTCTGCCTGGAATCGTCATGGGAGGGATCCTGCCCTTCGGTTGCATCTTCATTCAGCTGTTTTTCATCCTCAATTCTATTTGGTACGTTTTCTTATTTTTTTCTCCTCACGTATTTTTGCCTTCATTGAGATGTGTGGAATATATTGTGTGATAATATGTAGTATTAGATAAGATGATTTTAATTTCGTTGAAAGCCTGCGGCACACTGTAATTGACCTTAATTTTTCTACTCTTACTTGCCAGGTCCCACCAGATGTACTACATGTTCGGCTTCCTCTTCCTTGTGTTTGTCATCTTGATCATCACATGCTCCGAAGCCACCATCCTGCTCTGCTACTTCCATCTATGTGCTGAGGTATGCTACTTTTGATATATTGCCATCAACATTTAACGGGTGTGATATTTGGTTTGACTTTAATAGGAATTAGATCCACATGAAATCTAAAAGTCGCTTTCAAATGTTTTTCTTCGTTTTGGCCTAGAAATACAATAGAATCTGCCGAGTGTAGTATATGTATATACAAAAAAAATTGATTGAGTCAACTAAGTGTAGCAAGTATCATAACATGACCCGATTACCTAAGTAAGTGTTAGATACAATCTGTTTTTCTCCTATGCTGTTGTATTTTATAAACCATAAGCGGTTATATATTCAAAAATGTGCACCATACGATACGATATGGCCACCCTGATTTTTTTTCTGTCAATGGGAAGGTCAGGTTTCAAGTTAACTATGCCCTCTTTAAAGTTTGAACCATGGTGCATATTACAGACAATGATAGGTATCTGATAACCTTTGTATGCATTACATTGAAAAGTAGGAGGAAGTCTGGAACTAAAGTAGAAACCAACCTGTTTTGGTCAATGTCATCGTTCTCCACGAGTTTGATGCAAGCAATATGAACAAGGCGAAGCCAAGTGAATATCGCGCAGCTTTCAAACAAGTCCGAGCAACAATGACTTTGACCAAAACGAGTTGCTCTCTGTATTTATCCCACCCCTGTACACACTAAAAGAATGGACGACATACAGGGTATGGAAAACGGACTACAATACTCCTAGGGGCATGGAGAATGACTTCCCAATGTAAAGCCTATGCGACAAAAATAGCATATCTATGCGCTCTGCATGGAGTAAATACAATGTACTAGGTGAAGCTGATGTGTTGTTTCCCCGTTTTCAGGACTATCATTGGTGGTGGCGTGCCTTCCTCACATCAGGATTTACCTCCGTGTACTTCTTCATCTACTGCGTGCACTACTTTGTGGCCAAACTGGAGATCACGGGCGTCATCTCTACGCTGCTCTACTTCGGTTACACAATCATCATGGTCGCCCTATTCTACCTGCTCACAGGTGAGTCTACTAAAGATACAATCAAATGATAGAGTCCACAGGTATTAATATATCATAGGGAAACTGTATTCCGGTGAGAGGAAGTCAAAGTTACGAGGTAAGGCTTGGTAATATTACTACCCAAGGCCTTGGCCATGGGTAGTAATATTTTTCAAACTTTACCGAGCATCTTTCGACTTTTTTACTCCGTAAACTTGGTTTCCCTATTCCTATATACCTTGAAATGTAGTTTGATAACGATGAATAACGTTATTTGCTTAACTTCCATCAAACGCGAAGCCAGGTCCCACCTTATCGAGTACCTTGACACTGTTTTCTTCACACTGTGCTTTCCATATGGATTTTGTTAAAAACTATTTGATTGGTCTAACCATCAACCTTGTGTAGTAAACGTCAGCCTTGGGTAGAAAATGTAAGTTATTCCACCCCCGTTGCATGGTGCAACCATTGAGTGTTCGACTATAGGTATATAGGAATAGTGATTACTCTTTGACGCTATTTGCAATTTAATATATCATTATCACAAATATCCAGTTAAGATATTATAGGAAATGAGAAGTAAAACTCGTTTTGGTGTCGAATGTAATTATGGTTAGAATGTACTTATGGTTAGAAGATTAATTGTTTAGGGACTGCCGTACCGGAATCGTACATGTATTTCAGGTATAACATCACTCTTCATTTACATTCATTATGCCTTCTTTTTATTCCATCAACTCAGGAACCATTGGATTCTTCTCCTGCTTCTGGTTCGTCACCAAAATCTACAGTGTCGTCAAGGTGGATTAAAAACAGAAGTGTACAGCCATGTGTGTTTCTTTTATGTTGTCAAACAACCTGATGATCAAACGACGAGGACTGAAAAGAGATACTGAGAAAAGCGCACGGACACAGCCAGCGGCCACAGGCGGCATGCGGCCCCGGCCCGGCAGGTGCGACCCGGCGGGCCGGGGACCGGGCGGCACCGCTCCACAGTGTGGGCAACATGCTTTGAGACGGAGCCTGTGTCCACGACCCAGGCATCGGTTTCGATGCTGGTCTTCAAATGACTCACATTTTTAGCCAGTGCTTTCGCACCAAGAGGGAACACCTTTAAGACATGTATTAGATCCACAGAACTTCTTGAGCATTCCATACTTGAGTGGAGGGAATGTGGATGGTTACTGGGGAGATGGTCGGAGGAGAGGATTGTCGTATGGCGAGACACTGCCCTCTCCCACGTGCCAGCCCACCCTACTTCGGCCCCAGGATACGGGCACGTCTCAATACATCTGATATTGCTCGCTGTGATATGCAAGGTTATCAGGTTGTGTTCGCGCCCTCACAGACATTTCTTTCCAAAGATGAATTATTGTTTCCTTAACACAGGACACCTCACTGATAAAATATGGCTGTAGCTTAACTGGTTTAGGTTGTCACTGACAACCATGGGCTTTATGCTGTACCTAATATAGAACGGGGAAACTTTAACAACTGGGTGGTTTTTTTGTGTGTAGTATTTCTGTGTACATATATATATATATATACATTCATGTATACATGCCAGAATGGTCAGACATTTGGGTAGGAATGTGATATTTATACGAGACAAGAACTTGTATTCTGGTATTTTGTGAGGACTTGGGGATTTATGATGACTGATTTGTTGATGTTATTTGACTATATATGTAATGATGCATGTATTGATTTATCTCTGTTTTATATCAATGCAAATATCACGTTTTGGGTATTCGCACGAACTTATTTGCAGAACCTTTCGTCATATGAAGTAAAATATCTACAGTCATTCAACTGACTATTAGAACGTACCTTGTGACGTCTACTAAAATCTGCAGTTAAATTGATAGGTCTTCACAGCTCACTTTATTATTGCCCTAGGCAGAAAATAATGTAAAATTCGACGGTAACTTACTGCAAAGTACATATAGAAGTCATTTTCTGAAAAAGATTTACGACACACTTCTAAAAAGAAATAGATTTAGTCACAGGATTCACATGCAACGAGAAGATCATTGTTGCTGATTAACAGCAAAAATAATTAAACGTCTATTGTTGCTGAAATCTGCACGTAATTATCACTCTTCACAAGTATTCTTTGAAAAGAAGATAAGGCAGGATAGAGCATCCTTCGGCCCCAGTAAACAGGTCATTGATCAACCTGAGGCAAATCTGCACATACAGTAAATTCTTGGAGATCGGGGCAGTCTCCTATGAAAATTTGGTCCCCACCACAAGATGTCCCAACTCCAGGAGACGTGATTAGGCGATAGGAACCCAGGATGCATCTCTAAGCCCCTATTGAATTTATAAAACATAGAATCGCGATTCGGATTGCTTGGTGCAATTTGAATTTTGTAATCATAAGACATGTTGATTACTGCTTCAGCAGTTATTAGAAAATATGATGAATTAACTTGGGGAATCTTTTTTTCATTCCTAGAAAACTTTAGGAATTCTCGGTTGGAAAAGATTCATAGTTTTATGAATTAACCTTCCGTTTTTAATCAGAAATCCAGCATAAGAATTTAATGACAAAACTTTTACACGCTTCTTTACATTTGTAAGGACAAGAGTCGTGTACTAACAATAATATCCAATTCTTTAAAATAGCTGGAACTGGGTGTTGAAATTTGGCCATAGCTGGATGTCTCAGCACGACACCACACCTCCGTCCTAATCAGGTGCCCTTATTCATGGGAAAATGATAACTAACTTTCCCAAGGGCAGAGCACTCCTATGAGACACCCCAACCTAACCTGATCATTCACTCTTCAAGATGAAATGACCATATCTATTCTTCTATAAATTGTCCTGAATTACGGGTCTGCCCCAATACCGAGAGTTTACTGTACTTAAATATTGGCCTATGGGCTAAATCGTGGTACGTGCTCCATTACGAAGTGTGATGTGTTGTGTATTATAATGCGTAGCAGTGTGATTCACCGGGCAGCGGGTCCTAGGCTCGGCTATGCTGTAGCGAGTAATTCCCACTTTATCGAGTAACCAGATACACGAGAGATTATCTCCTGCTGAGAAAATTTTAGCTTTCATCCAGTGTATAGCCATGAGTAAAAGAAATCCTTGTGTGCTGCATTATCGACTGGATCAATATCCACGAGATAACGTTTGTTGTGTTTGCTAAATAGAATTATCCAAATTTGAGGATAAATAGCCTAAGATGAAGTTGCATGCAGAACGTCCCGTCTGTTTTCTGAACCTTGATAAAATGAATATTTTAAGGTTATCTTTGGAGTGGTGATGTGCCCACATTCACTGGTTTGTGTAATACAAATTTGCATACTTGAGATCCTGGTCTATATACAAACATATGGCCTGTTTTATTGTTAATGTACATAGATGTATAGTTAAAGGTATGGAGAGTGTAAAAGTTACTAACGGGACAAAATGGTCACATCTGTGTGGTTATTTAAAAAAATGTATTTGGTTTATTTTTAGGTGGTCGTGTTATAGACACTGCGCAACGCATTGTCTGCTGCATTATTTTCAATTGCCCTTTTTCTGAGTGTACCATCTCATCTTTGTTTGCAAGACTATGCGAAAATGTTAATGAATTATCTATGAGTTGAATAGCTAGAAAACAAATCTAGGTATGTAAAACAATGCGACTAATAACATCATAAAAATACAGCTTATGTTTAATTAATGAGCTTGTGAAAGCTGGTCGGGAGGTACTGATGGATAGAACGCTCAGTTATCATTCTGGGCTGCCCCGATGCTAGGATTCTTATCGTCCAGAGCTTAATGCACAGTTCCACTGTTTGATATATTTTTTTCCCAATGTGGAAGAATAAACCTTTTCATCACCAGCTAACGGAGTTGTTTTAGGGAGGTGAAAGACTATTAACCGGTACATAGATTTAAAAAAACTTGGGTCGAATTATAATACGGTGAACCTAATATGCAGTATGCATTTTGATGATAAAGTACTCAAAGCAAAGGTAGATCGGAAGTTTATGGACTGCTATTAAACCCCCCTTGTTAACTTGCATTACGCCCATCTTCAATGAACTTGATATTACATCATATTAAGGCATGCACAGACCAGACTTCTATCCAATTTCTTGTATAAACTACTGCTCTAGCTTATATAAGCACTAATTACAGGGTTCGTACATAGACAGCCCAATAAGATTCCAGGCCTCTCCAGGCTCAAATTTTTTTTCCAGGCACATCTTGTCACTGTTTTTAATACGATGTCTGATTCATCACCACACAATTGATTTATCTTCCTTGCTATCTGTGGAATTTCAGTGGTTTGGGATAGTTATCTTCAACATTGTTTTGCCACTTTTAAATATGAAGACAATAATCAAATCCATGCTATAACAATCGCAATTTACTATACATGGTCAAATACAGGATTTTTGGAACTATTTAAAAAGAGTCACTGAAATTTCATAGGAGGTCAGGTACCATAGTTCAGGAAAGCTAATCCTGACCAGAATTTCAGACTAAAAAAAATTGTTATCATGCAAAACTAAAATTTCCAGGTTTTTCCAGGCTCTCTCTGAGAATTCTAGGCCTGGAAAACCCCAAAGCATATTCCAGGCTATTCCAGGCTCTGTACGAACTTGTTATTCTCTTATTCTTTGTGTATGCGAGTCTACATACTGCTAGCAGTTCGACCTAAAATGCGAGTGGAGGATTAAATTAGGGATGTCAGTTTTCCGGGAATCTCCAGTGTTCCGTTTGTTTCCTGCTCGGAATAAATTCGTTAAAATATCGTGTACTAGTGCCCGGTAACGGAGCTCCGGCAGCCCGGTGGCCGGCCACCCGGAGCAGCCCGACCGGGAGACGGAGCGCCATCGGCGGGCATTGGCCCCCTGTGTGTCCTCAGTGCCTTACAGCATCCGGGAGCTCCCCGGAAAATTCGCTGGCAACATGGTAAACATCCATATGTCATATTTACTTTTTTTATGAATATTTATTGAAAATGTCTATTATTTCTTTGTTAAAACATTTTTGTAAATATAGGAACAATGTTGCCTCAATGCATCACGCGTCCTTAGTGCGGTGATGCCTGGATACATCATGCGTCCTTAAAGGATTAAAAACATGATGATATTTTTCTTTGGAATAGTTTCAAACAACATTTTCATGTTACTGTTTTTCAAATACTTTTTTCTATTTTCTTGTACCCCTTTCCCTATGAATACATCTCCCCCGCCCAATAAGAAACGGGCTACGATAAATGCAGTACCACTTGCGGAATACCTCTGAGGGGCATCGTGAGAATGTTCAAGTGACATGTCTACATCAAATTATTTCAAGGATCTATACTACCAATCGCTTATCTAACTACATGTACATAGAAAAGGAACAATATTTGAGGGTCGATCTTCCATGTGATTAGCTAGAAATTCACAATGTCTGTGTTCTTTATAAAAGCAGAACAAAACCAAGGCATGGTAATAATGCTTTGACTGTTTTCATCTATGAACTCGCATGGGATGATTGGAAATACGTTTGATCCACTGACAGCCGCCAAATTTATACTACATGAGTGCATAAGGATAACGACAATAAAGGTGTCCATGTTTTACTAACAAATTTGCATAATCTGCAATTCTAGAATAGTAAAAATTAAAGATATTTTCCTATTAAGAAATATCAAAACCATTAATTCCCGTAATCTATTAAGTGTGGATGTCAGAAAAACAGGAATTTGTTGCCTCAGAGACCAAGAACTCATGGAAGTCATGTCATTGTAAGTCATTCAAAATGGCGCAAGTGAGACCCACTCAATGTATTTTTTTTACACAGAAAAGAGGTACTGGATCAAACGCGTTCAGTACATAAACGAAAAGAACAATAAATCAACGTCTATATCTCCTTTTATTAATAACTAGTCTATTTTACAAGAAAAGTGGCAATATATATATATATAGAAGAACCACGTGTAAGAGGAACAATCCGTCCAAAAAAAGGTTTTAATACGTAATCTTAGAGCAGAGCTCATATCAGTAAGCAACTCTTGGGTTTTCGTCACAGAAACAAGACATTAAATGCCATGGATGAATTATGAAGCAAGTGAAATGACAGTTAGTTCAGTATGCGCTTAATTAGACTTTCTAGGAAAGTGATGAGTAAGATGTTCCTTTAGAGCTGGGATGGTGTTGAAGTCTTTTTTACACGCATGGCATCTGAAAATAGAGATCAGTCGTAGGATCGTTAACCATGTACGGTAAATATTCTAATATCAAATGAAGCAGAAGGTTGATCAGTTGAACGTTGCTCTATCAATTTAGAAGAATCCTCTCTTGTTAAAACCAGACGAGGTACTCTATGTGACACCAAAGTAAACTTCCAGACATACCGATATTGAACAAGTAATTGGGAGAAATCGACTAAGTTTAGAGGTGAGTCGCTTTGGAGGAAACCCGATGCTGGTGCCAAACAGCTGATCACACTTGCATCATTTCAGTTATCAGAGACTTAGACAGTGATAGCTGGGACCTTCAGTATTTCATTTACCTCTGCAGTGAAGATACAGGCCTGACAAGGTATTATCTCACCCCTGGAATAAATGTCCATAGGCTTAACATTCGGATCTCATTCTCCATGCCCCTTCAAGTATTGCAGTCCGTTCTATTCTCCATGGTCTATATCCTGTTTGTTGCCTATTCTTTTAGTGTGAACAGGGGCGAGATAAATACAGAAAGCAACTCTTTTTGGTCAAAGAAGTCGTTCTCCAACTAGTTTGAACGCTATGTGATATTCACTCCGCATCAAACTCGTGGAGAACGATGACTTTGACCAAAACTTGTTAGTTTCTTCTTTGGTCCTTCAGCCAGGTGACCATATGGTATGATACAATGAAAATGTGTCCTAACTTTTCATACCATGTAATGGAATGCAATTTACTTCATCTTTTTTTTATCCTTAATATAAAGTACTACAGACATTAAGTGGCAGTATGCCAAGACGCGTGACAAATATGTAAATAATATCTGCATAAGGCTGCTCAGACATGAGCAGCAATAGAAGTACGTTTTTTTCAAATGGTATAATTTATCCATAGCCGACTACTTTTACTCGTATATATAAAAGGCAAATCTACTTACTTCAGGGGCCGCTTCAACATTTCAACATAGTCAGAGGTGTCTACTTGAAATTTTCCACTGTCTTCCATCATCTGTATTACGTCTGAATATGATAAAGGAAAACCATTTCATGATGGGGTTTTCTTTTGTAGTATCTACACTAGGAAACTGACCCCTGGTGCTACGATTCAACGGTCAGCGAAATGACTGACTCTACACATGTACATCTATCTACATATTTACATGCCATTGTGGTTACGAAGATATACAACACACAATCCTCTCCTGGTTCTCACTTCTCAAAGCAAGGGTAAATAACAGTTGCGAAGAGTCATAATATGAGTGATAATTCATTTCGCTTAAATGAGAGTGGGGACAAATTAAATCATTTCATTCTCGCTTATTCAGAATTTTTGCACGAAGATATCTATTTCCTAAGGTTACTATTTCTTCAGGAGATTTCTATTAGATGTTTTTTTATCATAACTTATGCATTTAGAACATACACTTGTCACAGAACAGAAGTAAAATTTTGAAAGAATCCCAAGTTTTTACTATTATTAACAACTTGAAATATGTGAGTTACCGCTGATTTGCATGCAGTTACCGGTAATAGTCCCTCAAAATATTCTGACCATGTTTAAAGTACAAACCTTTTGAATCAATGAAATATGGGGTAGTAAATGAGTTCCAGTGCTTTTTTGTTTTCAGGCTTGGTGAGTCGAAGTCTTGACTGATCACATGAAGGTGTATATGGCTGAAACAACAACAGTTCTCAAAGCACTTCAACAATACTGACAAACAAATATTGATCAAAGATTACGCTGAACAATATTATTGGAAGCCTGTCGGGCTTACACTATCTGTCATAAATATCACTGCTTGTTTTAGATTACAACGTTTCGGATTCTTATAGATATTTCATCAGGAAAATCTGGAACGTTGTAATCTAAAAGAAGCAATAAACACCATCCTGTATTCCATCCTCATTTTTTTGTCTTGGTTGTGCCTTCTTTCAAATACTATTTTCCACACAAAAGGCGCTGTATCCTTATCAAGGTCCTTGAGACATTGAAAACACCAATTTAGTCTGTATCAAATAAACCTCTCCTCATGGATATCATTTTCCACCCCGCTCTGACCCTCAGAATGCTGAAATAATGAGCTCGCTTTATTAATTTGAGTGTTTTACTTGTGCCCTATCCTGATTTACATGTGAACGTCCATCGATGACAAATATATTCATAACCAGTGTTCCTTAGAGTTTACAAACCTTTTTTTTTGCATCATTAGTTGGAATGCTATTCACATATACTATATCTAATTTATAACCTGGTATACTATGTAATGCTCTTTTTATTTTCATTGTGTGCTTTAGACCCTCCAGAGGTTACTAAACTCCCTTATATCGCCCCGGGTAAGTACAGGATCCGCTGCCGACTGGCCGGCCGCACATCGGCCCCCTGTCTTCCAATGAACAATAATTTTCTGCTTTATACCTGGAGAAACTGAATATAATTTGCAATATATATGTAAAAATAGCTGAAATTTCCATTTCTGGCCTCAGATTTCCAATTTGAAGATTTAGAAAAAAACATTAAACTGCAATAAATGCGGGTTGTGGGTCAAGGGTCTATCGCCATACAACGACGGCAACCAGAGAACACCGGATCGTGTAAACAGACTGAATAATGGGACAGCCCAATAGGGCCTATGAGATGAGCTTCAGATAGCATTCTTATATTCCGATTGTCTTTTAAATATTCTAGAGCAGCTTTTTTGTGTGTTTGCATATCTTCAACCTAAATCTTTTAATCTATCTTTTAATGCTGAGTTTAAAGCCTGTGCAAATCCATGATCTTTTCAACCGACTTAAACTTTTCTCATCGGATTCACATTGATGTCAATGATAACCCTTAGGAGCTAAATAATTCCAGAATTCAGGAACAAATCTAGGGAATTCCCATATCTGTAGACAGATGGCAGAAAGTTGCAAATGTTCACCCTAGCTATAGATACCTATCTCTATAAATAGGCTGACATTACCCTTGTCTTTGCCGTCATGTAATGTGTTTAACATATTAAAAACGATTGAAAAACACCTAGCTAAACATATATTGTAACTAGTCTTTCTTTACGGCAATTTATATTTCATGATTTTAAAAATATGTTCACATCGGATTCTTAACTTTTTAAACGGAAACTCACCTCATACTTGGTATTGCGTGGTAACCAAAGCGGAATTCAAGCGTTTCACTACTTCTGCAAAGAAATGCAAGAAAAAGTTAAAGCATCATAATCCACAAAAGCCTATCTAATCTTAGCTACCATATTACGTGATTTTGAAGTGTTTTTTATTTCCACAATTACAAACGGTTTGTTTACATCACCATAATCTTGTGTATAAAGAACGAAAGAAATGCTATATCAAAGTACCATGATTAAAGCGATAGGTTATGTAACAACAATTCTATTGTGGTTTAGTATTGCCGTTATTGTAAAACAATAAAATACCACTCACGCTTCCGCAATCTCTCTACCCTTCCGTTCTAGATGTTTTAGTAGTGGGATGTGAATGGGGCTTAATGCCTTCATGTTAGGAATGTTTTCCTTCGGTAGAACCAAAAAATGAAATCTCGCCTGTAGAATAATAAAACAATCATGAACGATACATGTGTTATCATCAGCAGCTAATACGGATACATAATTACCTTGACCAACAATTTACAAACAACTTACATTTTCCTTCATTTTTATTGGATTGTTTTATTTTGATCAAGGTAGACTACAGTCTTAGTAAGAGTATCAATATCTCTTGGCTAATATATCAAATCTTCCTTTGAAAAGAAAAATAAATCCAAATCTTCAGAACAAGTCCCCTCATACTTTCCTCCTGATCTGATATACATTAATTCTCCTTGGCGTTACTGTTGTAGTTCTCTAACAGGTGCTGGTATCGGGAACATATCGGGAAGATCAAAAGCTTGGCGCATGTTTTTTGGGGCCCTGATTGGAGTTCCCGATAAGAATTCTATCGGAGTTTATTTGGAAAATGTCTTGTCGGGGTACAATTGTGGTCTATCGGTAACCTTATCAGGGTTGGTGGGGGCCGCCTCTAACTTAGTCTAAGTCTTTGGCTCGAACATTTTAAAGTTGAGTGAGATTGTCCCCAGTGATAAAAAGGTTCCCTATTTATTACAAAAAAACTCTAAATTTTGGATCCTCCATTGATGCCATTGGGGGGTCATCTATAGAGAACTTCAAAGGATTTGACCAACGTATCACCAGTCTCTACTGTAGACTATAGATTAGGGAAATGTTGCGAAATTTCTAAAATGTGGAAGCCCTATTTCTCACTCTGCATACGGTACATACTTCATGTAAGGCCCCTTGTTAATTAATATGGAAGTTATATCTATGTTAAAACTGCGGCCCCCCACCTCTCCCGCCAATAAATAGTGAACGCTACCGAGGATAAGAAGAATCATAAATTGCTTATTCAATATTACAAACCTATGGCTGTATCAACTATGTTTACTACCCGCTCCTACCAATGGCGTATTTATATCCCTATGACTAAGTCACACTATGACGTATCCGTTTACTACGGTACTACCGTATTGGCTGCATATTTTTCGTTTCTGGAATAGATCCTGGACAGGACTATGGAGAAACCAAACAAGAGTTAATCGTGTTGTTGTTTATCGCATGACGGCAAGATCGAATATTACTGCGCGAGGCGAAGCCGAGAGCAGTAATACGCGATCTTGCCGGAGTGTGGTGAACAATAACACGACTAACTCGAGTTTGGTTTAGAATTTATCCTACCCCGCCCGTCTAAATTACTTCTACATTAACAAATGACGTCATTTGTCAAGTGTATCCCACTAGAGCAATATTTTTCATTTTTCTGAACTCCAGACCGAATACAGTGGCCCAATGTTAAGCCTATGGAGTTTTTTATTAGGGGTAGGATAATATAGAGAAACCAAACAAGAGTTAGTCATGTCGTTGTTTATCGCACAACGGCAAGATCGTGTATTACTGCGCGAGGCGAAGCCGAGAGCAGTAAAACGCGATCTTGCCAGAGTGCGATGAACAATAACCCGACTAACTCGAGTTTGGTTTAGAATTTATCCTTCTATTACTTCTACATTAACAAATGACGTCATTTGTCAAGTGTATCCCACTAGAGCGATATTTTTCATTTTTCTGAACTCCAGACCGAATACAGTGACCCAATGTTAAGCCTATGGAGTTTTTTTATTAGGGGTAAGACAAAGGACCTGACAGACCTCCATAGGATCAGGAGACATTTGTAGGGCCTATACCTGCCCAAAAATAATGAATCCAAACACCGGGACATTGACTTAAATAATGTTGTGGTGTTTCCTCATTCTACTCGTCCCTGATGTAAACAGGCGTGTGAACTTACCTTTGGGTACTTATCCTTGATTGTGACACACATGTCATCAGCATCAACTCTCAGTTTTGGGTCCTCCATTGACGCCTTTAACCCGGCTGACCAGTGAGGAGGGGCTGCTTTCTTTGCAGCTCCACCATCCTTAAAACTTGATTTCCTTTTTGTTGTTGAAGCTGACTTCGTTGCCATTCTGGAGAACAGCTTTCTTGTCCCCATTGATCACACTGCATCCCTCGAGTAGACACTGAAACGGTTTTGACAACGACCCGAGCGGCGCAGTGTACCAATTGATTTAGGACGACACTGCACCGCTCAAACATTAGTCCAAGCGGCGCAGTATGTAGCAGGAGAAATACGCTGGTTTCCCAACTATCCGCTAGGAGGTTCGGCGGAATATATACGGCAGTTGGTCAGGTCCTGTCGCTTTCTAACAAGAGAGCTCGATACAAATATCTCGAAGCAGCATAATATTTTTGGGATATCGTGGAATATAAACTATGAAAACTTAATGCAACCACATACACAGGCGGGCACCGGCCAAGGCTCAGATCGTACACCACCAGAGTTCACGTCAGTGTACTCTGGTGGTCAGAGACAAGCTCCCTGACGGGTGACTGGGGAATCACCGTAGCTTCCGCGATGATCCTCTAGAGGTAGACACCAGCCAACAACATGTATAGGGGACAGAGCCATTGTTAGTTCATGAAGCAGTCACTAAGTGGCAAGCAGTATGGCATGACCCTGGGGTGGACAGAACCTGTATTCTGGCTCTTTGTTCTTACGAAATTCAATTACCTTTCAATGTTTCACTGTGGTTCCGTTGACTCTCTGCACCCATCCCAGAGCAGGATGACATAATGATTAAACCCAAAACGTCTTTTCACATGGACCACTTTATAAATACATACGTGTGAGCAAAGAGTGATTCTGGATCCAGCGAAAGTGCAAGCTATTCTAGGCATAACTGACAGCTCGACTACTAGTAAATGTTGTGATCAGCCAGTTTGGACTCACTCATCTATACAGTAAATAGGTGAATCGTTTTCCATCCCTCTTATCACCTCTCTTCATATTTTCCTTCATATTTTGCAAGCAAGACAACCCATGTCTAACCTTCCCCTCAGATATAGACAATAATGGCTACTTAACTAAAAAATATAAAAGGGACTAGTTTCATTGGACACAATGTAAGGAGCCTATTATTGAATACCTCGCTGTACATAAAATGTCCTGCTGAAACATGAAGTTTGGAGATCCCAAACCTTCTCGGATGAGTAAGACATGAGTAAAAATGCCATGTTTCTAAAATAAATCAGATGTTCCAGGGATATCAGATATAAACTTAATTATGAAAAAAGTGAATATTGCAAGGGCAGACTGATGGAAGCTGAAGGTAACTAAAAGAAATCTGGGCAATAATGAACAAGCTTTTCTCGCCAGTCAATAAAACAGTGCAGACTGTGATCTAAAGGTGAATGGTCGACCAGCACCATCAGAGAAAGTATCCAGCTTTTCAATAAATTCTTTTCTGTAATTGGAATGGACCTGTTCTGCAAATTGGAACTGACAGTTTTTCATGATAATCTAATTGAAATCGCAAATATTAACAGAGAATCATTGATTGTCGTTGATCTTATAAAGAGCCTAAATATGAATAAAACGAGTGGGGTACACACCGTATCAAACTATATACTTATCAATATTCTGCTTTCGGTCTGATTTTTCACAACTCTTCTAAACATTTCGACTTATAAAATAATAGTAGTAGTATTTTTTCAAGGACCTAAAAAGAGGCGACTGTTGTGCCCTTTAGTCAGGCAATGTATCTTCCATTGACAACTGGAGACCAATTTCTTTATTAGATACACCAAGCAAATCTGTTATGATAATCAGTATGGTTTTCGACCTAATAGGGGTACGAGTGATGCAATTTTTATGTTTGTTGAAGATTTGCATGACTTGCGAAATAATGGCAATATAGTTAGCAGCTTGTTTTGTGGATTCGGTCCATCATCATTTACATGTTCTAAAGTAAAAGTTTCTTTATATAATAAGATGTCAGTCAATATTGTAGATTAGGTAACCTGCTATCTAGAATCTCGAAAGCAAAAAGTTTTTATCAAGGACCAGTTATCTTATTTTTCTGATGTACTCTATGGAGTTCCACAAGATTACGTTCTTGGTCCCTTGCTTTTTGTTCTATTTGTAAATGATCTCGGTTCTTGTCTCAGAAATTTCAGATTTATTAACCCTTTCCTTACTAATGATGCCACTATGGCATTCCCCAGCCACGGGCGAATGATGCCATATAGCATAATTTAACATTTTACAAATTAGGCCAATAATTCATGAAATAATCAATATTATAACACCATTTTTACACAAAATATGTATTTAGATATGACAACATAATTATTGAAAAAAAATGAAATGGTTGCCATAGTGACAAAAATCACGTCACACCATTTTTGAAATTTGGTGCCCGCCCTTACCAACCATACACATGAGCTGGCATCGCCGCCTACACGATGCATCACAAAATTCGTTCGTAAGGATTGGGTTAAGTATGCTGATGACCTTGTACTCTACGTCTGCGCTCCTGATGCTGTTGCATGTCAACGTCTGCTTCAGGATGATTTATTGAACTTATCCACATGGTGTCACAAAAACTGCTCTTATTGTCAACATGCGTAAAACAAAGAGTACGTGGTTTGCAAACCAGCACAAGTTATCAAAATGTCCAAAGGTGGAACTCTTCTTGAATGAGCAGAAAATATATCTATGCAAACATTATTGCTATCTCGGGGTAGAACTTGACAGCAGACTAAATTAGATTCCATTTGCAAAGAAAATAATTAAAAGTATGTGTGCACATCTATGTAAATTCAGAAAACTACGATCATGTGTTACTAAGCCTGCTGTGGTTCAGGTTTATCTGTTCAGTATATGAAAACTGTGCCTTTTTAGTCTTCATTTAAGAGGTCTGAAATCAGTTCTTCGAATCATAGGTGCCAGATGTGCAAATGTCCAATTACAGACTGACTGTAACTTGGAATCTTTGTGGCGAAGAAGGAGGAAACAGTGACGGGTCATAATGTATAAAAGCCAGGAAAGTTCGGAATGGATTGCCTACTTGAATTTCCCTTTTTATAGAGTAGCAAAGTTTTAGAATTCTCTATCAATTCAAGGTCAAAATTCTGCTATTTTGTCTATCCTTCTAGTTAACATTTCTACTTGTTATCTCTCTGGCAAGTGGTCGGATTACCATGACAACAGCTGATGATGACACCTACCATTAAAATGCCTGAATGCCTGTAATTATAAGTGCTAAAAATCATTATTTGCATCTGTGTTTTTTAAAGTATTACAATGACTCATTAGATTAAACTTTGGTATTGAACTCCATATTCTGGTCCTTTATAGACTCAGCACAGCAAACAGAATCAAAATATGTCTTCTCAGTGGCCGACAGCAGCTTTTCTCATGTGTGTACTATTAATGTCCCCTTTACACATCTATAATTTTCCACATATTTGTTTCCTAAATAATTTAAAGACTATAAAATCTTTTCATATGCGTTTTTTGCTATGTGGCCATACTGTGGCATCCCTTCGGGACATTTTGAGCTATTTTTAGTGTTTTATGATATCAGGTTCCAGGTAAATTACCAATTTTGCTAACCCTGCCACTCACGAGCCTTAAGGCATCATCTGCTTTGTATTAATGAAACTTCTTTTAAAAAGGAGATTATGTATCAATAAATTTGAAATTGCACAGCATGTATGTCTAACATGATATTTCTGATATATAGATGATAGAAATATGAAATATGACGTATTATATTAAGTGACGAACCTGAGTTTAGAGGACAATGCACCTTCCCCCTTGAAGTATACACCGACACAGGTAGCCACCCCCGAGCCTGTAGTTCTGCTACAGGCAGCCATCCTTAAAGGGTTAATATCATGATTTTATTTTTGCTAAATATATGATGAATTTGATATGCTAGGGGTTTCTTCTTCCTAGGAAAATGAATTTGCTTCTTGTTAGAATTACTTTGACATTAAACACCACCACATCTATGGAAGTCTTACATAGAAATCCGTGGGTTCAGGCAAAAGCCCAAGTGTATCAGCTGTACTAGATACTAGTGTATCAGCTGTACTAGATACTAGACTAGACACAGGTGACAAATACTGCCCTTTATCTGCTGTTATAAAAGGCTTTCAATGAGCATAGGGATACAAGGGAAAACATGACCAGTGGATGATAAGGGGTAAGGCCAGTCTACAATCCAAGTTCTGACTGATATACAGACTGTAATTGGAATTAGATGCATCAGTCATTGTTTCTGTTATACAAGAATCATTGGCAAAACTATTTCTATGATTTTTCCTGATCAACACTATGCTTGTGAAATACCAATGCATCTTAGGGATGTACTTTATTAGAGAAGTCTCATCCAGACATACAAGCTCCATTTTGGTCTGTTGTTAGAAGGACACAATATACTTCCTCTGTCTTGGCAGCTGGGTACTAATGTCAATAAATACCGCTTTTATGTACTAGTCCAGGAGTGAATATTCAATAACAGATAGAAATGCCAGGTCTGTTTTCCTTTTATCTACACCTTCCATTCTTTTAGATGCATAGGAATTTAACTTTAACCACCATTTGAAATCTAATTTGGGCATGCAGAGCTTGTCCATTCATGCTGATATGGCCCTGTTATGCCATTGTAGATGCGGGTCGTATATGTCAAACTGGACATCATATTCTTTTACTGAGAAATATGAATACTTTGCCTTGTACTGGGCATAGGTCTGTAGTGTAGGACTAAAGAGCACAGGTGTATGATAAAAAGAAACAGGGTGTTGTGATCTGAACAACAGGTTAACCCTATCGCGCCGGGTGTCCACGGCTATAGCACAAGTATGGAGCCGGGTATTATTTCCGGTGAACCCCTCTAGAGGCCGGGCATATAGGCTATATTGTGAATATTTTATCTTTGCATCACGTTACATTATACGTGATCGTTAATACTATTCTTTATCCTACCCCTAATAAAAAATGCCATAGGTTTAACATTGACTCAATGTATTTGACAGAGCGTTGAATAAAATGTTATTTATGCACCGTGGTGAATAAAAAAACGGACCAATCATGGACAAGATAACGAAAGTAGATCCGGCAGCATTGATAGATGTGGCCATCCTCCGATGAGTGTCAACACACTACTAACATGGATGATTACAAAATTGTCTTTGTATATCGGTGAGATGGGGTAGGAGAAATATGAAACCGAACTCGAGTTAGCCTTGTCAATGTTTATACCACTCTGGCGTTAATTATTTTGTATAGAAATATAAAACATGATGTTATAGCTACATACTGTGAAGGTTTTATGTGTATTGCGCAAATATTTCCAATCTTATTCACAAAAACGAATATTTTGTAAATGATGCCTCAAGGCATCACTCGGCCATCCCCGGATGATGCCTTGAGGCATTACTCTGCCAGCCCTGGTTGATGTCTCAAGGCATCACCCAGCGTGAATGGGTGAATTATCTTCCCCCTGCAAATTGGTTTAGGATGAGGGCATCAAATGGCAGGGAGCATAAGATGCCTTAACCCGGGTATAGAGTCCTAATTGTGATCTTTACATCATGTCACATGTCATGTGACCTTTAATGCTATTCTTTATTTCACCTAAAATATTATATACGATGTTATACCTACATACTGTGAACATATCATGTTTCTTGAGCAAATATTTCCAATTCTATTAACAAAAATGAATATTTTGTAAATGATGCCTTAAGGCATCACATGGCCATCCCCGGCGTGAAAAGGTTAAGGCATCATTTGCTTTACATTCATGGAATTGTTTTTAAAGGAAATAATGTATCAATGAATTTGAAATTTATACAAAATTTAGCTCTAACATAATATTTTTGATAGATATTAGAAATACAAATATCAAATATAACGTATCATATCACATAATGAACCTTTCTATTCTGAGTTCAGAGCATAATGCATCTGCCTCCTAGAAGTATACACAGACACTAGTAGCTGTCCCTAAGCATGTAGTTCTGCCACAGGCAGCAGTCCTGAAAGGGTCAAATTTCTTACTATTTGAACATAACAAAATGAAACTATTTTGTATCGTTTGTAATGACATGGTTTTCTTCACAGTGATAGTATGGATATTAGATTCTTCACCTCCCATCCAAGGTGATCCATTATCTGTCAAGAACTGTTGGATTTTGACTGCTTAAAAACATGCATTAGGAACTGCAAGTGTACAAATGCAATACCTTTAAGCATATACCTTGTGTAAAAGACAATACCACTATCGATATTAATCTCAAATCCATTTGAATAATGAATGCTCTGCAAATTGTCCTAAGAGCAGGATATTCCTTACTCTAGTTAAATTGCCTTTCAAGCCAAGTTGGATCTATGAGGTACTCACAGAGTAGAACTAAATACACAAAATTACTATCTCTCGAGGCGCCCACTGAGCAGACTAGTCGCCGCAAAACAGCGAGCAGCTCTCACCTATACCTTGTCCAGATGTTATCTTCCGACTGCCACTCAGTGCAAGCAGCACTGAGGTATACTCAAACCAACAGACTTCGTTTCAACCGTCAGAACGTCATGTGACCAACCACTCTCCTTATAGGGAACACCTGTAGTTCTCATACCTTTCTACCACCAGGATATCCTCTCATCGTCTGTTAACCACGTTCATACTTTTCTAAGTTGTATGTCGCACAAGCACGTAGTGCAAACATAGCACATGTGCTTATTCGAATGTGAATGTAGCTTCACATTATAAAGTGGCTTCGAGCTGAAGAGGAAACAGATGGGTTCCCTGTGAAGCTCATGTAACAATTAAAGTAATTCCCAACTCATAATCTACGAGTTGTTTGAGTTTCATAACATTTGACAGTTACCCTGTTTTGAATCTCTAATGTTGGCTGGTTCTCCCTGTCTTTAGGGGATACCCAGGGAACCAGCATTGGGCTGAGGCAAGCGTCTCTGATGGCAAGTGGTACATCAGGAAAGTGCTGGCAGCACTGAGGTCTCCTACCTTCAGACTGGTTCTCACATTAGATGTCGGAACAGTTTTAGGTGGCCTACAACACCGGACATTAGCAGGTAGACGAGGCGTAGCAAGGTTTGACTCTTCTTCACCCAACGCTTTGCGACCACGGAATAGAGAGAAGCGGGAAATTGACACGCGGACGACGCCGCTGTCAGTCAGCATACCCCGAAATGCGGCGTTTTGATTGGTCGAGAGCTGTTTATGTTGATTTTCAGGTCTCCCGTCGGTGAATAGAACCGTGCGGCGTGCGAGTGCTTCGACCCGACCGTCGCTGGTTGGTTCTATGGGGGGCCAGATGTTTCACAACTGGAAAAAGATCACTATCATCAAGAGATCTTATACCGGGAGAGATTCCAATCCCAGTGGCAGGTTTTTTCATGCTGCCATCCCCATTCCAATCTGTCGCCATCCTGTCTTTTGGCACTACATGGTATTTCATACCATATAGTGTATATCTCCGCATGTAGCGAGGATATTTATTCTCGTGGTTTCGACTACTAACCAGTCTCATCAGGCAAGGTGCGGTAGGTGTTCTTCTGTGGTCTTTCTGCTAGAATTTCATTCTAGCAGCGGAGTATGTAGTTCCATTATTTTTCCTAAATTCAAGAAAAAATAGTCGATTCGTTCTCTCTATTATTTCTGTCGTTCTAATCTTCACTTTCTTCAGGGTTGTGGGGGGGATCATTTTGGCGTAATTTTTTTCGTTCCGTTAGTCCCAAATGGGGCTTTGGTTGGAAAAAAATTTTTTGACGTGGCATTAGACCCTGAAGTGATCGTGTTTGTGATGATTAGCCGTATCTATTGTCGAGCGTGTTGAGGCCCTCTGGCGCGTGGGTTTTTAGTCTGTGGATCCAGTTAAACTCAATTTTGTTCCTTAGTCTTGAGGCTTCTCTTGACTCGGGATGTCTATATATATAATCGAGTATATATACTTTGACGTCCTGGGTCCCGTTGTGTGTTTTCTCGTTGAAGTGGTTTGGTACTTCGTTCTTGCTTTCATGTTTCTTTATGCAGTTTAGATGTTCACGGATTCTTTCTTTGATTTTTCTCTTTGTTTGACCTACATATTGGGCGTTGCATGTTTTGCATTCTATGCAGTAGATGACGTTGGAGCTGTTGCACGATGCGTTCCATTTTGTGTCGTGGGTTCTCTGGGTGGATCTTGATTTTATTTTGCCTCCTGTGTCTAGCAGTTTGCAGTACTTACAATTTATCTTCTTGCAAGCGTTTCGGTCTTTGTTATCGTTTCTCTCTTTCTCTTTTTTGTGGGTTTCATTTCTGGATTCCCCTTTGTCTTTGTCGATCTTGTCCTTGTTGATGTCTGGATGGTAGTCGGTCCTTGCCTTTACCAGGATGTCCCTGATGTTTTTCGGTCGTCGGTATCCCTTGATGACTTTTTTCTTGTGGATTTGTTTGGTAGTTATTGACCGGGCTAACAGTTCCCAGTTTTTGTCCACGATGTTTCCGATGCTGGCTTGGTTGGGTTGGTACGTGGTCACTAGAACTAGGTCTTCGGTTTTGGCTTTTTGGGGTTTCTCTCCATGGACCAGTTCGTTTCGGTTTTGTGAGTCTACTTTACTTTTGCAGTCTAGGATTGTTTTCTCTGGGTATCCTTTGACCCTGAATTCCTCGATTTTCTGGTTGCAGTTCTTTTCATAATCCTCGTCTTTCTTGCAGATTCTGCGTAGTCTTAAGAACTGGGAATATGGTAGGCTTCGTTTGGTGGCTGGTGGGTGGGCTGAGTCGTAGTTGAGGTAAGTATTGGCGTCTGTCTCCTTCGTGTACAGGTCGGTATATATTTCTCTCGATTCTTCGTCTATCTTCACCCTTGTGTCCAAAAACGCAATTTCCGTTTTTGAATGCTCAGAGGTGAACTTGATGGTTGCGTGGCTTGAGTTGAGACTTTCTATCCATTTCTTGAATTCGGTTTCTCCATGGTTCCAGATTATGAAGATATCGTCTATGTATCTGAGCCAGACCGTGGGTTTCAATTCGTTGTCTTTTTCGAGTTTTTCTTCCAGTTGTTCCATGAACAGGTTGGCATATGATGGTGCCAGTCTGGTTCCCATTGCTGTGCCGCTGATTTGTTTGTAGTGGTCTCCGTTGAATTGGATGTTGTTATTTTTCAGTACGATTTCTAGGAGCTCGACCAGGGAGTCGTTCGTTGGCTTGAGTCTGGGGTCTCTTGTTTTTTGTAGTTTTTGTCGAATCGCCTCTATCCCTTCATCATTTGGGATGTTGGTGTATAGAGATCCTACATCTAGTGTCGCTAGGATGGTGCCGTTTTCCATTTTTCCCAGCGTCTCGATTTTTCGGATGAAATCGTTGGTGTCCTTGACGTGTGATTTGATTTTTGGAACTAGTGGCTTGATGAAATTATCGACGAAGGTGGATATTTTTTCGGTGGCGCAGTTGTTTGCAGAAACTACGGGCCTTCCTGGTGGTGGTCGTTGGGGTTTGTGTATTTTCGGAAGGAAATACACATGCGGTGCGCGGGGTTTGTCGGTTCGTAAAGCTCCAGCTGTCTTGAGACTTATCTCCCCTTCTTCCATCATTCTTTCTATCGTTACTTCCACCTTGTTGTGTATTTCCGCTGTGATGTCTCCGTTCGTTGGTTGGTAGACCGATTCATCCTTCAGTTGTCTATTCGCCTCCTTTATGTAGTCCATTGTATCTTGTATGACCGTTGCGCCTCCTTTGTCTGCCGGTTTGATGGTTACACTGTTGTCCTTTGCCAAGGTCTTCAGGGCCAGCTTCTGCTCCTTGCTGATGTTGTACTTGCCTTGTGTTTTCTTCACTTGTCTACTGAGATCTATCTCGTTTAGAGTGATGAAGCCTTCTAGATTTTGCGATCCCGTGGGAGGTTTCCAGTTGGACTCTCCTCTGAGTTTTCTGTTGAGGTCTGTGTCTTCGAAAGTGGCGAAACTGCCTTTGATCTGTGGATCTCTGACGTTGGTGGCTGTCGGTAAAAAATATCCCAGTTTTTCGTTGGGTTTCGTTGGTTCTTTCGCGTCGAAAAATTGTCGGATTCGTAGTTTACGGTGAAATTTGTCTAGATCTATTTTGCGGTCTCCTTCCCCCAATCCCCCTTGGGTTGGGCAGAAGTTGAGACCCTTCGCCAAAACTGAAGTTTCTACTTCCGACAGAACTCTATTTGATAGATTTACAACTATACTGTTTTGGGTTGTTGGGAGGGGTTGAGGGGTAGAAATGTGGTTGTCGCAAATGTTAGCCTGTGGGGTGTCTAGATTTTTAATGTTGGGGTGTGGGTGAGGTCTGGGTTTGACAGGTAAACACTGAGTCGTTAAACAGTTGGTAACTTTATTAACAGTAGATACAACATTTGCAGCCCCCGGGTTCGGGTTATTTGTAGAGGGTTTGTCTCTGGAGGTCTTATCCTTGGTTTTCTTGATAGGATGTTCGGTGTCGAGACGATGGGCATTCTGGTCTTTGTCTGAGTCCTGGTCCAAAGCCAATGGTTCCCAGCGGTTGCCGGTGGTCCATCCCGGCCATGACTCTTTCGGTCTCCTGTCGCGTTGTTTGGGTTGTCGTCGACGTTTCGGCTTGGGTTCCGCTGTTTCAGTACTGGTAGGGCTTCTCGTACTGCCAGTGTTCCCTTGGTCTCTCATCGTACCTTCCGCGTTGCTGGTGGTAGGGGGGTCTTCCGCCGCGGTACGGTTTCTTGCTTCCACGGTAGTCGCGGTAGTTAGGCTTGTCCCTCGGCTCATACTCGTAGCGTCGATATGAGTCCTGTCTAGTTGGCTCCTTGTTTTCTCTCTCGTGTGGGTAGTCTGGAGTGCCCCCTCTCGCTCTGCCAACGCTGCTCGAGGGGGTGGGTCGAAAGGGCTTTTCCTCACGTTTCTGGGTGCGTTTGCTGTCCGAGTCTGCTTGCTTGCGGGCAGTACGGAGTATGCTTCTAGACAAGTGTACCGTATCTTCCTTCTTGGGTCCACTAGTCTCGAGTTGTTGCATCCTCTTGTTCAGCTCACTCTCGATCATATAGCCCTCTTTTTCCCACTTGGAATCCAAGTACTCTGTGAGTTTTTTCATTTTAGCTTGGACGTCGTCGGCACTGTCTCTATCGTACAATTCTTCTCTCACATTCTTGAGGTTTTCTTGCATCAGATTTCTGTTGCGGGTCTCGTCTTTGTCGAGGTATTTGGAGACTTCTTTCATGATCTCGATCGCTGCTCGGTGTCTAACGTCGGCGATCATGTCGGTAAGCTCGTGGCTGTCTTGGATGAACTGTGGCAGATTCTCCAAGCCGAACGCCCAGCTGGTTGGGAGGTCGGATTCCACCGCGCTGTCCATCCATAGCTTGCGGAGGTTGCTGCGTAGGGTGTCGTTTCCGTTTTTCCTAACAGCTCGCCAGGTTGCCTGCAGGTTTTGTCCTAGTAGTTTGTCCAAATCCTGCAATGATATACATTTATTTGTGTCAACAGGTGTTGGGTCATTATGTTTGTTGTTACATTCAGAATTAGAGTTTACATTAAATACCCCATCATCCGGTGTCGCTGTGTTGTCATTGTCAAGTTCAAGTAAGATGGACAGGGTTGTGTCACGGTCCCCGTGTTTGGATGGAGGGACGAAATTGCCATCGGCATTCCGTTTTTTACCTCTATGTGGTGTTTCGTTGGTATAGTCTGTGTTGTTTGGTTCAATTTGAATGGTGTTACATACCTTAGACTGTGTAGTGGTGGTCTTGTGCTTGGTTGACAAGTCTACAGTGGTGTGTCGGTCGACATTCTGCATAAAAAGGTCGCCGGTTGTGTGTCTTGTAGAGCTCTCCCTAAAAAACTGGTTTAATGTAGTTTGTTTTCGTTTGTCAGTACATATTTTGTTCTTCGCGAGTTGTTGGTTGTACTTTAAACGAGAGAGGGAGGAGGTGTACAGGTCACGTTGTTTACGTTGAGCGCGGATTGGGAGTTTTGAGGTGGTCCCTAGTAGAGTTGGCCTGTTGCCAAGTGGGTCAACTCTCTCCCATACGTTTTCAGTGGGGCGTTTATGTGTTATACTTGTACAACCCCGATTTTTCACACTCATACTAGTATCTGCACAAACGTTAGAGGTATCAGATATCTCATAACAGGGTTTGCAAGAAACAATGCGATCAAGTTTGAATAGCGCCGTGTCGGCGTGCGTACTTACTGCGTCATGACGGTTGTCATCGATGGTTGACAGCGCGCTCGTTTTTGAGCTGCGAAACGGATTCACGCTTCTGGTGGGTAGAGTGGCGAGGAGATTGTCGTCTCCTCCCTCACGTTTCTCCCGTTGAAGCCGTCGTTTTCTACGCATTTCTTCCGTTGTGCGTTTCATCTTTTCGAATAGGGCTAGATGCTCTTGGAAAACCGCCTCTTCGGGCAGTTCTCCGTCGGAGCCGTCCGTCGGCCTGTCAGTCGCGGGCCGTCCGGCGATATCCACGGGCATTTCTTCTTCGCGGTATTCTCCCTCTTCACGATCCGGGAGCGTCTTCTGTCGTTTGGAGGTAGGCTCGACCATGATACGTTTCGTGTTGAAAGTAAAGAAGAGTAGATAAACTATAGCAGGTAGACGAGGCGTAGCAAGGTTTGACTCTTCTTCACCCAACGCTTTGCGACCACGGAATAGAGAGAAGCGGGAAATTGACACGCGGACGACGCCGCTGTCAGTCAGCATACCCCGAAATGCGGCGTTTTGATTGGTCGAGAGCTGTTTATGTTGATTTTCAGGTCTCCCGTCGGTGAATAGAACCGTGCGGCGTGCGAGTGCTTCGACCCGACCGTCGCTGGTTGGTTCTATGGGGGGCCAGATGTTTCACAACTGGAAAAAGATCACTATCATCAAGAGATCTTATACCGGGAGAGATTCCAATCCCAGTGGCAGGTTTTTTCATGCTGCCATCCCCATTCCAATCTGTCGCCATCCTGTCTTTTGGCACTACATGGTATTTCATACCATATAGTGTATATCTCCGCATGTAGCGAGGATATTTATTCTCGTGGTTTCGACTACTAACCAGTCTCATCAGGCAAGGTGCGGTAGGTGTTCTTCTGTGGTCTTTCTGCTAGAATTTCATTCTAGCAGCGGAGTATGTAGTTCCATTATTTTTCCTAAATTCAAGAAAAAATAGTCGATTCGTTCTCTCTATTATTTCTGTCGTTCTAATCTTCACTTTCTTCAGGGTTGTGGGGGGGATCATTTTGGCGTAATTTTTTTCGTTCCGTTAGTCCCAAATGGGGCTTTGGTTGGAAAAACAACACCGGACATTCTTGATGTGGCCCTTGCTGACATCTTGTGTACAGTCCCTAAGCCAGTCTCCATTGGGATAAAGATGGAGGGCCAATTCATGGACTGTCACCAGCACAAGTCATGCACATTCAAACTCTAATTTCAACAGATCAGTTGAATAATTGAATTTACCATGTGGGATTTGTAAACCAATGTCAAAGAATCTATAACATGCCTGGCATATTCCCTGTAATTTACATTAAATCTGAAATCTGATTGTTGCAGTTTCTGTGATCTTTGGCAATTGTATGGTGGAGCTAAGGGTGCTGGAGCGGCCAAAATTATCTATGGAAGAATATCCGAAACATCCATAAGGTTGTACAGATAATAGATAATGGGATAATAGGATAACAGAGTTACTAAATTGCTTTTGATGGTGGTAGAAGAGTACATTTATATGGATGTATCCTAGGGATGTAACAAGTTATGTGCCTCTACATGCAACTCTGCTAAAGTTTTTGTTAGGGCTTGGTTGTTCATGCCTAACCATTGTCGTATTTCTAAAACCATTTGTTTCATATAGTAGAGACATGGGGGATTCTCTTTTTGGGTGCTACTGGTGGTCTTCTCCTTCTCTTTCTCCTTCTCCTTCTCCTTCATCTTCTTCTTCTTCTTCTTCTCCTCCTTCTTCTTCTTCTTTTTCTTCTTCTTCTTCTTCTTCTTCTTCTTCTTCTTCTTCTTCTTCTTCTTCTTCTTCTTCTTCTTCTTCTTCTTCTTCTTCTTCTTCTTCTTCTTCTTCTTCTTCTTCTTCTTCTTCTTCTTCTTCTTCTTCTTCTTCTTCTTCTTCTTCTTCTTCTTCTTCTTCTTCTTCTTCTTCTTATTCAAATTATGGTTCTCTGGAAAGTTGAAAACAATCCTAGTGTGTACATATACATGTTTCCTACGAATGCTGCAAGTTTGTTGCCTCTGCATATACTTTTAAATGTGGTTCCAGTGCATCTGTGTGGACATAGCCGGCTACAGAATCTTTCAAATCTTTCGGATGTTCCGTAGAAAGGTTTTACCTCTCGTATGACAAGTATAAAAACTGAACTGCTTGGAGAAAGTCAGTGTAATGATACAGCTGAGATGTTGCTCTAAAAGGAATAAAAGTTCTTTGATTGATTATATGAATTTTCTTTGTGTTAACCCATAAGTCTGAATTGTACATTCTGAGAAAATCTGACACATATACATATGGGGATGTTCTGTTCATGAATGCAGACCAAATACCTGCATAAACTATAGATTCTCAGATCAAGCGTTAATCACCTGTCTTAAAGCTCACCAGAAATGACCATGAGCCACATGAACCTTCACCTTACTATGAAGCAGGTTGTGAAGTTTGAACCTGGTTTGTGTAAGTGACTTAACCTGATTTCCCTGACCTTTTGACATCCTATCTTAGGTTGAATTCGAGAACTGATGAGATTATCTATAGACATTGAAACCAATGCACTATTATTATGTGTGGAACTGTGAGGACTGTGAATTTACTTTTTTGATACCCTAGGACACTGGCGTGAATTTAACATCTATGTCCATTGGTGATAGGTAAGTGAGCTCTTTTTATGAATGTAGTAAGGAGTTCTTTTTGTTCTGACACCAATGGCTGCCATAAACAAGGCCATTCATAGCTTGCATTCAATATGCTAGCTGGAAGTGCACTCGGTTTGTGTTGTGGATAATAGTACTTATCTCTGATATCTAAGTATATATACAATACCCCTTGTTTTTGATTGTTGTGTTTTATGTTAAGATATCTTTCTTATTGTACCGTAGAGGGTTTTATATATATGGTTTATCACTTGATGTTATATACTATTATGATATGGTTGTTACCTGAATATAGATCGACACCTCCATCAGATTGATTTTTTGGACAGAATTAAAGTCAATCAAGGCAGCGCTCTCTCTGGGAGCATTATTCATGGCTTAGGGGGTACAGTTTTCGTCGGGGGGGGGGGGGGGGGGGGCTTTTTCTAGTTATTCCAGGTGGCGCGGGCATTTCTCCTGTTCACTCATGTTCAATAAGTTCCGGTGTCCACCTACTACGATATGGCTCCGATATGGTCTACGATGCACCTCCCGATAAAAAAAATCAAAATTGCATCGGAAGGTCACCTAATATCGGGGTAGTTGACCATGTTTCTGCGATTAGACACCGATTAATACCCCATACAATGTGTGCTCTATGTCTAGACATAGCGCCCTGGGTCACGTAGGCGCTATTTAAACAAATGCAAACACCTTGCAACGTACTGTACTTTATTAATTTAACAAGGTGTTGGAGAATCTAAGCTATATGCATTAAATATTCCTGTATTGGGCTGGTAAAAATCATAAATTTGCTAAGAATACATAAGATGTGGAGTGGCTATGTATACTAGGTAAATGTATCTCAGATTCAATATATACAGCATTGTCTATAAGATAAGAGTGGAGTAGCCAAACATCACAACCAGATTATTGTATCAATACAAGTAACAGCTCGAGCCCTACATGAATACAAGTGAGTGGACAATATCGATTATCTTTACCGACAATGGTAAAAGTTGGTAGGAAAAGATTATCTATAAAGAAGAAATACCTCAATTTCAGATGGACATTCCACATAAGGGTATAGGTATTCTTGCTGGAAAACATCAACGCCAGGGGTTGACTTCATAGACTCTCACATCTAAGTTCTTTAATATGAAGAGTTATGAAGAGAAATATCGGGCTTAATGATTCAGAATACACCATCTAAACTCAGGCAAATATGATACAGGGATATATCAGTCCCTTGTTATTGACTATATCGGTTATACATGTATATGTTGCCCTAGGCAGGTACGTTATATCATTTTCATTATTATCATCCTTTATAATTATTACTATCATATGGTGGCTGTTCATTCTTGTATCATCTCCCACGCGTGTTCATATTCAAAATGGTAACGGGCTTTTAGATCATTCGTGTCTCGTGTCACTTTAGTTTATGGCATGCAGATTGTTTGCAAGTAGCAAAGCCCTTTCATACACATCTGCGATTTCTTTGTATACCAGACGACTGCAGCACCGCTCAGTGCTAAGCATGAGCATTCTGTAAGAAGCTGCTGAATCCATATTGCCCAGTTCGATTATGCAAAGGATTCATCTCTAGTTATGTTCTCTGCTGGGAAAGACAGGTCGACTTCTTCCTGACTTGTGCCACCTGGCGCCGAGCTTGACATTGGTACGTCTTCCGAGAGCCTCCCAGCGGGAAGCTCGGAAAGCTGCACCCCTGATTTGTAATCAGGAACGCTAGCCGTCAATGGGTCATGAGTTGGCTGTGCTATCTTAGGCAGTTTTCCACTAGTGGGATCAACAGGCAATCCAGACTCTGGGAAGGCCATTTCGTAGACTGGATTCAGTCCTTTGCCGATGGCCCCAAGCTGCGGTGAAGACTTCCCAGGTTTATTTTCAATGTTGCAATCGCTCACGTTTATCTCCGGAATATTGCAGGCATAGGCAGCTGGGAAGCCATCAGCCTTGTAGGCCCCGCGTGGGATTCCAATGGGTAGAGGCTTTGTACTGCGCATGCTCTCAGAGAGCGAGTCTCTTGGCTGGTGGTGTATTCTGGGTGACGTCTCGGCTTCCTCGCCAATATGTGGCTCGTTTTCAAACCGTTGGTGGTCGAAAGGGGAGCGACGCTGCCAGATACTGTCCCCGCCCTGCATTCTGTCATCTGGGTTGTTGGGACGCTCCCTTGACTTGAGAACAACAATGATAGACACTAGCAATACACCCACCAGGAGGAAAATGGCCACACCAGCTATGGCACCATCCTCGATGTCTGGATCCTTGGCTATGGCGGGGCCACGAGTATAGCAGTCATACGTTTCTGCAAAATAGAGGATATGAAATGTACGTATGAACACTTAAAAGCATTTGTACTCTTTAAAGGGAGCACTGCTGAACTGGTGTAAGTCTATAGCCCTCCCGCCCAAAATGGTATGTTTGTAGAGACTAGTGAAGGGCATTCTAATGGAGGGGAGGGGGAGGGTGGCATAATTACATGGTCCATAGCTGTAGTAGACTTTTCAAGCAATAATATTTACATCAGATACAGATGAGTGCTTAGTGTACGATTAAGAAAGTGAACATAGCCTTAATGTGACAGTAAAGGAGATGCACATGTGTTACACAGAATGAAATTGCGAGGAGATTTTAGCATCATAATTCTGTAGCTGTAATATCTTTACAGTTCTACTCGACTTTATATTCAGTGCTCTGACGGTAGGAGGATGCCTTAAGGCATTACCACTGTATGGCAGGAAGATGCCTTAAGGCATTACCACTGTATGGCAGGAAGATGCCTTAATGCATCTTTTTGTGGTTTTTTTCCAAACTCATTTTTTTCAAAATATACAAGATGAATTCGCAAAATTCCTTCAGGTTATCAATATCATTAAGGTATTTAAAGGGGTTCAATATTATTAAGAAATATAGAGAAATAGATTGAATAAATCATCAGCTTTCTGTTTTTATGTTTTTCCCCTTGTTATAACAAATTATGACTTTTGGAAATATGGACCCCAACGTTGCACATTTAGTGCACACTTGATTCAACCACTGAACAATACCCGCTCCCGCAGATTCCCCATACAATCCATGAAGCAGAGCAAAGTTAGCACACCTCTCTTAATGAGGCTGTAGGAGATGTTGAGCCCACGATACATCTCTCTCTTCTCATCAGACACGTGTAACCACACCAGGAGGTCAGCGGTGCACGATGTTACCGCAGCCTGCTTCCAACCGGAACACCAACGACCAACCACTGCTGCTTTCTTCGACTGGCCTGTAGAACAAGGAAACTGTTAAATGGCAGACAACCGTAGCTGGTATTGCCTCTAAATTCACTTTTATTGATTCACACCTGCCAAAATTTGTATCGCCGGCGAATTCGAATAACGGTTGTTGGCTTGTTTCCCAGCAAGAGGCGTTACCAGTCGCTAAGAAATTACATTCACTTAGCAATGCGGTCTACCCCTTTATTGAGGCGACAGGTATACCTCCTAATTAAAAGGGCGTGAGAACTTATGAAGCCAACTACACTAGGAACAAATGGTATGTCCATCATTGATGAATAAGACTGGAATTATTGATTAAAAGGTTTGGGTTTATATAGTCTGTACTGTGTGCCATTTACCGTAATCCACTTGTACAACTACCTACTTTTAAATCTGCCATTGTAGGATCCCTATGCGTCTAGCACCAGTGAGCCAATAAAGTATTTCAGTCTGAAGTGGTTGGTTACGGTCAGATGAGTACTCTTAAAGGGCCGACCAACGGGCTTCAGCTGCACACCGACGAGCCCCTACGACACGCTCTACGACGCCCAATTGCATTGAATCGAATGCACGTCGGGGAGCATCGGCAGGTCTGAATTCTGCGTCGGTGTTGGTGGAATCCAGGGAGCTGTTTCAAAAGTCAAGTGAAGTCTCGCCAGCGGCACGTCGCATTTCAAAGCGAGAGGCCGGAACAGCGAGCGGCACTTTGAATCAAAGTTGCAGCAAAACCGCTACCAAGACCCAATAGCGAGCGGCACCTCCACTTCGACAGCGACGCTTCAAGTGCCATTGTTAGCTCTCGCTTTGGCGGTGAGTACTCTCGTTTGGCACCCTCCCGACTTTTGAAACAGCTCCCAGGCCTTAGACACTAAGATACTAATCCTCTGCACCCTACCAATGTGACACGATTGGCAACCAGATGTAAAAGGGATAATAGTGTTTGCAGCAAGCTGAAATTCTCTATTCTCTGTCTAACTTGGGCAGAACGTGTCCTACACGCAATAATAGTAATAGTAAAATTACATATTTAAGGATATTCAGATATATAACAATAATAATAATGACAATAATAATGATAATGAAAATAATAAGGCGAGGTGAGGGTGACTGAAAAGAGTTCATCCCTTATTGGTTGGGTGAAGGTTTGGTAGTAATGTGAGGGGAACGAGGAGGTAAGATGTTGAGTGATAATAGAGAGGTTCCTGTGACGTGAGGCAAAACGAGAGATGCGGCGATAGCTGGAGCAAGCTAAAAGGTGAGGTCAGACTGAGATCTATTTGTTTGGTGACCTGCTTTTCTATTGGATTTCATTGTTGTTGTTAATAAGCTTAGCTCTTATATTTTCAGAATGTAGACATCATAGTTTGTTTGAGAACATCATAATATCTTTTATAGATCCCGTATCGCCTTCTCTATAGAGCTTTGCTGTGACTGCATGAGGATGAAAGGTGGGGGAAGTTAGTTGTATTTCATGTGGTGAGACCTTCCTTTGTCAACCACAACTCAGTTGATAAGTCGACAAAATTAATGATCCGTAAAAACACCTACTTTGAGCTTACAGAACATTCAGATGGATATTGGAATATCAGTCTAAACAGGTCAGTCCGTTGGCTTTCATTTTAATTGGTCCAGTAGTTATTTGTTTTGATTCATTGGGACAGGCTGAGACATGCAGCTTAGTTTAGGGAGAGGTTATAGAGACTCTCAGCAGGCGCAGTGCATTAGGTGCCTGTTTCATAACAAGGAGACTATGATATTATTCTATCCTACGAAACCTCTAGAGATGTAGTGGTTGTAGGTTATCAATCATAGTGAATGGAGCTGTAGACATGAATAATGTCTGGTAATGCGTAGTTTGGGCACTAGTGGGAAACTTACAACATGGCTGAACGTTAGAAGAAGGAAGGCTTAACATGAAACTAGGTCTATCTTTTAGTACACAATCATTTTTTTTTCTAAGACTTCTATTTATCCAGGGACCTGTTTCAGTAGTTTCGTGACATGTCTAGATGGTGTCTGTGACACCATACAGACAGATCAAAAGACTGCAATCGATGACACGCGGAATTTAGCCATGAAATTTTAACACGAGTAGGGGATACATATAACCTATAATCGTCCCAAATATGAAGAAGATTGGCTGCTCCGAACCTCTGATATTTGCTAGACGTTTTCCGCTGTTGCCTGCACTGTTGGTGCCACTGTTGATGTGTGTCTAAGCCGAATGTCACAGAACTAGTGAAACAGGTCTCTGGTAGATGCTCAGTCTGGGAGACTGGTCATAACGCACCACCAGGGACCTGTTTCACTAGTTTCGTGACATGTCTAGATGGCGTCTAGATGGTGTGTCCGGTTTCATAAGAATTAGACATTAGACTTTGTTTTGTCCGTTCTTGCTTGCACTGTGGGTACCGTTTTTCATGTCTGTCTAACACTTTTGTCACGAAACTAGTGAAACAGGTCCATGATGTGTAGATTTGTCTATTTCTTATGTTTGGGGTATGTCTTTTCCTAAGGGCAGCTACTTGTGTTGTCACGAAACTAGACAACCGCAATATCTTTATGGTGTCACAGACATGTCACGAAACTAGTGAAATAGGTCCCAGCTCCCATTGGATTACATATCATCTTGTTTTTCGGCGCTAACACGCAACATATATATACAGTTGTTGAATAACAATAGAGCAAACTTGTGAATAGTCCAATGTTACACAAAAACGTGATACGATAGTACTACATCAGAGAGGACCAGATATGGTTGGTCGACATCAATGTTTGTCCATTCTTGTAAAATTAGGTTTAATGGAATGCATGTTTTTAAAAAGTCTTTCTGAGTCCTTTTGAAGTCTGCGTAAGTGTCTATGTTTCTTATAATAGGAGGTAATTCATTCGAAAGCGTAGCACCATGATAAAAAAATGTCTGATAAAAAAGACCTTTTTTAATACATTTCGTTATTTGGTTTATCAGTTTTAAAGATCGGTGCAGTTTGTGCCCTGGTGTTAGCTTTTGTTGTCTTTAACAATGACATGTTTTTGATATGATCATAAGGCATGGTTGCAATGACAAGTCTTTTGCTAAAATAACTAGGTAAATGTTTGTTGAATATCAGGTTGTGTTATATATGTAGATTGAATCGAAAGACGTAGCGATCTTGACATGATTCATGTCATGACTGGTTACACTGGCTAGTAAATATTTTAAGTGCAAATGATATAAGGTGAGTTTATATTTTAAATGTGTGGCCGTAGGACAAAAAACAATTAGAACCTCTTTCTTTTTGTACATATGATGAAAATCTGAGAATAACACACAGATTGCATCATGCCCCCTGGATTTATATCTTTTCAAAATTTGTTAGTAAATGATAACTAAAATGTGTACCTAGAAGTTTCTATAACTCACCCTCTCTGAGCTCGACGAAGTCGGACTCTGCGTTTCCACAGTCAGGGGGTATATATAGGTCCAGGTCAGCAGATGTCACCTGGATCAGATGTTTTTTGAACATCTCTGGCGGCATGTGGATCACCCAGCACCTTTCCGTACTATAAAAATGAACAAATATTAAAGATATAGTCAATACCTAAACTGTCTGCTATATCGCTGTGCAAATGACGGTGGAAAGGTCAGGCATCCCTGAAGGCAGAGGACGTTCTGTTAATCAAGTACTAGATTAAGGGGAGATTTTAAAATCCCAAGTACCCCATAAAAAGCCATTGTCTGGCGGGAAGTCATTGTGATCTGTGGGAAAGACTGCCATTGAGAGTGAAGAGAAGTTGCTTTCCTGGCATGAACGTTGTAATGTGTATGAGCGAATTCTTACCTAAAGCGGCTGCTCCACCAAGATAATTTGCTCGGTGGGACAGCTCATAATGTCTGCTGGGCCGGCCGGCACAGTGTATGGAGGCACGTTCGTACTGCCCTCGATTAGATGAACGGGGAACTTGGCTATCACATTAATGTGGCCAACATCCCCCAGATATCAGCAGCATACCTGCTGCGTGTTCATCGCCTTGCCGGCACCGGCCGGCCGCAGGGCTTGGTGGAACCGCTCACTGTGCGCCCACCGAGCGGTGTGTGTGCCTTGTGGTAGTCAGTGTGGCTAGAATTAGGTCGGTTGGTGGAACAGCATGGACATTTTGCAGAGTTAGGGGCGGCTGGGCAGCCAGTCCCAGCGAGCAAAGTAAAACTAAGAACCCGCCTGTGGAGCACCTGTTTAATGGAGCATCCGCTTTACTAGTACAACGCAAATGACTGTGTAACCATTATTGTAACTAATCACTTCATTTACCTTATAGATGTGCATACATGTATGTATGCAAAGGGGAAATAAAAACTGCAACAGCAATGTACTTGATGATTGGTAGTGCCGATGGCACACTCCGTAGTCATACAGGAACAGGGACAGGGGTGACTGGGAGTCCGGGAAACAAGGGAGTTCATATCCAACAACTTTAGAGTTAGGTAGAGACCCCTGGCACAAATTTAGCCATGGGAATAACCTTTTAAAAAAAGCAACTCAACGATCACTCCAGCGAAGCAACATTACTATGCCATGGCCGTGGTGGAGTGGCGAAATGACGTCATATGCGATTGACCAATCAGCGACCAGGATTTCATAGAGAAGACAAGACATTAACAAGTTTTTTTAGTGGCCTTATCTAGAGTATGTTTCCGGTTTATATCGAAAATGAAGATATTCTAATAGAAGTACGCTGGGTTGTGTGGCGGACGTGTGTAGAAAACATATGATGTATTGGAACTTGACCCAGATCATTTGCCTGAAAATGAAAATGGTATTGATTCCCGAATATAGAATATACCTTTTTGGGAAACACATCCCATGACTGTGTTACAATAAGGTAACTTACAAATATATTCCTGGATAGACAGGATTGCTCAGGTGACCTGGTTCATCAGATGACGACAGGGTGATAAGTTTGCATCCTTCTATCATCCGAGAGCCATCTGTTTCATTGCAAGTTGTCTGCACGGTCAGAAATGCTGTAGAACAAATCAAAATTGGTTCAAGTCCGAAGTTTCTGAAGTCACAGACTAGACAGTGACTCTTCAATGTTAATTCCATAGAATAATCTAAACTTTATATGTAACTTACAGGCGCACTAAATTATCTTGACTACATATCGTAATTTAGGAGATTCGGCACCCCAGGGCATGATGAGCTACAATCTACATTATCGCAGCTAACATTTGTAGTACGTGTATTGACATATGTTAAACTCCCCCCCCCCCCCCCCACCACCAGATATATCAAAATATTGTGACCTATTTGATGCATCTAGAGCTTTCTTTATACTATATTTCTAAAAATGAGGAAACGCCCTACTAAGTATGGTTTATAACTTGCTTGCCGAACGTAAGAATGATTTACCATTAACCATTTCCCTGGATAAAAGAGAGGAGGCCGTAGTTGGGCAAATACAATTTTATTGAATTTTATAGGGAAAAATAAGTTTTAGTCGTCCATATGAATTTCGACTATTAATTATATGTTATAGAAATTGATAATCAATAAAAATATGAAATAATGATTGACTAATAGAGTAATAAGTCAATTATGAATGATTTAATATAATATTTTATATAATATGTGATATAACATAATAGAAAAGACCTACGAAGGTAGATGGAGTAGAAGAAGTGTGGGTGGATGGGTGAAAAAGGTGAACCCACCCCTGACCATAGGCCATGAGTAACCTTTGAGCTAAATCAGGGTAATCATCAAGAATAAGTCGAATCTAAGTCAGTGTTCTTAACCATGGCTTCACTTATATTGCTACCAATTGGGGGGAAGCGAAGGTTAATACATTTGGGACAGTTTCCGTATGCTCCCTCTTTGTTCTATTGCGTATAAGATAAGAGAGGTGGGAGGGTCCAAATCCCCAGAAATTGTGCGTACATACTTTATGGATGGCCCCTGCCAATTTTCTATTTGCGCTGCTGAGAGATAGCAATATGAATCAGCAATTCACCCTTTACACCTGTTGCCATTGAAAACTGTGTAAAGCAATATACATTGCAGTTACCAACGAACATTTTGAGTAATAGAACTGCTCTTGCAGGGCCTAAGATTGGTATCTTTTTCATTAGTTATTTGAGAGAAGACGAAAATAATGTAACACAGATAATTCATTATTGTAAATATCTTGAGAACGCATATATATACTCACCTAAAATAGTCCCCAGAACAAGAAGTTGACGATATGATGCCAGAAACATGATGTCGCTTTTCACTTCTCAGGGTTACTAAAAAAGAGAACGGGTGGTTCCTGATAATAACGACTATTATCATACATTTCACACATATAATCGGTGACTGCTTTAGATAGTTGGAAGTGTTGATGATATATAGTTTGTTCAGATATACAAGTGGAGGAGGTGGAGAGGGTTTTTTATTGACAAAAAAAACGCTCACGTTTGCATATCACACTTGCATTTTCAGCATAGTCGCCATGAACACATTAAATCCAACATAATTTGGAACCAACTGTGTTACAATATGCTGTGACAATTGAGGCAAACTTGCGAGTGGTAATAATTGCAGCCCAGAAGGGCCTAGCGACTGCCAAGCCATCTGCAGATCAGCTGGGAGCTGTTTCAAAACCATAGACTTCACTCGACTTTTGAAACAGCTCCCTGTTCCATCTGCAGGCTGCCCAACCTGATGGCTAATAAGAGAGCACTAGTGACATCACTGAACTGAACCCTCACCACCATGCCTGAACAGATTTTTAACTGTGACTGGCTTTTACATTGGTTTTATGGCGGTTCTTGTGGTCCCGATGTTTTCCACGATGCTTCCCCACATTCCCAATGAAGGATGCAACCGGAACTAGGGGATTCTAAGCTGCTCGGCTTGATCAACAGACATTTTCAAATGGCAGCTATTTTGAGATCTCCTGGTCTGGCTACCAAAGGGGCCCGGGAGGCTGCATCAGGCCTGCCTGCCTGGTTGATCACTCATAAAAGGGGGTCAGTAGGCTTACTGTTGTGCAAATGACTGTGATCCTGAGAGGGATAAAGAACTGCATAATTGCTATGATCCATATGCTATACCCACGCTCTTCAGCCTCTCACTTCTCTTGCAATGTGGAGCCAACAGGTGTCAACCATATTTGTGTATGGTGGATCCCCTGGTGTCATGCTGTGTAGGCCTGCTATAGCTACAAGTCCTGCCCGATATTTCTCCATGCGCAGCGGCCACCCTCCACAACATCATTCCTACTACTGGTGGCTCTTCTCACTCTGCAATGTGTGTAATGCTGACCCTTGTGCCATTCGCTCATCTTGACCATGCTCCAGGGTCAGGCTGTTACACCTCTTCCCACAAGGTGGCATCACTGATCGCACCTTGCCCCACCTCCTTGTTTTCCAGATGCCACCACTGCTACAGCACAACTCACATCAAGGGAAGCGTGGCTCTCGGTGGACATACGGATCTTATAGAGCCACTCAGAGTGTCCAGGGGATGAAATGCATCCATCATCAGTTCAGGGGTCCGCTCTTTGAAGGCCGAGTCGCTGAGCAGCTGCTCAACTCGCCTCAGATGACACTAATCTCAGGCCAACTCGCTCCATGGTGCCTCTACCAGCATGCGGGGGCATCGCATTCATCCAGGAATTTCAACCATCTTCACCTCCACCTGCAGTAGATGATACTCTTATGAGATCGGCTTATCTTCTTTCATCTACTTTATGAACTTGTCCGTTCCTGGTCACCAACGTTTGTCATACTATTGTTAACTTTGCGTTGTGAGACTGGTGAAACCGAAACTAGGGTAATACACACTTCACTCTACAGCATCATGGTGACTGGCTTCGTCCTTCCTCACTCCCAAACAAATAGTCATGGCCAAGAGGGAGGAAAAGTGATTTGAGGATTAGGAGATCCAACTACATCCACAACTGTCAGCTAAGTTAAAATAGCTGTACTGTCATTTTGAAACTGAATTGAACTCTATTAGCCTAGAGTGGTACTAGTCAATATCAAGTGCTACAGAATGTGTACTGCACAAGATTCTACCAGCATGCCCAGCAAGCCAGTGAGTCAACAGAAGTGTTTGTGCAAAATCTATGTGAAATGTCAGCAATCTGTGACTTCTCTGAGAAACAGAATCAGCACATTCATGACTGACTCATCAGTGGTGTGCTGGACCATCAAATGTCAGAAAAGCTCTAACTGGAATAAGACAACCTCTCACTCACAACTCCAGTCACCAGAGCATGCCAACCAGAGTTGGTGAAAAGTCGAAACATGCCATCCACAGATGTTAGTTTAATGAAGAAGGATGCTGGTAAAGGTAAACACCACCACAAGTCAGGTATATATTTACCTAAAAACTTTAATAAGTCAAGGCAAGGTCGAGTTTTGAAGCCTAAATGTGGTCAGTGTGGCTATGTCCATAGACCATCAAACAAGGATGCATGCCCTGCAATTGGTAAAACTTGTAAAAACTGCAAGGAAGTTTAGGCTCTTTTCCTCAGTCTGTTAAAGCAGAGTATAGCGAGCCAACGAGACAGCAAATGTGAGTAGTCATGTTCAATTCTTTGGTTCTGTTATTTGTGATGACAGCAACCGAGCATGGAAAGTCAGCCTGGAAATAGTTGGTCATAATAGAGTTGCTGTAAATATTGACTCTGGGGCAGATATGTCAGCTATGTCTTACACTGATTATCTACACCTGAAGCCTGTTGGACTGTTAGACTTGGAACTTATGATATACAAGGCTATTGCCAAACACATACAAGGGAATGTACAAAATGTATGTGTCTAATGCAATGTCCCAGTGTTCAGTCAGTCTTGATACAAGTAAAACTGCAGTGACGTTAAATTTTCTGTACAAGCCATCAAGTGCCTTGGGAGAGCCTGCTAAGGTGTATGGTGGCCTGGTCAACTGCATCATTGAAAACATTCAACATTGCAAAGAAAGGAGACTCACTCACATGTGTGAGCCTCTCATGACTACTCCACTTCCACAGGAACCCTGGCAATGAGTCACCATGTCAGCTAATATCTCCTTTTCAATTTATGTGAACAAGGTGGGTCTATCAGTGTGGGTGAGACATAGATTGAGGGTGGGAATTCGAGGGTGGGTTTGTGGTTGAAACCATCAAATTTCAACTGATTTCTTGGCTGCCAAATACATATAAAAACCGGCAACGTAAAGTGACACTAAATCTCATCTTTACATCGCCACAGTTTTCACACTATTTGTATTACGAAAGATGTACAGAACATGTAGGACATGTAAAGCTGAAGATGGACAGTGAAGCTGAACATATTTTCTAATTTTAATTTTTTTTATTTTATTAAATATTGATAGTTTTTTCTTTGCTTCCAACATTGCTAAAAGCGGCAAAGTAAGGATGAACATGTTTTAGCCATAATGACTTTCCTTGATATTGGCATTTATGGAGTCCACAGTCTTTTTCCTATTTTTCACATTATTTTTTCCTTAGAATATGCATCATTAGGGTTACAATGCATACTTAAAACGTGGTTGACCAGTTTTTCATTATTCAATGTGATAGAGATATATGGCAACTCGAAGAGAAGATTTTGGCCAAGATAAAGTGCGTATAAATAATTCTAAGAAGGCAAGTTTATACAAAAATACACCTAGAAAATATTGTTTGCAATGAGGCTGGGGTTAAGATCAATTTTTGAGGGGAAAAGCCGGCGCATATATTCATATACATATAGATTAAAAAAGGTTTATCCAAAGTCCCCTTTACACCCAGAAACCACACTGCTTACACCAATCCAGCCGCTGCAACAGCCGCCACAATACATTACACATGGAATACATTATACATGTAAACATCACAAACACATTAGTAAGATAACAATACTAAATTACTGAACAGCAAAGCAAAGCCTGCGCTAGTATGCAAATTTTCTATATAATTGATGCTATAAACAAATGGTTTCAGCAGGTAGGTCACAGAATCTTCTATCGATAGTGAATCATAAATATATCAATATACTGCAGCACAACCTACCTTCGGCATATATTCGGAGATCGGGTATAAGTTCACAAAACTCGTCACGGTGGCTGATCCATGCAAAGGCCATAGATGTTTTGCTCCACAGGTGTTTGTCTATGTGTTTTTCCCTTGTGTATCAATCCGTCGTCAAGACAGCAGTCCTTTCCGGTTGACCCCATTCAGTGCCTCCAGTTATGATTTGCAAGATGGCTTTAATTTCTCTGAATTGGCCACATCTCTATGAAAATGTTTGATAGTATGTATTTATAATGGTGCGCTATAGGGCAATGCAGAGTTTAGACAATTGGAGTTAATCGAGGTTAATTCTAGTCATTGCCTAGCTTGACTCTGATTATCAGTCTCTGGCAGGTAGCTGCTCAGCATACCAGGTGTAAATAATAGATGGGTGAAAGTATAGTGCTGCTGGCTGTGGCACACCTGTAGGAGGATCGATCATAGTCTTGGATCGTAGAGGCATGGTATACTTCTTCTCAGAGAAGGGTCGATTTTAAGCCAGTAAATACGTACTGTACGGGTACTAACTCTATTCTGAACCTTGGGTTGATAGGAGTATATAACGATAAAATGTCAGGGAAAAATTCCATCCCTATAAGTGCAAAACTAACCTTTCTACACAAAATCTATACATTTATAGGATCTGAACTGATGATTTTATACCCTCGATAGTGACAATTGTGACATTGGGTTACCTGAAATGATCTATTTCATAGTACACTGTATGTACTACACTGTAAAAATATTTTGATAAAAATATACAGGATACTACGGTACATGTGGACGGTATATCACCGTAATATGATGTACAGTTCCATACCATACATATATTTTTTTATTAAATAGCAGCATTTATCCATACCATATATTTGGTTTCACAAAACGGTATTCAACTGTAAACATATTCAAAACTGTAATCCACCCAATCTGCTGTCAGTTTATAGTATAAACTGTAAATATGAATATATTAGATACACCTAGAATAGCTCCAATATCAGTAACAATTCAAAGAGGTGAATAAGATATAGGCGTTAACTTCATCAAAATGTGTAATAGATATTCATTTATCTCCTGTCAGGTTTTTGCCATATAAACCACATTTATATTAGAGTTGAAAAAACATAGATGTATAAAATATCATTGATAATAATGACCAATGATATCGATAAGTCAACACGCTGCAAGGGAATGTATGATGGTATTCATCACAAAATATTCGCTATTGTAATCATATATTGATTATCTCTTGGGGGCTATCATTAAAGTATGCATGCTCTGAGGGGGTTGGGAGTCAAGAATTTTGAATATGCTCCTTCTTTATTTTATTGAATAAAAGTTTGGGAGGATGGGTGGGGTCTAAAATTTCAGAAATTCTGCATACATTCTTTATGGATGGTCCCCTATTTAAAATAGATCTCGAGACCCTAAATAATAAGATTTATGATAAATGCATATCAAAGGGCCATTTATATAATATATTTCACAAAGCTTTGCACTTTCATATTTACAGGTCTGAACCGTTATCAAAATACAGTTTATTACAGTTAAGATTTATGGTCTGATATATATTACAGGTTCAAACTACAGTCTATTACAGTAAAAATTCATAGTGAGAAATATACTCCGGTCATCCGTATGTAGTTACAAGGCTGGAGGTATATTGAAACCATCTTGACAGCTGAGTATTATCCAGGATAGATAAAAGTGTTGAAAAAAGTCTTTATAGTGAGGGGACCAGTACAGAAAAGTCTCCTTTTGTGGACTAGGCTTAGTGAAGACGCATTCTTTTATAGTAAGATATTTGTCACACAGGTCAGATCGATTTCTTACACATCTCTGATTACTGTATCATCATCTTCATGATTCTAACCGGAATCTAGTATCTTTTTCCTCAGGCTAAATTTGCCAATTCTCGATGAAAATCGGCTGGCATTACCAGTCGGGCGATATCGCACATCCGATATCGCACATCCAATGCGACAAAGGGAGTTTGAATTTATCTTCATTCACTCTAGAAGAAGGAGGTGTTCAAGGCAAGATGGTCTGATTTCTACTGAAATATGATTCAAGTATATGCATTTTGATGAGTACACAAGTATAATTCAGGGAGAACCGGCAGTTCACACACCCCATCTATAGTGTCACCTCATGGAATTTCTTCACCATGTCACCTCTGAGATAATGGCGTCAATTGCAATGCCATCAGACCACCTTCAGTGTGTTTAAATCCGACTCTATGCTTGATGGTAATTTATCTTTGGTCAAGTCCAATACGGAAGAACACGGCACTGAGGAATAAAGAGACGATCGCAAAAGCATCCTCCACTGGCGCTTGGAGAAGAAGTTTGAGAAATGTCTCAGTGAGTTCACGGCGGACATCGTCGAGATGAGGATGGTGGTTAATTCGTATCTTTAACTTGTTCAAATTTGTTCATCTCAGGCGATGCCATACTTACCGGATCTCGGTGTTAACCAAATTCTCCACAAGATACATCAAATGGAGGAGGTGACCTACTATACTTTTGGGAGGGGCTACCCGGTAGGGTTATCCATACCAAAATGGCAGCATCCGCACCAGCTACAGCCCACGGCTGTTAGTCGATGGCAGCAGGGAGTCTCGTTGTCTCAAGGGCATCATGAGGCATCATGTCAAAACCAGCCCCCTACGTAGTAGCCAGAGCCTCAACACGCCCTGTATGAACAATATACCTTGACCAGGGACCTGTTTCACTAGTCTTGTGACATGTCTGTAACACCATACAGACATTGGGGTTGTCTAGTTTCGTGACAACACAAGTAGCTGCCCTTAGGAAAGGACAGACCCCAAACATAAGAATTAGACAAATCTACACATCATGGACCTGTTTCACTAGTTTCGTGACAAAAGTGTTAGACAGACATGAAAAGCGGTACCAACAGTGCAAGTAAGAACGAACAAAACGAAGTCTAATGTCTAGTTCTTATGAAACCAGACACACCATCTAGACGCCATCTAGACATGTCACGAAACTAGTGAAACAGGTCCCAGTTGATGAACTCTTGTCGGACGACCCCATCCTGACCTAGCTTTGACAGAGCTTGCCAGGTTGGATACCACAGTGCATAGCCAAGAAGAGCAAGTATGGGAGAAGTTACGCTTGAGAGACACAGATACAACGGACGGATGCCATACATCATCTACAATGTGTCATAGAACAACGGCCGTGGGCGTGTATCCCTGTATGATGTGGCCATAACACATTGGCCTACGTCAGGGACCTTGCTGATTTCTGCTAATCTGAGGCTGCCGTTTACTACAACTTCTTTACGATAAAACCCGTTTCCATTGGACAACGGAAACGGCTCAGATGTTTTGAGTTCTAAAAACCTGTTTCCATTGGCCGTCACCGATCTACAGTCAGGAACCACCGAGCTTTAGCACTACTGACGCAATATCAGTTCATGGAAACGGGATTTTAGGAGAACTGAAAAATTCTCCGGCGTTTTTGTCGGCCAATGGAAAAGGGCTTATATAGATACAGGCTTTTTGAGGCTTGGACTTCACTCAAAACAAGAGCGCCCGACCAATTCACGTGATGAACGGGCTGGGTTTTCATGTGAATACCATTAGATTGCTCGTGAGCATCCCACCTGAGAAACTGACCGAACTCTGTATGAAGCCTTTCAATGGGAAAACAAGAAGTATGCTACCATGTTATAGGCAGATAACAAATGGTTCTGAGCCAACACGATGCTGATTGCACCAAGCGACCGAAACCTGCCGAAACGGAGATCGGGCTGGTTCCGGGAAAATTGGGAAAAAATCATACAAGCATAGCTGGTGGTAAGAAGCTCACATTTTTTTTGTAATTTCGGGCGCTTATATTATTCATCATGCGAGTATATTCACCACATGACATATTCTTTGATATATTCCAAAGAGATCAGAAACGTTCCGATAAAACAATAGTATAGTGGAATAATCTTAGTTCAGGTTTCCACCATGTAGGTTGCAACAATATCATTCCCTTCTAGTTTGATAATGACATCTAGAATTCATCCTGGTTTACGACACCTTATGAATACTTATAGGAACAAGGAACGAAAGAGGTAGCGACTTTCAACAACAGTCCCCTTTTCTTTATTCGCTCTTTACCACACTTTCTCAACCGCCTATTTACTTCACAGGGATCCACCATACTGTAAATTTCAGTATGCATGAGTAACATTTTCTGCCTCTATGCCCTCTTCCCCCCTCTCTGATACTACCACGACGCTTTGGTCGTTATTATGTACAATGTTTGCCACTTAACAAACTTCTTTAGTTTGTTTTGGATGGTACAGCCAAAACATACGTAATCGGTATCCTACCTCTACAACCCATGAATATACAATATGAAAGGCACTCTATCTGTAAATGTAAGACTTTATAGCAACACACGGGTAGTTTGTATTTGTGGAGTTTGCATTCTTTGAAAAGTCACCAATACCACATGTTGAACAACCAGCATCCGCTGCCACTTAACACAAAAAGAGATATTTATTGGTAGATAATACTCTAGCAACTATTCTAAACTGTAACGATTGGAACTTCATAGGCCTTCTACACTTATACACAAGTTCATAGTGTTTTTTCCCACGGCAATACATTCTTTTCACCTTGATCTGGATTGTTGGCTTCTGCGAATTTAAAGTTCCATTTCTTTGGGCATGTTGGGATGTTTTCTCGATCCTTATGAAGAAATTGTATATCATTTTACTGCACGCAAGTACATTCAGAACACTATTGTTTCTATCGTGTATAAACAAAGCTCTTCACTATTATCAATGCTATACATCCAGTACCATCTCTTTCAGCCATGGTATGCCCTTAGTTAATGCAGCAATATCCAGAAAACTCCCCCTGTAACGATTTCCTATGTCTGATATGGATAGGCTTTTGATCTTATATTAGATCTCCTACTTTAACCATTCCAGCTCTTATCCTTGTTATCTGTCTTAGTGACTGTATATATATCAACCTTACACTCCTAGTAAAAAATACATGTATTGACAAAATACCTAGGTTTGTAGACATCGTCGAATGAGGCAACATAACATGTGAAAGGAAGTGATAGTTGACGGACAGACACGTGGAATGGATTAAGGAATTCTATTATAGTTTTCTTTGTTAAAAGATGATTTAATAAAATCATAGTATATCCGATATGAGTGACATTCAGATTTGTTTCACAACATAAGAAATCATGTACAGGAATGAGCCAGTTTGTCCAAGGTTTGATCAGGTCATCATAGACTTAACGCCCCAGTCACATTTGCGTAAATTTTGGCGTTTCTTCTACGTATCTCAATTGGTGGGGACCACGTATTAGCTACGGATTTGGAACGTATCTGTTTGCTTTTCTTTAATGCTTTAGTACACTTTAGCACGCTTCTCAACGTTCATCAACGCTTATTTACGCTTCTGTAAGTATTGTGAAGTTTTTCGGCGCATTCCGACTTTCCTTTACGTATCTCCGCGTTTTGCTGCGCTTTGTGGCGTATTTGTAAATTTCAAAATGCGTAGAAGAACGTAGACGTGCGTACACGGAAAAACGCCGATTTTTACGCCAGTGTGACTGGGGCATAACCGGGCTTTCTCAAGGCACTCAGTTCCATTTCCACGATACACTCATCAAACTTCCTTGAGTCTTCTTTTCTTTTCTATTACCACTACGTCAGAACTGCCGATACATAACGCCAGATCGGCTGCGCACATGATCTAGGATAAGTTCATATCTAGGAATCTTATATGGAAATAATAAAAGGTACAGACACAGAAATGTATCCTTGGGGGACTCCATATTCTACATGGACGGTTTCGAAATTTCTTTTTTGTATTTCTGTACTTTGTTCGCGTTCTTGTAAGTATAATTCTAATGAATTAACTTATTCATCTCCTAATTTTATTTCCTATAACAATTTTTCATATCGAAAAAGATGAAAAGAGTAATTAACCTTATTGTCTATGTTTTCTTAAATGTTTGTGATAAGTTTAAAGGTAGCTTGTTTGGTCGATATATTTGCGTAAATCATAATGCTTGTTGAAACTCATAGTTGATCGTTTGGCCACGCGACTTGACACACCATCCCAATTGTAGAGTAAGGCCCGGTGTCCACCTACTATGATATGGCTTCGACAGGGTCTACGATGCACCTCCCGATAAAAAAATCAAAATCGTGTCGGAAGATTACCTAATATCGGGGCAGTTGAGCACGTTTCTGTGATAAGGCACCGAAAAAAACCTTACGATGCATGGTGGATTGGCATGTCTAGACATATGTCTACGATTATACACCTTCCCGTTATGTGTCCGATATTTGCTTTTTGTATCGGTGCCATATCGATAGGTCTAAATTTTCATCATAGTAGGTTGACGCCAGGCCTAATTGAACATTGTTCGTAATTCTCACGACTGGTGCCCCCTACTGTTTTATCCGCGTACACTCTGAACTAGGTCAGATCTCACATGATCTTTCTTCCTCCACTGCACGAACACCACTATTTTACATATGTATACGAAACGCGTCTAACAGTAGGATTTTACGTCTAGAAGTTCGACCTATTAGACGTCTCGTAGACGCCTTATCTAGTGGCGTATATACGTGTCCATGGTGTGGTCTTATATACGTCGTATATATGCCTGATTCTGTTTATATACGCCACCATCCAATAGTTCCGATCTTTGCAACTTGGGGACACTACTGGTAGCATATTTAATTTTCCATTAACCATCCAAGTCTGTATTATATGAAAAATACAATCTTATATTACCAATTTATTTTATAAAAACTTAATTATGTTGCTTTATGTTGCATTATGTTGTTTTTTTAATTGTTTTTCTAATAGATCTTACTTTCAAACACCTTTTCGATGTGTGGACAGTCAGGCTTACTATATAATGGCCTCCCCCCCATGTCTCTGTGCACCTGAAGTCCGACTCCCGACCCCGACTCCGACTCTGCCTTGTGAACGCGGCCGCCACCCTCAGCTCACCCTCGCTCAGCCACCCGCTCAGGACTGAAAACATCTTACACACGCCGAGCGGCCGCTGAGAGTTACCCACTGAGTCAACCTGTACAAACGGTGGCGGTGGGCGGCGGGCAGCGGGGGGCTTCTCACTGAGGCTGGCTTGGGGTGGTGTGGGGTGGTGGGGGGGGCGGTAGAGGGTGGGGTTGGGAGGTCGCGGGTGGCGGGTCAGTGTTGGTGTTTGCTCTACCAACACCCACAGGACGGGGCGGGCCGCGGGTCGCAATTTTTATTGGGGGGGGGTATCATATATACGTGTAGAAATAGTAATAGTATTTCTATTATTAATTATCAGGGGGCGCCACTGGTGACTAGTTCCTATCACAACCACAGAGGGTGCCATTGTCGGCTAAGGCCTGGGTTTAACCTACGTCTTTCAGTCACGCACCCGTCGCCAGTGGATTCACTACCATGAAATATACACTGCCGTTTCTCCTGTTACTTATACCGGCGGTTGTTTTCAAAATGGCGGACAGAATGGAGGATACCGAGGAAGGTATTAAAAACTGTAAGACATGTGGAGGTAAACACAAGCCACCATTTGGAAAATTCTGCAGACATCTTCCAGTGACTGAACAAGCAGCGGGCGGCAAAGACTCGGACAGTGAATATGAGCCGGCCGACGACCAACCGCGTGAAGAGACACCGATCATTTCTAAGAAGGAAAATCTTTTAAGACAAATAGCTGAGGCTAGACGTCTAAAGGAAGAGTTGGAGGAAAAAGATGAACTATCAGAATTGGAACGGCAACTTAGTGAATTAAACATAAGCAATTCACAACTCCAGCAACGACTTCAAGGAAGACCACAAGGTGGACAGGCAGCGGCAAGTGACGGGGTAGGCCGCCATGGTCTAGCGACAGTGCAGCACCGGCAGTCAGGGCAGGCTAGCCTTGATGGGCACCCACGCGTCACCACTCAGAACACCAGCTTGGGCGCACTTCAAGCAGGTTTGGCTTCAGCGGGGCTAACAACAGCGAGCTTGGGGATTGGCGTCGATGCGTTGGAGGGAATTCTACTTCCAAGTCATCAACCCCCCACAGGTATACATAGGGAACAAGATTGGATGTCAGGGCTACAATGGCTGACCGACTCCAGTAAAAGAAAGAGATCTAGGCACTGGTTGAGACCGGATTTTCACCTGCTTTCTGACAAAAAGTTTGACGAGGTTACATACCGAGAGTTAATGTATGGTATGGTGTGTGTCTTGGAATGTTTAATGAGGGCAAATCTCCCTAGTGTGTCTCCGGATTCGTATTTGAAACATCTAAAGTTTGTCGCTCTAAAAGGTTTGGGAAATGCCTTCTCAGGTGAAGCTCTGGCAAAATATGAACATTCGGTGACTTCTATGGTTCTAAATGGACGTATTTCGGAGTACCTGGCAGCAGAGCACGAATCGGTATATACCTTTCTATCAGCAGAAAATACAACTGCTTTCAAAGGAGTACAGAAAAAGCAGGGACAAAAAGCAAGGGTTAAATGTCCTGAGGATATTTGTGCTAAGTACAACTTTTCATCGTGTGATTACAACCCCTGCAACCGTCTGCATGTTTGTTGTATGTGTCGAGGTTCACACAAGGCAAGAACGTGCCGTAAGGACACTGGTAGGGGCCAAGGCAAGTCGGAGGTGGAGACTAAAAACACGAGTACTTCATGAAACACGCGGGAAGAACCAGCGGACAACATTCAGTTCTTGCTACACAGTGATAGTGATCGGGGGAAGGTACCAGCTTCAGTTAAAACCGGAAGTGATTCGCTGGTTCCTGCCATACCCGTTAGTTGTGCACACCAAGAACAAGCTATGAACAACGAGCTGGTTACCAGCACGTCGGACTCAATGGCATACAGAGAGGCCTCATGCGTAGGAACCAGCGAAAGTGACTCAGGTTATGTAGTGGGAAATCAAAGTGTTTTTGAATTCTCAGAGAACATTTGTGTATCTGAGAACTTTGAGGACTTGTTGTATCGATGTACAGACTACAGACCTATTTGGGACAGAAATTGTATTCACTTTATTGATGGAATAAGATCTCAATTTTATCCGAAAGGGTGGCTTGATATGTTGTCGGGAGGTCCCGGCCAAGTCTTCGGCCCAGACAAGGTGGACACGGACGCCCACTTCATATTAGATGGAGTGATATATGGTTTCAAGATAGTGGATCCCAAAGCAAACATTGAATCTTATTTTGGTCGTAATTATAGGTCGGCAACAGTTTCTGCCTTTGATTATGTAGATGGTTTGATTAACGAGGAACTTGTTTCAGGAAAATTGTCTAAAGTTCATAAAATTCCTCATTGTGTACATTCCATTGGCGCAGTGCCTAAGTCTGATGGCGGTTTCAGGCCTATAACAGACGCGAGTAGACCCATAGGACAGTCTATAAATTCTTATATGACTGAAACTTTTAATCATTTTTCATTTACACACATTGATGAAATTGTGGATAATTTGCCTAAAGACAGTTATATGGCCGTGACCGATATTACAGCAGCCTACAGATCAGTACCGGTTAGGCCAGCGGACCGTGAATTTCAAGGTTTATCTTGGTTAAAAAACGGCGACGAATTTTTCATGGTTGATAACTTTCTTTCATTTGGTACGAGAGCTGCGCCTTTTATTTTTAACAGGCTAACTGATGCAATTTCCAGGTTTGTCTGTGCTAACGGTTTCACTTGTTACAATTACCTTGATGATTTTTTTGTTGTAGGAAATTCTTTTGAATGTTGCCAGAAAGCCCAATTATTTTTGCACAAGACATTGCGAGAATTAGGGTTTTACATTGCATACAAAAAAGTTCGTTCACCCAGCCAGAAACAAAGATATCTGGGAATCATTATTGATTCAGTGATTATGGAACTTAGTTTACCTGAAGACAAAGTAAAAAAATTGAATGCGGAACTTGCGTTTTTCAATGGTCGTCACAGGGCGACAAAACGTCAAATTCAACGTTTGTGTGGTATTCTTTCACACTGTGCTACTATTGTCAAAGGGGGCAGAACTTTTTCCAGACGCATAATAGACATGTTATGCGGCTTTCCTGTCCACAAACGATACATTCGTCTATCCAAAGATTTTCTGGAGGACATGAAGTGGTGGCAGAGATTCGCCCAATGGTTTAATGGTAGAGCTATTATGATATCGCCATTATCTAGTGCCAAAATCATTTATTCTGATGCATCAGGCAAAGGTTACGGTGCTGTGATGAATAATGATTGGCTAGCAGGATGTTGGGAAGATGCGATTATTCCTGAAAATGTTCATGGTCATTGGATCAATTCAACTGTGTTTTCAGTGGAAAACAACATAAATGTACAGGAATTGTACCCAGTAGTTGAGATCCTCATACGATGGGGTGAATGCTGCAGAAATTCTACGATTATTATCGCAACAGATAATACCCAGGTGGTGGCCTCACTTAATTCAGGCAAGAGTATAAACGCTTCGTCTATGACCATTATTCGATTGATATTCTGGCTGACAGTATGTTTCAATTGTAAAATCATTGCCTCTCATTTACCTGGAGTATGTAACGTTCAAGCTGATTTTCTGTCACGCATTGCCTATGGTGGTGGCAATTACATACCAAATTATTTATGTTGCAGTGGTACAGGCGTTGCGCCAAAAGCTGGATGCAAAGGCAGTAGAAGTTCGAGCCTTAGCCTATGCACCAAACACATGGAGGGCAAGGAGCTCGCAATGGAAGAAATTTTTAAATTTTTCGAATGAGGTTATGATCTCCCCAATTCCTACCTCTGTAGATTTACTATGTAAATATGTCGTATATTTGTCAAGCACGGTTCAGTATCGGACCATAGACAATTATGTCAGTGCTGTTATCGTTTTAAATAAGTTCTATGGTCATGATATTCCAGAAATCAGAAAAGATTTCTTATTCAAGTCGACAATGTTGGGTCTCAGACGTCTTTTAGGTGACCCAGAACCAGAAAGACCAACCTTAGATGTTGGTACTTTGAAAACAATGTTTTCTTTCGTTAACATAAATGACCCATATGAGAGATCAATGTGGGCTTGTATTGTTTTAAGTTTTAGATCTCTTCTTAGAAAAAGTAATTTGGTGGTGAATGATGATCTTGGTCTATCACACTGTTTACTAAGGAGGTCAGTTCGTTTTTTTGACTGGGGTATGATGTTAGACATTTACACATCAAAGACCATACAGTTTAGGGAGAGAATTCATCAAATACCTATTGTCCACACCAGATTTCGCCCATTGTGTGCGGTGTATTGGATAAAAAATCATTTATTGGATAATCCTGGATCTCCAGATGATCCTTTGTTCACCTATCACAGACAGGGAAAGATTATTCCAATTAAGTATAGAGAATTGTTAAAGTTCTTGAAATATTTGTTAAAAAATTGTGGTATAGACAAAAAACGTTTAGGCATGCATTCCCTTCGGAGAGCTGGAGCAGCTTACATGCATGCCTGCGGTATTCCTTTAGAGGATATAAGACAAACGGGTGACTGGAAAAGTTTGTCGGCCCTCATTTATTTATCCAAACCTATGTCTTGTCGCATTTCATCGGATTTTGTGGTCTCTTCAAATCTAGATAAATTATAATTATTTTATTGGGTTTGGGTGTTACTCTAAAAAACGCCCAAAATCCCAATACTTGTGTTTGTACCTTTTTCAGATTAATGTGTAGAAATAGTAATAGTATTTCTATTATTAATTATCAGGGGGCGCCACTGGTGACTAGTTCCTATCACAACCACAGAGGGTGCCATTGTCGGCTAAGGCCTGGGTTTAACCTACGTCTTTCAGTCACGCACCCGTCGCCAGTGGATTCACTACCATGAAATATACACTGCCGTTTCTCCTGTTACTTATACCGGCGGTTTTTTTTTTGTTTTTTTTTATATTTTATCTTTCTTCTCTTTTATAAAATTTAATTGTATTAATAAATAGGGGTGTTACTCTAAAAAACGCCCAAAATCCCAATACTTGTGTTTGTACCTTTTTCAGATTAATGCCTGGCGTATATATATATTGCGCAGAGTATATTTTATCTTAAATACGCCAGGCGTGAAAGACAGCCAAGTCGCGCGCGTCTACATATGGAAACTGTCTCGTAGACGCCAGAAACGTAGACGCGTATAAGAGGTGTATACAAATATAAACAGGCCATGATACAGCCGATACGTGCGTTATCGCAATGACGTATATATATATGTAAAATAGTGGTTTTCGTGCAGTGCTCGCTGTGCTCTCAGACTGTTTACACGTGTTTCATATAACCTCACCCACCCACCCGGGTTTCTTATTGTATAAAAGATGTCTTAATATTCACTTTTACCTTTCTTACTTCTTTTTGTCACAAAAACAATGATTGGACTGTTGTTTCGTCTTATTGTATTTTATTCATCTTAACCATAATGTTTTATTAGTTGATCTTAACGTAATAAATACATCGTTTGGGCAATCCCGTCTTCTGTGATGATTATAACTGTTTCTTTACCTAATTATCTTTAGTATATTGTATATATGATACCTTGAGGAATCATTCGCCCAATGATGCTGGGGAATGCCTGAAGGCATAACCGCACTAAATTAGTTGATCAGCTTAATCACTTGTCCTGTATGTAGTTTCCTTATATCTTTGGATTTGATGACACGATATGAAACTTGGAGTTTCCTCATATCTAATTTTGGCGTACACACGGCACCTTGGACGTACATAAATTACGACATATATGCACATAGGAGACACCACTGTTATTTTGTAATTTTTCATTTGTGAGTCCATGGAAAATCAGCCTTGTTTATACAGCAAAACCTGGCATTAGATTGTACAGGGGATTGCCATAGGTAATGGATAGGTAGGGGACAAATGAGCAGGCAGAAAATATAGAGTCAGTGTTGATAGTGTCAAGATAGTGTTGTGCCTTACAATATTCTCACAATAGTGTGAATATGCGGGACTGTTGGTAAACCTTTTTATTTTCAATAATTTTAATGCAAAGTTTACGCCGTATACAAATTACGGCAATTGTGTGCATGAATACACCATGGAAACATGTCACAAAGGTCGGATAAGCGGGCTGACAATATAGGCATACCTATAATAGAAGATCAGAAAACGAACCTGATAGCGGTAGATATATCAAGATTAATACATCAGTAAATCCAAAATTTCATTTTGTGTGACGACTCAGGGGTATGCACACAGTTGACCTTCTCTCTGCGGGAGGAGGCCTTCTGGTGAGTGTTGGTTTTCTTTATTTATTATCCATCTTATACGAAGCCCCCTTTGAAAACGTATTCAGTAAGTGATTCAGTAAACCGCGACCCATTGTATAAAACCTGTCAGATACCATAACTGTGGAATACGGATTCAAACCTGTGATATACGGCCTCAAAACCATGGTTTACGGAAAAAATAGTCCTTTTTGCTATAGAGCAAAGAAATAGTCCCTATTGTTATACCCTTTAATATGGCAATTACTCGGTTTAATTTATTTGAAAAGATGGATAATAAATGCAACAAACGATGGTTTTGTGGACAGGCGGCTGTAAAGGCCCGGCCCCACTGCTGCGATGCGATTGTCACAAGTCAATAAAAAGTCATAAACGCCCGGCGAGGGTCCTAAAAGCGGCGCCGACCGTCGCATCGCACACAATCGCTCCAGTGGGGCCGGACTGTCGCATCGCACATCTTGAAATGTTCATGATTTGCGATGGATTCGTCGCACAGGTACAGAGTACTTCCCTTTATACTTCTATAGATACTGAATAGACTGCATTGAATCCATGTAATTATTTAGGCTGCTCTGACCACTGGTAGCTGTGGCCTACTGCAGTCAATAGCTGTCACACCTCACAGCATTCATTTGGATACCAGGTGTGAGGAGGTGTGAAAGCTGTGAAAACAGCAGGCTCTGGCTGTAGCCTAGGTTTTATTCTGATACCTTGTGAAGCGTGAGGTTGAGAAGTGATATAATTAATATTAGATCTAAGTACCTTATAAATATTAGAAATTAAGTTATATGACTATTGTACATAGGTGGTGCCAGAAGTGAGGCGACTATTCCATCGCATCAGTGGGGCATGCTCTGGCTTTCCTGTGCGATTGAGTGCGATGATTCCATCGCAATAGGGGTTATAAACCCCGCAGAGGGGGCGTTTATGGGGCCATAAAACGTGTGCGACGATCGCATCGTACCAGTGGGGCCGGGCCTTAAACCACGAGAGGTTGATGCATAGTAATACACGAGCGCTAGCGAGTGTATTACGATGTCAACCTCGATTGGGCTGGGGAGTTAGCTCAGTGGTTAGAGCACTGGACTTGTAACCCCAAGGTTGTAAGACTTTGTGGGTTCGAATCCTACCCCCAGCAGTGGTAGATTTACTGCTATAACAAAGGCCATCCTTCTCATACCATGTCTATGTGGTGTGGGAAGTAAAAGAACTCTCACCTGGGTAAATGTGTAGGGGTGAGATTTCTAGCTGAATTCATCACATAGATTCGGTCACCACCCTAGTGGTGTAAAAGAACCTTGAGTTGACTGGACGTAAAATCAAACAAAAAAAACAAACAAACAAAAAGTCAACCTTATTGTCTATATGTACTAAGAGTGGAGCTCGCCCGGTGTTCTATCTGTCCCCATCAGTGTGTAGGGCTTAGGTTGTAAGTGCAGTGGGTGCTGTGTATTACCCATTGGCTTACGTCTCAGGCCAACCACTGTGCCGAATCATCTTTTTAGAAAAGATTCTTTATTTACGGAAAGCTTCACGTATGACAACGAAGACGGTGTACCAGTAAGGGAACCAACTACCACAGGCAAGTGGGTTCCTATGGGACTAGCTCTACTCTAGCTCCACTGTTTATAATGCCCCAGTCACACTGGCGTAAAATTTGGCGTTTCTTCTACGTATTTGAATTGTTGGGGACCACGTATTAGCTACGGATTTGGAACGTATCTCTTTGCGTTTCTTTAACGTTTTAGTACGCTTCTCAACGTTCATGCCCCAGTCACACTGGCGTAAATTTCGGCGTTTCTTCTACATATTTAAATTGGTGGGGAGTACGTATTAGCTACGGATTTGGAACGTATCTGTTGCGTTTCTTTAACGTTTTAGTACGCTTCTCAACGTTCATCAACGTTTCTTTACGCTTCTGTACGCATTGTGGCGTTTTCCGGCACATTCCGACTTTCTTATACGTATCTCCGCGTTTTGCGGCGTTTTACAACGCATTTGTAGATTTCAAAATGCGTAGAGACACGTAGAGGTGCGTACACGGGAAAACGGCGTTTTTTACGCCAGTGTGACTGGGACATCATCAACGTTCATCAACGCTTATCTGCGCATCTGTACGCATTGTGGCGTTTTTCGGCGCATTCCGACTTTCCTTTACGCATCTCCGCGTTTTCCCGCGCATCGCCGCGCATTTGTAGATTTCAAAATGCGTAGAAGAACGTAGAGGTGCGTACACGGAAAAACGCCGTTTTTTACGCCAGTGTGACTGGGGCATCAACGTTTTAGTACGCTTCTCAACGTTCATCAACGCTTCTTTACGCTTTTGTACGTATTGTGGCGTTTTTCGGCGCATTCCGACTTTCATTTACGCATCTCCGCGTTTTCCCGCGCATTGCGGCGCATTTGTAAATTTCAAAATGCGTAGAAGACCGTAAAGGTGCGTACACGGAAAAACCCCGTGTTTTACGCCAGTGTGACTGGGGCATTACAACCGTATCATAGTGGTACATACGATAGAATGATGAACCATATCCAAATCCATCCGGTACACACTATTCCGATACCAGATACTAGCTTCATTCTCTATCCTATATTGCGCATTAAAATGGTGGATTGTATTGCTTAATCAAGTGAAATATGAAATAGGTGAAAAGGGGGCCTTCTGGTTTTTGTTTTATTATATGATAATGATCAACAACCCGAAATTGTGGACAATGCGCTATTAAATACATCGGCTAGTCGGATCATTTACTGTCGTTATATTCCTCGGCACAAATCAATGCTGCCACCTTTTGTAAATTACTAGAACTGGGAGCAGCCCTCTGCCTAAAACATAGCTATAAGAGTATTCTTCCACATCAACCTTTTTTTATATACATATCCTCTTTTTTAACTGAGCAAAGGTTCTTTTATTGAATTCTTGCATATTGAAAAGCAGCAAGACATGTGCTCAATCCATCGACGATTCATATGACAGTTCCATTGTTGGTCATTAAAGGCTGGACTTAAATCTAATACAAGCAGTAATCTACATTGACTCCGGTATGATTATACATCTACTTACATCTATAGTCTACCTAGAAACCCAAGCCCAATAATGGAATATATATCATTATTTCGAGTTTCAACTGTATCTTAACCTAATCAGAGGAAGCTATTACAGTTTGTCTGCTTTAAAATTAATCCCTAGAGGGTGATTGGTCAGCACCACTCGGTCTTGTGGGTGTTGTAGCCTACCATGGACTTTTTATCCAAGTCTGTACCCTCCATTCAGCGCCAGACTAAGGCACACATATAGAATAGAGGAAACCTATGAAAGCTAACATTCAGAGGTCGTATCCCATCGAGTTTGAATAGCGTAGTAATTCACCAGGCGAAGCGATTCAAATGAGATGGGATCGAGCTCTGATAGTAAACTTGGATAGATTTCCGAATTTATCTCACCCCTCACATTGACTAATTGGCTAACACTTGTGACCTAATCCCCATTGTGTATTTTTGAGCGCTTTAAAGGAACCCTTTGCTATCCACGTGCCAACTATAAAGGCCTGGTAAAATGGTCAGGTGTCCAGTATCCCAGCTTTACCATATCTGCTGCTTAACTACTAACTTGGATCCTCAAAAGTTTTATTATATCAAACTATATGTGGTCTTCAAATATGAATTTTTTTGCGATTGTATTATAAGGCCCGGCGTCCATTTACTACGATATGGCTCCGATATGGTCTACGATGCATCTCCCGATACAAAATCAAAATCGCGTCGGAAGGTTACCTAATATTGGGGCAGTTGACCACGTTTCTGCAATTAGACACCGATAAAACCCCCCATACAATGCGTGGTGGATTGGTATGTCTAGACGTAGCGCCCTGGGTCACGTAGGCGCTATCTAAACAAATGCAAACACCTTGCAATGTACTGTACTTTATTAATTTAACAAGGTGTTGGGGAATCTAAGCTATATACATTAAATAGTCCTGAATTGGGCTGGTAAAAATCATAAATTTGCTAAGAATACATAAGTTGTGGAGTGGCCTTAACCACATAATTTCTGCAGGAATAGAAAAAGATTGCAGTTGCCATAATATATCGGATCTTAAGTCGGATGGTCGATTGGGATATAGATGATAAATATTGCACCATATTGTACCATAATTACCATCGCTGATTTTTTTTTATTAAGTAGGCTAACCATTGTCCAAAGATGATCAGGCAGGGGCTGAGCTGTCGGGACACCCATGGCTGGCTGAGGTTGGTGGCATGTTGCCTCATGCTCTTCTTGAGATCCCTCGCCTTCAGTATTATCGGTATCATCACTGTAGAGTTCCAGGAATATTTCCAATGGAAGACAGTGGCGGAGTCATCGTGGCTTATAACATGTCATATGGGCCCTGCTGTTATAATATCAGGTTTGTATCCTCGGAACGTGACAGAACGAGGTCTCATCTTTTGAATAATTTGCAAACACGTACATTCGACTGAAATTTTAACTTTCATTATCAATCAAATTAATTCTGTAAAATAATATCCATTTGTACCCTTGACATACAAAATAATCGCCGTTTATGACACAAATGTTAAGGAAAGTTATTGCATATTACCATTTCTCTATAACCGGTAAAAAAAAAAGATTTTTGTTATCACACAGAATGAATGATATCATACATACTGAATTTTCATTAACTATTATTTGTCCACATACTCTATGTAATTCAGCAATATTGTTGTAATGTGGAAATTGTTGTTAAGTTCAACACAACTACATTCTGTTCAACATAACTATTTGAATCTCCTTTTACAAGATAATTCCTTTTGTCTCATTATAGCGGTGGTAGTTGGATATGCTGTGGATAGACTTGGAGTACAAATAACACTCTGGGCATGTGTTCTGCTTGGCTCTGGAGGATTCCTCCTTGGAGCAATTTCTAACACAATATCTGGCCTTTTTATTGGTTACGGATTCTTTGCAGGTGGGTTTACCTTTGTGACAACTGTAAAGGCCCGTTTCCATTGGCCGACGAAAACGGTGTAGTATTTCTATCTTCTCCTAATAGCTTATCTCCATTGGTCATCAACAATATACAGTCAGGTACCACTGACAGACCTTAAGTAGGACTGACGTAAAATGTAAATAGGCTATTAGGAGAACACAGAAAACCTACACCGTTTTTATCGGCCAATGGAAAAAGGCCTTTAAGTTGATATCAACCCATAGGCAGGATTCTATGCAGTAACAGTAAGGTTCGTTCTAAAGGTTCCTCCTGACTAATTCATGTGCTGGTAGCCCAATCAGGAGAGAATATGTTCTAATCTAATAGGCCAACTACATTATCTCCCCCAAAAAAAACAATTTTGAAAAGAGTGACCATGTTGCACCTGATATCATTACTTAACATTTTTCTGTTGTGTTTCAGGTTGTGGGTTAACATCATACAATGTCATTGCGAACACCATCCTACAGCGTTCGTTTGGCAGTAAAAATAATCTATCAACCGGAATGGCTTTCACATGTATGAGTCTAGGCTCCTTTATTTGGCCTCCTCTAGTACGATTGTCAATTGATACGTACAGTTGGCAAGGAGCATTGATTTTACTGGCTGGAGCAAACTTGCATATTCTACCTTTCCTACCAATACTGCCACGGTGCTCAAGGAAGAGTGAAATTTGTGAAATCCCTGAAGAAAAACCTGCTGAAAAAGATCCTTTAATTCCCTCTGATGGCAATCGGAACATTCCAGAGGAGAAACACAATATTCAGGCTGGAGATAATCAAGAACCTGTTTCGTCAAGGAATATGTGCTTATCTGGAAAGGGGAAGATGTATGGATTATTAATCATCTATTCGATTTCTCAATTCTTCAATGCCTTCCCTAATTATGCCCTGTTCCTGTATATCCCCGTGCGCTGCGTCCTCCAAGGCTTCACAAAGATAGAGGCGGTATCTCTGATCTCTATTATGAGCATTTCGAGCGCAGCACTGAGACTGGTGGCTGGACGTCTTGGAGATGTTCGCTGCCTCAATGTGTTCTATATTGTGGGTGCAGGCACAGCCGTGTGTGGGCTGTCCCTTGTGCTCTCGCCCTTCTGCAATACTTTCTTAACTCTCGCCGTGTTTGCAGGGATTTTCGGGGCAGGCGCTGCTTTCTTTGTCACAATGAGTCAGGCTGTTGTGAAAATGATTGGCGGAGTTCAGGAGCTCAACGTTGGATTGGCCATGCTTTATGCTGCCGAAGGTCTTTGTGGCTTTTCGTTCCCACTTTCAAGTATGTATAAATGTATCACTACCCATTAATGACTTTCTATCTGCATACATATTATACGTCGGATTGTGATTTATTTTATTATAGCAAGGATTCCTTGTGTGTTATTGTAACGAGTATTTCAGTTTTGGATAGGTTGAATTGTTCTTTGAAAACACAGATAAAGTTCAGTAATGTTGTGGCCATTTCGACAGAATAATGTCCGTATCCGCTTTCGCCACAAACACTGTCCCTATCCAATGTAATTAGACTTTTGTCTTAAAGTGAGTAAATAAATCCTTGCTAGAGAGTCTGGGAAGAAATGTATATATATGTGTGTGTGTGTGTGAAAAAAATATATCATGTATATGGTAACTAAGATATATTATTCAGCTATTTATGCTTGTTCGTTTATCATACAATGTGACTATTGATATCTCTTGCAGGTTTGCTCTTGGACTATGTTGGAGATATCAACCTGGTGTTTGTAGTTTTAGGCGTTAGTGGCCTCCTTGGAAGCTTCCTTGTGTTTACTACTGGACTTCTACACAAGTATTTTGTTGCCAACAAAAGTCGGTTATCCTAAACCCAAAATTATGAGGATATATTTTCGTATAAAATAGTAATCATAAAATGCTATACCACAGGACATATGGAAAAATAGACATTTTCAGCATGTATTCACATTAGTTTGTAGGATGGTAAATCGTTTTAACACGTGCGTACCCCTGAAGAAGAAGAAGTAATTGAAGAGAATGAGTTACAAGATTTGAATTAAATGTGTGAGTGCATTGAGAATATTCAAAAGTTAATTGTTAATGCGCACCATCACCTCTAAGGCCAGGTTGACGTCAGTGGGGGAGCGTTCGAAGTAGTTCATGAGTATTTTCTTTTTTTAAAGACATTTATTTAACCTGGTAAATGCTCAGTCCTGCTGGACTATTCTCAACGCACTACCAGCTCCAATTTACATTTATAATTCCTTGCATTTATTCTACAGAAGCGTATGTACAGAAAAGATAGATAATACATGAGCAAATCTGTGGTGGTGGTATTAATAACTGCTGAGGACTCGGAACAATTTACTTCTAACAAAAATTGTTTTTACCTCTACTTCATTTGTCTGGATCTTTGACAAGGTATCCCCATTTAAATCACCTTCAAAATGCCATTGGTCATTGTGAACACTGGCCAGGTTTGCTCCAATATAAACTCATTCATAAACTTAAACGTGTAGGGCATGGTGTCTACTGAGCTCCCAATACGCTCCGATATGCCCTTCTATGTACTTTCCGATAACAAAAAAAGCAAAATCGCGTCGGAAGTCACCTCTCATCGGGGCAGTTGACCACATCTCTCCAAATAGACTCCGATGAAAAATGGGGGTCTACAATTTAGTCCCGATGACAAACTTGTATTGTAGGGTGTCTACATTTCAACATATTGAAATGGTGGTGGCTAATTGGGAATATCGCAGAGTATTCTGTCCGGAAAATCCTCATGGGTGAAATATTGATCAGAAAATTATGAAATTTCGTAATTAGTTTGTCGTACAAATTTGGTGATTTTCAATTAGGTTTAAGTGTTTCAAATCAATACTTTCTTATTTCAATTGAAAGTTTCACATAGCCAACAGACACCAGCTTGAAACTTCAAGTTATTAGATATGTTTTATTTATACTTTACCTAAGGTTGTAAATTCTACCGACACAACGTTTTGGCCTTATCTGGTTGTGGCCTTCATGAGGTGTACTGAAGATTCAAATATTCTGATCTGAGGTACTAAACTTGAGCAAATTCTGCAATGGTGCTATGGCAACTTGATCTTAATGAGTTATGAGTCTTCATTTCCTCAGTCTAGGTTAATTACTTTTGCGTATAGTTTTAAACGCTTAATAATTTTAAACATTCTATAATATAACACATTTTGTCTCAGATGATTTTACTATCAGCATTAACAATGCTTGTAATAATCAATAAAGGGTACATTATAATATATAACATACATGATAGTGGTGAGTTTCTATAGTCCCAAAACTACTTTCTTAGTTTCACTTTATTTATACAGAGCTTTTACTTCCTGAGAAAAATACATTGTTCTTCTATGTGTACTAATAAACATTTTTGATCCAATATTTCCTGAATCATAGTGTATCTAAGAATGAAAGTTACACCTCAAGATGTGCACCTTTGCTCTATTTTTATCATGGGTATATCGGGACCATGGTCACTTTTTTCACTGGTCAACCCCTTACGATGCGTGATGAAGTGGCATGTCTATATATATAGACATTTGTCTACGATTTTGCACATTTCCGGTAGGTCTAAATTTCTATCATAGTAGGTGGACGCTGGGCTTTATCATCCTCTATACAATTACCATACTATTCTTTCAGTTTAATCGAATCCCTCCAGTTGGAGTTCACTTTCGTGTAATTCAAGATTATTTACTAGAATTATTTACTATCGTTTTCATTATCATCTAGGGTTTCTTTAGCAAAATCACATTTGACTCTTTTTATTAATAAATTTATTTCATCCTATACAACGTCTTTCTCGTAGCCAGAGTCACACTCGTATGATGCAGTGGGGTTAGAGAGGGAATCCATGCTACAAACATTATTGCCCTCAGACATACACACAATTGTACCTCCAATGACTGAGCCATTACATGTTATATATGTTTTGTCAATTTATTTACAATCTCAAAATAAAAACAAAGACGACTTGAATTCAGTTTAGCACAAATGTGTGTCAGCTAATTGTAGGGACTGAGCTCTCGATACATATTTTGTACATAGACCATCTACAGGATTTGAAACAAGGGGGAGACAATGGAATAATAGTACTTATATGATGGAACTGTCGATTATCTGTTGATATTATTCTTTGACTGAATTATATAATAGTAGGAGATAATCTCTCAGATTGAATATTTGTGTGAATACATTCCCCCTATGCGGTCTCAACACTCCTAGTGAAGTCGTCACCTCACTTCTACTCACTAAAATTACCCTCCTGCTTGTCATGTCGGTCGAGGTATATAGCCTGGGAGTCAATCCTAGTTCCCGTGTTTTCGTTTAGTAATGTATATACACTTCCCTTAAGTCATACGTCCACTGGATAGGAATACAGGAGGGCCATCGGGCGAATTCTAGGCACATATTTGCACCTATCTGTTGCAAGGCACCACATGGAAATAAGGTATGAAAGCCGTAGAAAACGGATCAGCATTCAAAATAATGGCGGGTCGCCAATTTGCCACAGCTTGTCGTGCTCGCCATGACCTAAGAGGCGCATGGAGCCACCTGGCGTCCCTGGTGACAGTTACTACGTAGCCACCTGGGCATCCCCGTGACTGAGTGACATGTTGAGAAGGTCAACTAGGACATGATTGGTAGTCAGGCCAAGCCTATGAGATCAATGTTTAATATCATTTCCTTTTTACAAAAATTCAATTTTACAAAAAATGTAGCAATGATCGACAGCCGTGGTGGCAATATACTATAGAGACCCCTAGTGAAGTGTAATTATTTCTACATAAGCACCGTATATTTTTCAATCTTTGAGGATGCTACTTATTATTTCAAGATCATACAATGCAAGTTGGTCCCTGAAACAACAAATGTATTTTCAAATAAAAATGAGGTTTCTTTTATTTAAAGGTTAGCCACACTTTATTCTGTTTTAAATACGTAAACTAGTGTTTTCCATTTTACCATAATGTCAAGGGCGAGAGCGAGAGAGGATTCCACATAAGAAGCGAAAATTTCAAGGCCAAGGCCAGGAATGGTTGCTTTCTGACTGTGACCTTTGTGACATACCAAGGTCACATCGGGTGTTATGGCCGCGTCGTTGGATTCCGAGTATATAAGGACAGCAGAACAGACACCGTTCACAAATCGGATCCAAAACGCTTTGCCCAATACAACGGAAACGCACCTACGTCACAATGATGTGGAAAGTTATCCTATCATCGCTCGCCCTTGTGGCCCTAGCGGCAGCTTCAGACAGTAACACATACCCCGCTGACGTCCCGGAAACCAAGGCGGATGTGGCCGATAATACGCACAATCAGTACCCATTCTACACGGGCTACCCATTCTACCACTCGGGCTATCCATTCTACCACGGCGCCTACCCCTACCACTACCCGGGGCACTTCCCCGGCTACTTCCCGTACTACGCCCCTGCCGCCCAGCCCCAAGTCGGAGTCCCTTACGGCTCTAAATACGTCTACCACGGCCTCTTTGACGGTAAGTCCATTATGTAGATGTAAGACTTGTGTATTATGTGTCTATCTTTATCTTTATTGAGAAGTCGTTTATTGACGGAAGAGTTCACATCTGGAGTCCCATTAACATGATTTTCATTGTTCCCTTATAAGGAATATAAATCCCAAATCTTGGGAACCAATAGAACTGGAGACAACTCACCACATGATGAGACTGACCAATGGGTAGAGACTTGAATGCAGTATATATCCTCCCCTCAGAGGATTTCATTCATAATGAATCCATACATTTAAGAGGCCTCAAAGTTCTCGCCTCTTATATTCATTTCATCTGTCTTGTGTGTGTTAGATACTTCCGGGCCAATGCGAGGATATTGCGTAGTGTCAAATACGAGGAGAATACAACCAAGAAGATCAAAATCATGATAAATTGTATTTACTATTCAGCATTCCAAATATGGAAAGATAAAATAGCTGCCAATCTTCTCATGTACTACTTACGCTAGGAATGTCTTTTTTCGTATTCTACAAGGAGAATATGGGTTTCCATATTCTACTCAGTAGCGATCTATAGGTTCTATAGGTACAGTATGGAGAATCAGTACTAGGTAATGATAAAATCACTGGACTCTGTTGGCTTTCTCCAGTGGTCAGGGTGGTAGGAGCTGGAATTGCTGATGAGGGGTAGAGTCCAGTACTACACCTCATTTTGTCAAAGCTCGTTGCTTAAATATACATTACACAAGTTATGCATAGCCCATTTAGTATTGGAGCTTAACCGTGAAATCAGAGATAAACATCGAAAAAACTTTTTTCAGAAAGTCCTATAAGCTTAAGATTATTGTTCGAATATATCCCGTTGAGGATGACTCCAGTGGTGTAGATATCAAGAAAGAAATTGATGAGTGTTTGGTCTGTGTCCTCGTTTGCCACCACTCCGAAGCACTCCAAAGCAATGATGAAAGGCGATTCAGACCAAACACGAATATGTTTCTGATTCTATCTTAGCCTGAAAATATTTATTTGTTTATTTCCCGTTGAGTATGAGTTACCGTGCTCGCAAGCCTGTCGAGTATGAGTTCCTAATGTTAAGTCTATGGACGTTTATGCCTGGCTGAGATAACGACTAGAATACAATGGTAACTTTGATGTTGCACATATTCCTCTGTAACAGGTTATTGTGCGCATGACGGGCTCTACTACGTGGACCAGCGTAGCTTCGCCTTCTGTCACAGCGGGCAGCGCACCGTGCAGTCCTGTGCTGATGGAGCCGCCAACGAGAAACAAGAAGACTTCAAGGTGGGCACAAGTACTATGGAGGAAACCCATGAAAGTTTAGAGCAGAGCTCGTATCCCATCGAATTTGAATCGACTAGTAATTCACAAGGTGAAGCCACGTGAATTACGTAGCGATGGGATACGAGCTCTGACCCTCAACTTGAACGGGTTTCTGAATTTATCTCACCCTTCACATTGACTAATGGGCTAACATTTGTGACATAATCCTCCATTAGATATTTCTCCTAAATATCTCACGGGCGTTGGATACGAGTTCCCAATGTTAAGTCTATGGAGAAAAAATACCAGAGGTGAGATCAAACGTCACTATCCCAGCAGAGATCTTGCGCCCTACTTCCTGTGGCCGCTTATATCTCTGCCCCAACCTGCCTGTTTGGGCTCAAATCTTGCCCATACTCCAGTTTTTTAAATATCCTAAATTCTGAGGGCTTTTGGGGGTATTTTGTGGTTTACATGTAAATAGATATGCACATATTTATATGGTAAATGATATACACTCATTTCTGTTATTTGTAATACCAAATCAGGCATAGTCTTATGGATTACTTTTTTTTTTTATTTACCTTAAAGCATCTCTCAGTAACCCTGAGTTTTTCAGATGCAGTGTGGGTGAATACATTGATTAGCAGTTGGTAACAGATACAACGGATTCAAAAGATTTACAAACAAGTGTAGTAGTACAAAGTGTGAAATGGATGAAAAAGGATGATTTGTTGGACATTGGTAATGCATTATAATAACGCTAGGACTTACTGATGCTGACAAAGTTTTAAGGTATCATTGACTAATGAATTCGGTTACAAGTTTTTTTAACTCCTTGAGAGTTTCCAACTGTTGGATGGATGACGGAAGCCCTTCCCACAGTTTAACTTCTCGATAGTATGGACTGTTCTGGACAACTGTTGAGTGAGACATTGGAAGCAGAAAGTTAACCTTGTCTCGGGATCTAGTGATCCTTGCTTCGTCGTCAAGCCATCGATTATTATCCTTATTGCGAAACATTATGGATAACAGTTGTTTTTGCCTCCTCTTGTCAAGTGGCTCTATGTTACACATCGAATGAAGAGTGGCAAGTGATTTCCTCCTCGTTGGTTGATTCAGAGCTATACGTAGACCTCTAGTGAATAGGCGTTGGAGTGTCGTTTGATCGGACTTCCTATAGCTGTCGAAAATGAACGAGCAGTACTTGAACAATGGTACTACGTTTGAGGAAAAGATCTGTTTAGCGGCATCATTTGTCAGACATTTACGCAGTTTGGCGAACATAAAAAGTAATCCACTGATGCTACGCGTCATCGATTTGACTTGACAGTCCCAGATTAGGGAAGAATCTACAATTATGCCCAGATACTTATAAGTTGCACACTCCGCAAGTGTTGATGAGCCTAGTTTGATTATTAATTGAGGGCACCTTTTCCTGGCTTGGGTTGTTCTTCATTGGAAGGCACCTCATGTGTTACAGGGTTTTGTTTGTCAACATAACACATTTCTTCACTTGAAGGGGCAGTCTAATCAACTGTAGATTCAGATTATAAAGTGGTTTAAAGTTGAAAAAGAAACAACTGGATTGTCTCTGGAGCTCATTTAACAATTCCTATATTTCCCAACTCATAATATATGAGTTGTTTGAGTTTCATAACTTTTGAAAGATGCCTTTTTTTTAATCCGAAATGTTGGCTGGTTCCCCCTCTCCTTGGTAGATACCCTGAGAACCAGCGTATGACGTCACTGGGTTGAGGCAGAGATTAAGCCAGCGCTGGTGCCGCGAAATATCTGGGGGGGGGGGGGGGAGAGAGTGATCAAACGTACTACACACTCAAATGCATGTCCCAGGGGGGTGCGTAGGCCTCCCCAGAACGCCTGTTTGAAAGTTAGAGAAAATGACATATATAAGTTAGCATTGTGAGAGCCTAATCAAAAACCAGGAAATCGGCGTTAACAGGTATTTCATTACACTTGTTTTGGGCGTGTATAGGGCACTGTTTGAGGATATGGAAAAACCCAAGTTACAGTCATTGTAAGTAGTTCACGAACTGTCACCGTGCGCCGGGCACCTTTTGAACAAATATATAATGACGCGTAACTGATTTAGCCCATGGGAACTCAGGTAGTGAATGATTCGTATACGACAACAGTGAAACAAGGATGATTTGTAATTGTTTGGAAAAGAATAAATGTAGATTCAGTTTAAATACCTATCAAAATAAGTTTAGCCATGTCAAAAATGTTAAATAGCAAAAGTCCAAAATATTAGGAAATATTATTAAACGACGGCCAGTAATCACAGTTAATAATTGTTTTCCCTTTAGTCAACTTAGCACAGATGTCTATGAGTATTTCATTATGGTTGTGAAATGGATTTATTTTCATATAAAGTTTTTGCTCACCACTAAATTTTTACTATCTCCGTGAAGTTCACCCTGTGCCTTTTGGTGTTGCAGAACGGGTCCTACTACACCATGAACGACTTCTGCTCTGTGAACCTGCTGGCTAAGGCTGCCGAAGCAGCACAGAATACCGAATAGTGAGTTAGATTCCTTCTTGGATGCCATCTTTTCTCATCCTTAAAGACTTATAGCTCGTTCACCACGAATCATGATAACAACAAGAAATATTGCCACCATTCCATCAGAAAAACCTCCACCATAAAACAAGATGATTATATGAAACAGCCTTAACATGGTCGTACATTATGTAATTTTACAAACTCGGGGTCGACATCTATTTACGGAACGAGGCCATAAGGCTGAGTTCCCAGAATAAGGCAACTCCATCGAGCTTTGAATAATGCACGACCATTGTATGTTGTTCTATACCTATCATATTATATCCGAATTGAAAAATATTTTACGATGAATTGGTTTAGAAACCATGTCAGGTGAACGTCCACACTCTGATTTATCAACGTACGCAAGTGTCCTAAAACCTGTCTTATATCTTCAATGATTTCCCATTTCAGGTTTCCTCATGGCGCAAGTGTTCTGTCGCTTCTGAAGTATATCTTTGCGCTCAATCAAGGGACTTCTTCCTTACGTCATGAAGCCTAATTGCTCGTCGATATTCTTTCTCATTTACTCATCACTTCCATTTTTGTCACAATAAAAAACATTTTTCAATGTTACAAGGTAGTTTATTTGTATGTATAACACGACGATTAGCGTGAATAGGATTATATCTGTACATGTTCATAGTTCATATGTAGTTTATTCTATTGAACTGATATTCCATCTATTTATCCTAGCTACAAAATCCAACATCCCTTACCGGGAGATTACAAATTTCACTAGTAGAATCTCAGAATCTAATATTACGAAGACATTTCTGATATTGAAAACATTTTTCACCGGAAATTCCTAGAGATCATGGGTATTAGCTGTTGATATCATTGGCTGCAAAGGAATAAAAGAATTGTAACTTTCCGTGGGAACGACAAATTTGTCAAAAACTTGATGGTTTCTTCTTTAGTCAGGGATTGGAGTCTTTGTCCACACTGACCTGATCCAGGGAACCGCTCAGCGTTTTGGGGTTACGGAGATGATGCATGTTGGAGCCGTAGATAAACTGCACTCCCTGCTTCCTGCTGATACACACGGTCACTATGGTGGCGATACTGAGCAATGTCAGTACCAGAAGCCAGATGCACACAGTCAGCATTAGCGGGTCAGTCTGGAGTGCCGTGAACCCTCGCGCCGTCCCGTTATCTGAATACAAAAAATATAAGACATGCCATTGTGAATATCATATCAATGTGAAATTTGGTATCTTTCACAACAAGAATGCTGACATATCTGTTAGGGAATTATATCATCCTTGGGTCAGCTCCCCTGACAATTGTAATGCCTCTGAAACTCAGGCCCGGCGTCCACCTACTACAATATGGCTCCGATATGGTCTACGATGCACCTCCCGATAAAAAATTCAAAATTGCGTCGGAAGGTCCCCCAATATCGGGGCGGTTGACCACGTTTCTGCAATTAGACACCGATAAAAACCCCCATACAATGCGTGGTGGATGGGTATGTCTGGACATATGTCTACGATTTTGCACCTTCCTGATATGTCTCCGATATTTGCTTTTTGTATCGGTGCCATATCGGTAGGTCTATATTGTAGTAGGTGGACGCCAGGCCTAATACATATATTCAACCCTTTTACTGAATTGTAACCAGAAGCCTTTCAGAAAGCAGGTATGCTAAGCATCTGCTTATAAAGGATGCTGTGTCAAGTGAGAACTTAGAATAAAAGTTACATGAATTAAAAATATACCCTTCTGTTAAAATAGATAAATGAACACGTTGGATTATGTATTTGGATTTAAAACCACGTCACAATTACAATGTGACACAGTGTTTGGCACGGTGATATCAAGAGACGTCAAGAGAGTCACGAGTCTGAGCTTATTTACGCCACGCATTTTGTTGGCTCCGTAATTTCACGAGTCGAAATAAACTCAGACGAGTGGCGTCTAGATTGTATCCTACCCCATTTCCATATTTTTTCAGTATTAGAAAGTAGTGGCATAAACAACATTTTCTATCACACCCGTAACATGAACAAATCCCATGTTAAGCCTATGGCGTTTTTTATTAGGGGTAGGATAATATGAAGAGACGTCACAAGTTTGAGTCTGAGTTCATTTATGCCACACATTTTGTTGGCTCCATAATTTCACGAGTCGAAGATGAGTGACATTATGGAGCCAACAAAATGAGTGGCATAAATAAGCTCAAACTGAAACGAGTGGCGTCTAGATTTCATCCTACCCCATTTCCATATTTTTTCAGTATCAGAAAGTAGTGGCATAAACAACACTTTATGTCACACCCCTGACATAAACAAATCCCATGTTAAGCCTATGGGTTTTTTTTAATAGGGATAGGATAATGGGTCTTACCTAACGTCCTAACTGGAGTAGCTTTGATGTGGACATCTCGGGAGACGTTAGATGATAGGGGTATACAGTTGTATGATCCGGCAAGGTTGATACAGGTCATACCTGGGCTGCACACAGGTGGGCTCTCCTCACATTCATCCACATCTATGACAAAAATCAACCATAATCAGTATTTCACTGGTTTTGTATTATCTCGTTTTCTTAGATATCGCCATTTGAAATAATAATGTGAAGATTATAGGGGGTATGGTATCCTTGTTCACAAAAATGCATTAAGTATCGTAATTTATCTTAGCCTGGTATAAAGGTCCATAGGCTTAACGTTAGGCACTCGTATTCAACAGGCTTGCCAGTACGGTATCTCATACTCAATGGGCGATGAACGGATACCTATTTGCAGGCTAAGATAAAATCTGAAACATATTCATGTGCTTTCTGAGTCCCCGTTCACCATCTCTTTTGGAGTGCTTTGAAAAATTCACTCGGCTTTCTTATTCCTCGTTCATATTACTGCACGCTCCAAACTCGATGGCGAACGGGGACACAGACCAAACACTCATCAATCTCTTTATGACTACGATATGTTACGTTTCGATACAGTATACCATGCCTGTCTAATTTCTAATCATGATAATAGGAGCTAGGGGGCATATTCAACGTGATACCCGGCTCTCACCTGAGCAGGTGTAGGCGTCCTCCAGTAGGGTGAACCCGGGCAGACAGGTACAAACGGGACGAGCTTTCACCATTGTACACAGGTGGTCGCAACCTGCGTTCCCCTCGTCACACAGGGATGTCCTTGGCAGACCTAGGATGATAGGGACATATCTCAGTCTATCGTTTGTCATTATTAGGGCGTGCTTGCACGAGCTGTATACGTTGCCTAAAGGTTACAGTGGTCACATATAGGCTTCCAGCATACTGTAAAAACACTATCCCTTCACTATCTGCATGCAACTCACTGTAATACTAGCAAGGGAACAGGGTACCAGTGTCTCAGTGTATTAGAAGGGTGCCTAACTGACCATAACCTATCAACCAAGACCAAAATATCTGATTGACCTACTGGTGCTTGATATATATGGATCCTAGACTCAGGCAGTTGAAGAAATGGCAAGTTGACTAGGGTGCAAGTAGGGTACAGGAACCGATCCATAGACTGAATGTAACCCAAACCTTCTATTGTTATTCATTTATAATAGCACGTTCATTCATCAGTGATGAACGTATCATTTGTTCCTAGATATATACCTGTGCGCGAAAGTTTCACACTATAATAAACGTGAGAGGTGAAATGGCGTTTTCAATGATTTCGAGGTATGATAAGGAGACATTTTCTAAACATGTGTCGATATATTCTCTTTTATACCAACCTAGAATTGTCTGAGACTAGGGGAAAGGTGTGAAGTACAACAGCCTCAGGTTCATGAGTCTCTTCGTGTGAATCCTACTTTACAATGGTGGACTGAGTAAGTTGTTGAATGGTCCCTACTTCCACTGCCACAAGTTTTCATCTGTCGGTCATTAATTCTATCAGAATCAGATCAAGGAATTTAATGTCGATTTCAAGACAACTACTATTATGCCCCGACAAAGAGGGAGGTCATCAGCAAAGGATATGTGTTCAATAATGATGCGTAAAGACCAAACAATCTCTCAATTTCCATATGCCAAATCATGCTACTTCAACGGTTTCCAATAAGTGCTGTTCATTTTGTGCCAAATTCACTTAGAAATGGAACATGAAGTGCACAGAGTTTCTTAACATTACTTGTAGCACTTGTCACATTTCCAGTTTTAGATCTACTCTGTATCATGTTAGGGACGTTTCCTGGTTGTTCATATACCTTGGCTAAGTGGAAAAAGGTTAACAATATTTACCCTTTTTTTAAGGTTCCTATGAATGAGGTATTTGCTTGTGCTAAAACCCAGCTTCATAACTACACTTTAAAAGTAACTCCCTCGTGGAAAAACAATCTGTAAACAGGACAGAAACTGTTGGTGATGGCTTACCCTGAGTGATATGTACACTGATTGCGAATTTTTTGTCAAAGAAGCTGCCCCCAAACTTGTATGCATTGCCAGGCACAGGGAATTCGTCGACGACCATTGTTCTGAGAAGCGCGCCCTCATCGAAAGGACTCAGGGTGTAGGTGACGCCCACCTCTTTGTCCACTGACGTAAAACCGAGCAGGTCACCACGTTGTGTCACAAGCGACGCTGCCATGTTAGAAACGGGCACCTGAAACAACATGGCGTTTTTCAATGCGGGTTTGACTCTTCCATTTAGACGAGTACAATGTCTGTGTGTCATTTTATGGCACTTGTATGGCCATTTGCTGATACGGACAACAAATTAACAACTTTATGTGCTGTCAGACGCATGCTATCTATGATACGTTCGAAATCTTTTTATTCTGAAACCAAATTAACGACTATTAAAGGTGCACATTTTTTCTTATAATGGTATGACATTGGAAATACATGTATCAGCATATCAATACCATAGTGTGTGAAAGACAATAGAAGAAATCTAAACCATGTATAGCATTGAATTCTCTGAAGAGGGATGAGAAGAAACATCGCTAGTGTTTCATTGCTAGAGTGCTTTCTATTAGATAAGCCCTCCGCAAATACAGCACTGATGTAAACTGGGTGAAACAACTTCTTTATTTTTCGCTTGAGATGATTCTGGTACCATACAGTGTTAGACGTTCAGCAGATAAAAAATAGTGGTAACTAACATTTCAAAGTAGCTATAAGGCAATTCCTCGGCAACTTGACTAACATTCAGTGGAGTAAATCAAGTCAAAGGACCAGTGGAAATCATGAGAAAGATAAACTGCTATGTGGATGGTACAGTGTATTAGCAGGAGCTTGTTGGAACATATCCACATTGTGCTTTTCATTATGCAATATCTTGTCTTTGCATGGTATATGTAAAACAGTAACTGTCACTGTATCTGTGTTTCCTAGGCAGTACAAGGAAGAGTGCCTAGCCAACAACTGCCATTGTATATTCATCCTTTTCTTGAATAAATTAGAAAATACACCTTACCTGCACCGTCCCGTTATTATCTGTGCGATAGAAGAGCTGGCCCAGGAGTCGATACTGCTCATCCACCAGAGGGCGCCATATCTGCAGGTACAACTTCCGGTTGACACCGGAAGACGTGAACGAGAAGTAGTCCACGTGACCTGCGGGCAGGGGTTTGTGGGTGAGGATGAAGGACCTGGTTGAAGCGGTGAGTGTACGACCAGGTACCAGGGGATTCCCATGTATGACTACGTCAACTGTAAAAATAAATAAAGCAGTTCTGGTATTTAGTATATGTAAAGATTACGATGTTTTATCAAGCGATTCCACGAAGTCCACCATATACGGTGACAAAAATATTTGTTCATTTCATCATGTGGCGACACTTATTCTGTCTAAAGTGCTCTGAACATATTTCAGACCCACTAGCAAAGTCTGTTAGGCCAAATAAAAGATAAAGGTGTGTCTCTGGTTACATCCACACCCCCCCCCCCCCTAGCAATACGTTATCCCACCTAACAAAATCTTTGGTCCTCAAGAGTTTGCATCGCGTGATAGATATACTCGAAATTGAGTATCGATAAATAACACTGATAGTTATTTTTATGTAACCATCGATATATAGGCAACACGAATATATGTATAAAATAGAGAAAGGGTACAGGACATTTTACTGCACCAAATGCAAAGTCTATCAACTGAATTGCACAATGTGTATTAAAGGTATCGAGTACTCAGAAAGCAAATACTGGAATGATCTTTCAAACTATGAAGGTAGCATAACCACATATAAAGAATTCAAGTCACTCACAAAACAATTACTCAGAGAAAAAATCCCTAAAATAATATGCTGAAAAGTCCAGGTCATATAGGTCAAGTTAAACAATATTTGAATGTACAAGGTATATCTATCACGCGATGCCCGTAGACATGTACATGTTATTTCCCATGAAGACGACTATCATGATACAAATGTATGTCAGCTGTATTAAAAACAAATATATCTGATAACAACATGCATATCTTAAATATGTACATATAACTCACATTTGGGTGTATGTCTGTGTGTGTGTGGTGGTGGTGGTGGGGGGGGGGGGGGGGGGGGTCATTTCACCCCTGCTAAAAATATGCAATGGCCTCGTCCAATGCTGACGGGTTGACCTCTTTACTGTCTCCAATGTTATGAATATATTCGAAATAGTCAATGAGGACATTGTATCCATACGCAACACATAATCAGAGAAGGGAGTTGGCTTACTTTAAACGATGCTAGTGATGAAAAGTGCATTTTGCTACTATCGCTATATTATTTCCTTTTCTTCGTGAAATATTCTATTCGCAATCGTATTGCCGTGCATAAGGAAGATCTGTATAAAATATCAGAAAATGAAGAAGGTTCACCTGCAACTACCACAGTCACTATAGCACTGTAGAGAGACAAGACAACGACGAAATTCATCTTGGTTTGCGTGTCATACAGATGTATAGTGCTCCATGCCGGACAGGGTCCTACCAGACCAGAAGGTTTCTCAGCTCTGAATACGGGTGCTGGGTACAGTAGCCATGAGTTGGCACATTTCGTGACCGCCAACCCCTTTCAAGCGCTCCATTCATTGTCCATTAACCCTGCCATTGGTGCATGTATACAATGTTGACGTTGACGGCGCGGGTTGGTACATGTGTAGGGAGAGAACTGATCCCCCTAATCTCTCCTAATGGTCCCAAGTAACTGCAAGTCCGACTTAAATGAGGGCATTGCGCCCCCTCGATGTATTTCAATGATTAATTCTTACTTCAACAGGGGCCAGAGTAATTATTGATCATTACGATATTTTCTGTCTGTTATTTTCCAGTACATATAAATCACGGTTCAACTTAGAGTATTCTTTATTAATGTCTATCATAAAACTGGATGAGTTTTAATCTTGGCCACCGTATGCCACGACTGGAGTTTGGCATAGTGACTTCATGAGGCGAAGCCGAGTGAAATCCGGAGCTAAAACCTCAGGAGTGGAATGTGGTGGCCACGATTAAAACGAATCAGGTTTTGGTTTTATCCTACCCCGTCTCCTCGATTTTGGAATATTACGTGATAACAATTCTGTATGCCACTAGTGGCATATAAAACTCCGTATGCCAGTCAGCATGGCATACGGAAACTAAATGTTAAGCCTTTGGTATTTCATATTAGGGGTAGGATAATTCAAATATCGTTTCTACGAGAGTATATAATAGGATGTATTTCTTAACACTTTCCTATCTTTATTTTGCATGCATACAGAAAGGAGCAGTCGGAGAAGATATCACAAACATGTGTCTTGAGGCGATGCTGATCATTGTTGGATTATGGAGTCCTACATGGAGCTTTATTGAACCATTTTTCATGGTGTCCTTTGGGCTTCCTTTTCAGGAAATATATGACTATTTATACATACATCATTCCAAAAGAATCAATAGCTGGTATGCAGGGAAGGATTTGGAATCCCATTGCCAAACATATGTGATATTGAATGTTCTACCTGTTCTATACTCATAGTTGGATTAGTCTAGCACAGAGATTTAGTCTTTGCTGGGATCTGATTCGACTGGATACCATGCAGTCCAAAATAAACATCACTTTTCACACCTTTTCAAATGTGTCCCTAAAATCACATACACACTGCACATCACCAGAGAAATAGTCAGAGAGTAGCCCGACCACTTCTATGACCTTACAAAATGTACACTAGTTTTAAAACCAGACACGCTAGTGGCTGATGCTAGCCTCCAGGTGGACAGTACCTGGACTAGACTGGCCTAGATTCAGTCCTAGTGTCCTACCCATCCACCTCTGTCGTCATTGTTTCCCTTACCCCTTTGCCTACACTCTATATCAGCCACTGGACACACGGATAGTTTACATATTGTAATCCATCTCATCCTTAACAGCTGGTTTGTACCCCTTGTTATTTTTGAATTTTGTATTTATAAACCAAGTAACTCAAGATAAAAGCTTCAGGTAGAACACCTAATTGTGAGTCCTCTGCTTAGGGACTTCTTTGTAAACCTTGGAGAGCCATGGGAGATGTGAGTCAATTTTATTCAACACTTATGGGTGAACATTTCAAAGGTCGTCCGCTAGGACACTCCTTTTTTTATTTTTTTTTATTAGGTCATAGATTCAAAAAATACATTTGGTTTTCAATCCAGGCCAGATTACATCATGAATATGTCAATTTAAAAGTGTTACAATCAAATTCAGGTCGAGAGAGTTATGAATCAAATTTAGTAACAGTAACATTGAGATTATTGAGTAATGGATGATGGAAGATAAGATGAATGGATGTAAAATGAGCCCATGGGTAATTTCAGTCCAAATGCTAGTTAAGGTGGATGATTAAGAGATTGCAGACTAATAAGAGTGAAATGTTGTTCAAGTCAATTTTGCTTTGACGATACACGAAAGTTTGTTACATTTAGCATAAAATAATGTTATTGATATTTTCATTGTGCATATAGGATCCTACAACCAGGAACACTTGGAGTAAATATCACAATATACCATATATATACATATACATATTGGGGAAGGAGTCTTGGAAAAGGACTTCCTACATTATTCAACAGCAACCCTGATAGGAGTTCTCCTTGGGCTCAATAATCTCTTTGGGAAAGATTATTCAACCGAGGCCTAGCCTACCTACCCTCTTTAAGAGATATTTGTATATTACGCAATACAGAACGGATTCGGTCCGGTACTGTCTGATACGATGCTAGCATAACACTGGCGAATATTGATTTGTATATTGTGCCACATGTTCTCTGCTAGAAATAGCATGCTATCAAAGCTGATGTCTATCGTGTCATATATGGTCGATATTCAAAATTGGCATCGGGTGATGAACAACTTGCTTCTTCGCCACTTTTGAAGGTTGTCTGAGTTATTAGCACCGGGTGGTTAATGTTGGGTGTTACGGGAACATATCTAATCCATGGAAGCTGTTTGCTCTGCAATAGCAGGATTTTTTCGCTACTTTCCCATGAACCCCATGATAAGATCGTCGGCATTTCCTCCTTAAGTTGGTCTAAAACCTTCAAATGTAAATATGTTGAATCAGTCTTAGAAAAAAATGGCATTAGATCTCAAGAGGGAACAGATGAATGAATCAATGACTTGGGAAATCAAGCATCGATAAGTTAACAGGCATTGCCAAGTAGACTTATGTGAACTAATTAAAAAGGTGATGATGTTATTTAAAGAGTTCCTATTGATACCTTTGGATATGTACAAACCTTGACATGACTCCATGATTGAATAGTGCCATGTTGGAAAGTCACATGTACTATGACGGATACACTTGTTCTCCGAGAGATAACCATATGCTCATGAAAAAATTATAAGAAGAGCGATGAAATAGAGAGAGCTAAAGCGGGTTTCACACGCAAGGACTAATGTACCTTAGACAGGTGTACTTCACACCTTTTCCCCATTCTCAGTCAATTCTCCTGTTGTACAAAAATCCAAGATCAAGGTGTTGTTTCTTTTTTTGGTTTTTTGGTTTTCATAATCTCAAGGAAAAATGGCGAATTTGATTCATATGGAAGGACACGTGGTCCAAAGTCTCAAACATAGTCGCAACGAACGCCCACCCTGAGACTCAAGTACCTTTGAGTCATGCGTGTGAAGAACATGTGGTCCTACCTGCTGACTTCCTATTAGCTAGGTTGGGTAGTTAGTTGGCGACTCAACAGTGGGACCATTTGTTTCACCAAAATGCCACGATAAATGTTAAACATGTTTAAAACATAAATCTCTTAAGATTCTGTACCTCATTAGAGGTATCCGATGATTGTAACAAATGGTATGTTCATCATTGATGAATGTGCGTGGAATTAGTCTGATAACATGAATAAAAGATTTGGGGTTTATTCATTCCATGGGTCATTTTCTGTGACCCACTGGGACCCAGCCAACCTGGCATTTCTACAACTACTATTCTTAGATCCAATATGTCAATCACCAGTGGGCTAACGAAATATTTCGGTCTCTAGTGATTGGTCATGATCAGCTGGGCTCTCCTCTAAGACACAGACCCTCTGCGCCTTTCTCAATATCACAGAGCGGGCACGCAGATAGTAAAGGGATACCCTGAACGTCTGATCATAGGCATCGTATGTGAGGGTGTGGCCTACGCTCAACAATGAAAAAGGTAGTTGCCCACTTTGGTGTTCAAATCTCCCAGAAGAATGGACAAATAGAACATGGAGTGAGAAACAGAGAAGGTATTTGAAATTCATTTTGGAAATGTACCCGACAAGCAGCATGGCACCTTCATGATATGGTTCAAAGCTCGGTGACACAACCAAGAAGAGCGTAAATTAGGATCAAAACATCATAAAGAAATAGCTGTCGTTTGGTAAGCAGATATCATCAGTCATGCATATATACAAGCACCCTGACATCACAATCCTGCAAATCACTCATATATCACTAAAACACTACATTATTGCACATTGCCTGCAGACCAGTTACATCACATATCTCGTCATGGACAGTTATATACTACATCCTCTCCCCGTGCAACTAGTCTCTTTCGTCCTTTAATTTCGACCAATGATTAGGTATCTATTTTTGTTTGCAGGGCTTGCAGCATGAAGGATAGCATCCGCTACTGCGTCGCCGAAACATTTTACTTGCCAGTGATGTTTAGTTTGTGTTCAGCCTGAAAACACACTTGAGTCGGAAGGTAATGCCGACTTCAGACACAAATCGATATTAAGCAGGGGGATGAGGCAAAACGTTCACGTGCACACAACATGCTAGCGGAGATCGTCCAATCAATGACAAGCTTTGAACCTATACCTGCCTTTTAATGTTGTGACCTCGGGCGTCTTTGTGCATGCTATGTGAGGGCTATGGCGTACAGACAGTTACATCATCTGCCACGACATTATAGTCATTCTACCTCAGTGAAAAGAAAGAAGATGGTAGGATACACAAGGTATTAAAGCAAATATGAGGATGAAAGGAAACGAGAATGGCGAGATAGAGTCGGGAGTAGAGGAAGGTTCGACAGGATAGGAACACATAGAGAGGTTAATTTTTAATAGGAGAAGGTAAAAAGCAAACCAGCCGGAGTGAGACTTGATAGAGAAAAGAACCGTACATTCAGAAGTGAAATGTGAAAGTTGGGAAATTGTGTCTATATATATATTCAGCAGTAGGAGCCAGTAAATGCAGGATTTAAGGGGATACTTACAAAGATGGGGCAGAACCAGAGATGGCAGAGGGGTAGATATGAAAACAAGCACTTCATAAAATACCTTTTGGCCTGAACTCACTAACGATATGATGGTATATTTTATAGTTATCCTCAAATGATATGGGTTCAGACCGTGAGAGAGCAGGTGTACTGGCAGCTATAGATAAGTGCCAGCCAAAGCTTGGTTGAGAGTAGACACTCAGGCGGGTAGCAGGAAAGTAGAGGCATGGGATCAGACAAGTGAAGAAGTATGTACCTACTGATGGTTATATCTGCAGTCATATGATGGTAATAGCCGTTTTTCCGTTCAGCGCCGCCATGCGGTCATGTTGCATGGCAACGCGGCCGTTCGTCCAAACATTGCGGTGTCCGAGTGCCCGCCTGAGAGAGAGAGAGGTTGTCTAAACTTAAGAGTTGATTATTGTCTCAGTTTTTAGATATTGTTCAGTTGTAACAGTGTTTCCACAATATATATTTATAAGTATAGTAATACATCACTGTTGGCCATGTATTTTGTCCTATTTCCAGACTGCAAAAAAAACCTAGTTTATAATAAGTATTACTTAGAAAATTAATTATTTTGGATAAATATATTTAGTCAGGAATCTCAAACACCCAATATTATGATTTAAAAATGAACACAAACTCAGGAAATGAATTCTTTGTCATCTCATATAATACTATCAAAGTGAAATATATAATGATTTTATAATGCATCATATGGGTTAGGTGTATAATATATATATATATATATATATATATATATATATATATATATATATATATATATATATATATATATATCATTTATCATATGTTTGTGTGTATGTGACATTAATGGGACAAAAGTAAGATATATTGGTTGAATTGCCTATACAAAAGTGCCTGTACAATATGTATTCTCTGAAGGAGTTTAACTAAACGATATAAAATACATATTAGCAAGTGACATGAATGTTAAACCCACCAAATTGTAGCTGGAATACCATAGAATATGATGGAATCACTGCAATGTCTCTAAATATAATCTAAACGTAATCTACAAACATATAATCCTTATACACTCAGTCCTCTAATGCTAAAGAATACGTTGCCATGTGATGGTTTGGCCGCACACATTGCGTAACCAAGCAGATAAGGCGCATCGCCAGCCTACGGAAAAAGGCCTATTGGCTGATATCACTCTCTGTACAAGTCAAGCCACAGAGATCTACCTCTCCAACAACATTGATTGATCTGATATAAAGTATTCGATATGCGGCTTGTTGTCATGATACATCTGCCATATGTGGTTACTCAAAGCGCAAAGGTAAAATAATGGCTCCCTTGATGAATACACAACTATTGGTAAATTGAACGAGTGAGAATTGATTAGGGATCATTTTGAAAAGATGGCCTACAATGTCATGACTCGTTCTAACCCCTTTCTTTGGGTTCACCAAAGAAAACATATTTTATTCCACAAAGCAACCAAAACTTGCCGAAATAGAAATCGGGGGAAATCGGAAAATATACCTGGCGATTAACGCGCACATTTTTTTCTAGTAATTTCGAGCGCTAATACAATTTATCGTGCGAGAAATTTCACCATAAAAGATTTGCTTTCATACACTCCAAAGACACTAGAAACTTTAGTCTTAGTTTGGTGGAATCAGCACTCTATAGCAACTACCATCTCTCAGCTTACTGAGTTTTTCAGATGCCATATTGGAGGTACACGACATCATTAAAGATATGGTATACTGAATGAATGAATTTTTTTTATATATTTAGAAAGGTCAGGAGTCTGTTTGACACATAAATTGCCCTTAGAATTATTCGTGCTTGCATTCTATTTATATCGGATCACTGTTCGTTCCTGTGAGAGGGTACTACTTTAGGATCGTAAACGATTTATGATAAGTCAATTTGCGGATGTTATGGCCCGGCGTCCACCTACTACGATAGAATCGTAGACCTCCCGATATGGCACCGATACAAAATGTCAAAATCCATGCCATATCGGGAAGGTGCAAGCCAATCCACCATGCATTGTATGGGGTTTTTATCGGTGTCTAATCGCAGAAACGTGGTCAACTGCCCCAATGTTAGGTAACCTTCTGACGCGATTTTGATTTTTTATCGGGAGGTGCATTGTAGACCAAATCGGAGCCATATCATAGTAGGTGGACGCCGGACCTTACGAATAGCTTTAGGAAAAGAATCTTATGCAGATAGTATATAAGTAATACTGATCTACTGTCTAAAAGTGCCATCATATTACCCAAAGAAAGAAGGCTCATACTTCTTATGTGTATTATTAGGCCCGGCGTCCACCTACTACAATAGAAATTTGGACCTATGGATTTAGCTCTGATACAATATGTCAATATCGGAGACATATCGGGAAGGTGCAAAATCGTAGACATATGTCTAGACATGCCAATCCACCACACATTGTAAAGGGTTTTTATCGGTGTCTAATCGCAGAGACGTGGTCAACTGCCCCGTTATTAGGTGACCTTCCGACGCGATTTTGATTTTTTTTATCGGGAGGTGCATCGTGGAGCACATCGGAGCCATATCGTAGAATGTGGACGCCAGACCTAAGGAGCCTACATATTACAAAAATCCTCAATTTATATAGGTTTAGATATGTGAAACAAACTTTCAAATGACTCATAGACGGCGAATACATTGAGTAAGAAAAGGCATCCTTACAAAAAGCCAGACTGTACCTCTACGGAAGACTACAATACATAGAATCAACCGAAAGCCCAAATTTCCTTACTTTCTGATGACAATGGTGACCTTACCTATTATATTTATCTGCTTATTTTTGTATTTATATGTAACCTCAATTCAACAGTAAAGATTTACACTACATCGCTACACCGTTTTGTATATACGTTTATATATTGTATGGAAGAACTAATGTAAAATTGAATACATATGAACTAAATATTAAAAGTAGGGTGAATTTAGTGCACAAGTATTATTCGTTCTTTTAACATAGAAATTCATTTTTTCAGCAGATCTTGTTATGCGTTGGGTTCTGTCGAGTCATTCTTCATTTTATTTCGTTTCTATACATCATTACAAGCAACTTTTCTTTCGTCTTTTAAAAAATGGATATATTTTACATTTTTCCAGTAAATCCACAATTCTCGTATATCTATTAAATCTATTCAACGTCAACCTCAGCCCTCTGTGGTGCAATTTTTCCATAGTTTTTTAATCACACTGTCGTTGATAAAAGATCAATATTGAATTAACATTCATTACATCTCAGTGAGCCCGAACATTATTATACTGCACCTCTAGTAGTGGGTAGGAGTTCATAGACGTTTAGCCTGAGGTGTATAATAATAAACGATTTGTAAATGTTCCATTTCACATGATTATTTATGTCACTGGTTAATTTTGTCATTTTGAATTGATGGCTCTGCTTGATGAGGCAATTCGAGTTTTCCCTGGTTCTGTATCTATTTTGTAAATTGAGAACACGTTCAAGCATGTGCTCGATTAGATGCCCGATTGCAAATATATATGAGCGCACTTTAGGTTCGAAAATAAAATTCTTATATTCATTTATTTTGAAACCTGAAATGCCATATAATGCCTATCTATACATCCTGGTGCAGGTATAGCTAAGAGTTTCTTCAGTGTGACCGAAAAATAAATAAATAAATATTCAATAAGTCATTCCTTATTAGTTGGCAATGTGTAATCTCCATAAGCTGTGCCAGACAACGTAGCTCTATACCATTATATATCACATATTAACATACATGTACCTTAATATCCGGAAAGTTTCTGAAAGCGGCCCTAACATAACAGGATAGCAATGTGATACTAACCAGGGAAATTACCTGCGGTCATATTCCTGCCCTAGAATACTTACAGAAAACGATTTGAAAAGTTTACAGATTATAAAGAACATCATGGAACTTACCCCTACATGCTTTGGCTAAGGGTCGCTGCAGATGACAAGACATATTATTCAACATCAGGGCGTCGATCAATATCCAAAGCAACATACCCCATCCACCCATCCCCTCCTCCCTCCCAAATCTCGCGCATAATACCACGTGACCAGACAGAGCTGAGGGCCTAGGAGTCACACGGAGTCGACCATCTCAAGGTGAGAGTGACATTTCTATGCTACGTTCCTGTTGCTGGTATATGTATTTGCTGAAACCTAGGCATTTTTATTTGTAGGAGCTCTGAGGCTATGGATAATTGTGTATCCTTGTTTCTATCTTCGAATTCTGCACAATCGGATATCAATGGAAGATTTGTGTCTTGGTTAGTTCAGAGTTTTATTGGTCGTATTGTCTTTCGGATATATATACAATCAGCTCAAACTCAAAAGCGACTAATACACCAGTTATGGTTTAAGATATGTTTGTCTCCTTATTTCATCTCCCTGTATGTAAATCTTTGTTTACATGTACCCAGCCTTTTTAGCATCAGCGCTCTTGATAATTTGTGCAGACATTCGTTAATTGCAAGGCTAGTTCTTTTGGAAGTCTTGTGAAATCTCATATAGTGAATTACTATATACCCATGCCGTATATACTGTAAATACGGACCGTTTTGATATATGACGTAAAAATACTGTACAGACTAGTGGTCCGTACAGGAAAATACGGACTACCTTTTTTAATGATTTTCTAAAAAAATTCGGGTATATAATAGATATATAACGTCCAACCATGCTTGTACAAGTCACAGAGCTCGATGGTAATTTACAGTTTGCACAAAACTCGGCATAAATACCTCGTTCCGTACAAACCGTAAATTTCCATCTCGTTCTGTGACTTGTACAGCATGGTCAGGACGTTCTATATAATCACCTCCTCCCCCTTCTACAGTCTATCGATGCATATATCATTTCCTATCTTACCAAGTCCAATTGATAGCATAGGTGTGTATGGACTGATCCTTTCCTACCCTAACAGATAGATAAACAACTATATTTTTCCTAAGGAATAACTCAATACAGGCGTAGAGTTGAAATATCTAGCAATTTCAGGAATACAATATGGAAGGGAGTAAAATGGCCCCGAGATTTTAACACTAGTCAAAGGAAACATATAATCTCTAAAATAAGAAAGATTATGTGCAAGATAGATGTCAATATGTATCTCCTTCTACTATTATTGTTAGCTGAGGAATATTTCAATGAACAATAAACAATATAGTTAGACTCACCGCGACTAACAAGGTTTGTCATCTGACCGTCAGCGTGGGATGGGAACGTCACGTCTTGGTAACCAACACTCCAGGCGGGTTGCCCCGGACACTACCTCTCCATCTGAGCCGCAGGAGGAGCCCTCCAGACGGACGTCCCCGTACGAGGAGGCCGGACTGGTCAACAGATCCGTTCACTGGTAGGCAGGTGTCTGGACCTACCAACACCCAATACTTTCTGTAAATTAGGGAGAATATGGCGATTGAGGTCTAGACCTACCAACACCTAATATTTTCTGTAAATTAGGGGAACTATGGTGGTTAAAGTCTAGACCTACCAATACCCAATATTTTCTCTAAATTAGGGGAACTATGGCGGTTAATATCATGGCGGTTTAATGGCACTTCTACTTCAATACAAGGTGCTGGGTAATGACAAACGCGGAACTTTGATGAAATAATCGGATATGTCAATATTTGATAAAGATAATGAATACTACTTTTCACACGTATATATAATTCAATATGAAAGAATGTCATTATTTTGGTAGATTTCTATAACATATGCTGGAAATTGTGTTGAATTAAGTACACATCTTTCAAGTCCCCCGACTTTTTAGTTTATAAGGTCTTGTGCTGCCCTCAGTGTAACATGATGTAACCAAGAAGCCCCCAAATATAGCTAGTAAACCCACCCACGCTTCGATATTTCAAACTGAGATGCTTCAAATTATCAAATATAAGACAAAAATAAACCTTAATTCACAGAACGATTATTTCTTTCATGAACAGGTGGATGAACAGTTCGTTAACAAAGGCCAGACAAAGTGGTCTTCAGCCTGTAGACATCTTTGATCCTCCTTCTTGGGAAAGCTCAAAGACAATAACAGATATGTTGAACAAGTAAGTCCATTCTGAGAAGAAAATATTTGGATCATATGGCAGTGCACATAACTATTTTACCTGTGGATGATTATTGATAACCCGAAACATTAGGCATATATGAAAGTAATATTTGACATCATGAACCGAAATACAGGGATTACTGATTGTAAGGGTTCTAACCCACCATTTAATAAAGTGTTTGCTTAAAGCTATTTATTCTGACCATATTTTATCGTCATAGGCTTATATTTCACAGAGACTCCAATGCTATCGAAAGCATTCTGCATTTCATATGATCGTAAACACGATTGCCTTTTTTATTGTTTGTATCAGGCGCTGGGAGCCGTATGATAAAAGGTCTAAGCCGTCTCTCTTCCGATGTATTATCAGAGCAAACGCCGGTGCCTTTCTCCTCGTCTTCTTCATATCTCTGTTCATGGTGAGTAATTTCACAAACAGATACACAAGTCATAAATATCATATAACTGCCCTGAACCGTATGCTCTTGCTTTTGCCAGAAACTGAAGGACTTCATTGGCATCGCCAATTGAACATTTTCTTTACTCAGGCTTTGAATGATATTGGATCATGATAGTAGATACTTATTCCAACGATTTTACTGTTGTCGAGTTTCGGATTCTGGATGCTAAAATGGAAATAGCAACATTATTGGATCAAGCCTTATCAGCAGAGAAGCTGTCAACAACCGGTCTCAGACTGTGGGACAGTACACAGTACTCGGCCTAGTGTTGTTGAACAAGCGACAGGCAGAGCTCTACTTTGACTCTACGTAATATCCTCGTGTTCACTCGGATATCACTGTATAGAGACATAGTGTGAGTATTTCTGACCAAAATATCCCTTAAGCGGGGTTAAAATAAACTAAATACAAATTTCAGTTCCGAGCAACCGGTCTCACTAAGCGGGGTGTCTCCTTAAGGGGGGTGACCCCTGAAGCGAGGTGTCCCAGAACGGGGGTTTACTGCAGTAATACGCGTCTTGTCCTCAGGGATTACAGCCGATTATATCTGAAACTGGTTCAAGTTGATATTGAATTGATCATTCCATCAATTTGCACCTTATCCTGTATTTCTAATACACCTTGTCTATTTGTAGGTGGCCCTGAAATTCGCTCAGCCAATCATAGTTTCCCGACTTGTGACGTTTTATGACGGGCAGCCGACACTTCCTCTTCTGGACGTAATGCTGACTGTGGGCTTACTGCTCCTGTCTAACATTGCCGTGCTTTTACTATACTCAGCTAATGAGTTTGTCAAAGGTCTAGTGGCCATGAGGATGAGAACGGCATGCACCGGGATGACCTTTAAGAAGGTGTGCAGGCTATATCTCTGTAATGTCGCATTCGTGTCCTTTGATATAACTGCTCAGAACAGTATAATACTTTAGTTTTGATTGAAAAGATACATCTATATATTGATAGGTTTTGTCACTAGGTCTAACATCTATGACTGCAACTTCGTTAACATCTGAAATATAACTGTAAACATGTGTAAAACTCAAGGGATGATTTGATAAGAATACGAAAAGTGCACTTAGTTCACGATGATTATATAACAACATAAGCACTCTTTTTGGCAAATTTGCGGTAATAAAGAGTCCAATCTGCTTGAGCGGCAATCATCCACTGTAATTACGCACTAATACCGCAAGGGCAAAATATACGGAACCCTGTTTCGTCCGAGTCGACTAAAACATTAGTTGTTAGCCCAAATCACGATAATCTTTTTAATCAGTTTTGGGTATATGATAAATATATGACAACTTACCTTGCTTGTACTTGGTCAGATCGGTCTCTACGTGTATTTATAAGGTCTCAGTTATCAGATCATTATCTCTCCCATCATATATATATAATCAGAAAGCGAAATTGTGAAGGTAAGTATGCTATGTAATATGTCATTGAGGCAGCGGTGATTAGCCTAAGACAAGCTTGTTATACATAAATGTCTTAAGTCCAGAATCAAGGACAAAATGTATTTATGACTGCAGCTGATGCGGCTTTCTACGCAGGCCATGCATCGATCGAGTTCAGGAAGGATAATAAATATACTCTCCACTGATGCCGAACGCTTTGTTCTGGTGAGGGCCTTTTCTTTTTTTCTTTTTTTGGTAAAGTGTTTATTGACGTAAGGTTTCACATACATATTTCTTCTCACATGATGACATTCGTGTACTAGGTTCTTCATCTAAAAAAACAGTTTAAAGCTATCGCTCTGGCCATCCATCAGTATATGCCTATGATGTTTATGTTGATACTGAACCAAAGTATTTTCCGTATTGTTCCATAACATGAAGTCTTTTTTAAAAATCATATTCGTAAGTTGATGGATGGATAATTTTAGACACCATTTGATTGGTTTCCTTCTTTCGATTTTACACATGCATTAGTGGCACATTTAAGCAGACTAAAAGTAAATGAGGCAATATTAGAAGAAGTTATTGTAAATATGTATGAATGATAGTGGATGATAAAATTACTTTCAAAGAATAGTACAATAAAACAATAAATGAGAATAAATCTAAACAACCATGATGTTTATGTGCTGGATGAAACGTCGGTTCCTGCAAAAAAGCTACATCTAAAAACAGATTTGCATAATAGTAATACTAGTCTCTCCAAATTGAGATTAAGTCTAAACTGTTTAGAGTAAAAAAGATCCAAAGCTAAGGCCTGGAACCTACCAGCGCTGATGCAGAATTTAGTACTCCCGAGGCACCCCGACTGCACCGTTGCATAATATAAAAGCAACGCACGGCCGTTGTGTGCGCCTGTGAGTGTGCTTGGTGGAACAGGCCTTTAAATCAGCATGCCGAGGTTAGTTGCAAAAGCTGAAATGAACTGAAATGCAAAGGTGAGGTAGGGAGAGTAAAACCAGGTAATAGAATACTGTGGATGGGGAGAAATAACCGCACCTCTTGTTTTATAAACCCCTATATCAAAAGATATTCTGATTTATATAATTTCCTGTTCAGACGATATAACAAGGTAAGGCTGACACTCTTTTTATAGAACGAGTTGATCCGAGGCATTGCCTGTGTTGTGATAATACTATCCTGAATATTTTCCTGGTATGCTACAACACATTTCATGATGTTAATCTGACGACAATGAATCTTAAAAAGAAAAGAGTCTGGCCTGATATCCTGCCTAAACCCAATCAACAGGATGTTTTATTTCCTCTGTTTTAGCTGGGCCGCGCTGCTGAATCTATAATGACAGGTCCTCTGGAGATTTTACTATTCATAGTGTTTGTTTCGTTTGAGTTGGATGAGGCGACCCCAGCCTTTGCTGTGATCACCCTCCTAATAATTATAATTCACTGCCTGATTGGTACCAAGCAAGGGGATCGCAGGTAAGTGGTTCATGGGGATATATTCTTATTGTATATTACATATCATCATAATCTCAATCCTAGTTGCCATGGTATCATTTTATCCTTACAGGAAATGGTCAATGCAGAAACTAAATGTTTAAAGGTCTTTCATGGCCATTTTTGCAGTTTACAGTTTTCAGGCCTATATATTGATTTCATGCGATATTAGTAAACAAATACGCGTTTACATAACCATAAAATGTCTATTTGGTTGAAACAGGTTAATATGTACATGTATTGACCATCGTGGAAAAATCTAAGCTGGCCACAAGAAAATGGTGTGAAAATCTCCATAAAAATAGTAACAAACCAAAATTACCAATATAAAGAACTTGACTACATGTATAAACAAGTTTCAAAAACGGGCAGAGATTTTTTTCTTCTAATTTTAAGGGCACTTTCCTATCTTGGTGAAACGTTTTAGGAGATCACTTGTGGTAGCATCAAGCACTGCAAAGCACCGTCTTTGACTCACTTTCCTATCTAGCCTTGCCCTGAGAGCCTGTGATATTACTAATTTTTCCATAATATCAACACGTGGACGACACACTGACGTATTTTTAATGGGATTGGCAGACGCAGAGCAGCGGAGCAGACGGACCGGCGAGCGGCAATGATGAGCGAGGTGCTCACTGCTATAAGAGTCATCAAGATGCAATGTTGGGAGCAGCCCATCACAGCTCGAGCAAGGCTCCTGAGAAGGTAGGTCAAACCCCAACGTTATGGATAAGATGTATGTACTCATTCTAGTTTTTAGTATCTTCTTGAATTAAAGGGTTTTAATATTTCAGTGGACAAATTCATCAAATTCGCTCTTATAGTGGGCTTGGGTCTACTGGCTTTATCTATTGCTACCACTCTAATATCATAGTGATTTGAAATGTCTGGTTGTGTGGATTATGCTTAAGACATATTGCATTCTGAATTTTTGAATTTGTACGTTCTTTTAATTTTTAGCACAGAGAGTAAGAAGTTGTTGCTGGCCGACACATGGATGTGTGTTAACCTGACAATGAGTTACCACACAGGCAGAATGTTTGTTTACGTCGCCACAGTCTCGTCACTCTTCTATAACGTGCAGATATCTCCACAAGTAAGCAGCACTTCTATTATGCTAATCAATTCAGGTTAATTAACCTATAATCATATTCTCATACACAACAACAGGACCTAGCGATGGGGACGACCCCACAGGACAAATCACATAGAATATGTTTGGAAAAGTAATACACATAGAACTATAATCAAATTGACATATCAAATAGTATTTATTCTCCTTGCCTTGATCATTTTCCAAGTCTTCTGATTAAATCTAATTATAGATAGAGCAACTGCATTTTTGGTTTAATTTAATAGTATCTGTTTATTTCATTTTGATATCAACTTTTGTGTTTCGAATTACTTTAGTGACTGACTTCCTGATGATAACCATAATCTACTAACAGACTCTAGTCAAACTAATTGTTCATTGGTGGCTTGCATCACAAATTGTAGGTTATATCTAACGTTAAAGCACAATACCAACGGGTGAATAGCTCACATACCAATGAGGTATATATTAAGAGTAATGATTCGAAGGTACTTCATTTTTCCCCTTCCTTCTTGCAGTCAGCAATAAAGATAATCGGATGGGTGAAGATGATAGAAATGTCTGTGCTTATAGCTCTGCCAGTCTTCTTTAGTGTCATTTTTGATATATCTGCCTCTGTCGGAAGAATCCAGGTAATCACCACAAAAACCTTTCATAATTTTCCTTAATGTTGAAACATCGGCATTTATATCTAAACGTATAAAGTTATAATGTTTATAGACACCAATATAACGGAAACGATGACACAACTTCATATATATAACGCCAGTTGTGAATAGGTATTTCAAGCAGATATGCATATCAAGTATCAGAAGTCAACATTCTCTATGACATAAATAGCTTATGATAGCATGCTTTTGTAAGAGAGAATACATATTTATCCTATCTCGTAAAAGTCTCTCAGGCTTAGTTATCTTACGAACTATCCTATTACCTATCCAGGACTTTTTACTGGACGAGGATGTCGAGAAAGACGACGAGGGAGAAGAAACCAATGGCTCATATGTTATGTTGAAAAACTTGTTTGCTTCATGGGATACGGATGGTGAGGTAAGGTGAACCTTAGAGGAGAATTCAAACCAATAACCACTATTAAAATATGAGTACATAATATATTAGCGTCTGGACGTATTAAGGACCATCCATAAAGTATGTACGCATTGACGGGGGTTAGAAATCTTGGAAATTTTGCCTAGGATCAAATCTTTCAGAAATTGTGCGTTCATACTTCATGGATGGCTCCTTACCAATCTCTACCACACATTGCCAACTAAATAAGTTATTCTGCGAAAGGACGTGATGCGAAGTAGTCAGTTCTGGGGTTACTCGTTGCATATGAGATGGACAAATGTTGGCCAGATCGACCCAAGCACCTCTTGTGCTTTCCATTCGAGGTATAGATTGTCATTCCATTAGGGGTATAATCTGTATCATGTCACCCTAGTACAAGTTCAGCCATAGGAATAACATCAAAACGATATGTGCAATGATCACTGCACGTAACGTGCAAATAAGACCTTATGGTCGTTGGCGTAATAATAGAAGAACTGGCTAATCAGTGGCCAGGATGTGAGTAGTAGACTAGACATCAACATGGAGATTTAAACGTTCCTATAACTTATCTTAAATATTCTGAAATTGTGATGCTATTCTGATGTCATTGAAAGAGGTAAATCCAGAACCGTACATAAATAATAAAATAGACAATACCCCACTCATTTGGATGCGCTGTCATTGCTTTTGCCTTGATGATGGTTTTCTTTCTGGGCATCATGGTTTTCGCCTTTGTGATGTTTTTCTCTATGGGCATCATGATTTTCAGTATGAGCATTATGGTTCTCGCTTGGTGATGATTTTCTTTATGTGCACCATGGTCTTGCCCTTGGGCAACATGGTTTTCTCAAAGGGCGTCATACTACCCTTCAACCATACTTCCCTTAATTCATAACCCATACGTACGTTTTTCTCACCGGAATTAGTGACGTTTTTCTCAATGGGCGTCAGGGCGCAATATCGTTATAATAGAAGCTTTGTATATCAACAAACCTAGGCTACCAATAACCAAATCTCATTTCTATATATGTTTATACCCTAGGTCGGAGATAATTTTCACCTGGCTGATGTCACACTAGAGGCTGGCAAGGTAAGGAATAACAATTAAACCCTACTTGCATTTCACACAATGTTCATCTAATACCTTGCATTATTCATAGTTGTTGATGATGGTAAATAGATCATACGTATTGGTTGCAGACTGGACGTATGGATGTTTAATGCCAAGGGATAATTCCATTGATGAAATGATCTAAACATTCGAATTTACCAAAATGGGTATTGGTGGGAAATCCAATGAGTGATAACGATTATTCTTTTCAGAATCAGCTTATAGTGGTTGCAGGACCAGTTGGCTGCGGGAAGGTTGGTACATGATGAATTATCTAATATAATTTGATATACATTGTACCACCTCGGGAAAATAGGGCATAACTAAAACGAACTGATATCGACATGCGACTTGTCCAGCAAAGGTGGATAATAAATACAATATAGACTGGTTTCAGATAAAAGGGGTCGCATGCTCCTCAGAGTTGACCCTACGCAATATCCTCGCATATGCTCGAATATTACTACGCGTCAACTCCTCGGAGCATACAGCCGCTTGTATCTGAAACCAATCAATATTGTGTATATATTCAACACTTAACGTATGTACATCATCGGGTGATAAAATAGTAATTCATGAGATTATATAAAATTTTGATATCAAAGTAGTTATTTTCACCGTCCTGGGCATGATATGCTTGTATGGTTCTGCGACACGTTACAATTTAATCATTGAGTAAGGTATGGCATATGTTTATAGGATTGATGTGTTACGTACCATTGTAATAAGCATAGACACGATACATATATCTTTGTAATGAGCTTCTATTGCAATAAGGAAGATCCATGTTGTAATAATAGCCAGTATCTCACTAGAGCTCTTTGCTGCTTGCTGTGCTTGGGGAGCTACAACTGAAGAGTGGATTCCGTCATATCAGAGGTCAAGTGGCTTACTTCCCTCAGGAGCCGTGGGTGACGTCAGGAACACTGCGGCACAACGTCACCATGGGAGCACCTTTCGATGAAAGTCGTTATTATGAAGTCATTAAAATGACCTGCTTGTCTGAGGTGAGATTTATGATGAGGCAATGTGAATGTCGTACCTCATTGTCATGAGCTGCTCCTAATCTCTTTTTTTCCTATTGGTCAAATATAGTCAATACCCATATCACATATTATCTTGAATATTAGAGAGGAAGGTAGGATGACCTATCGTATACATATATGTGATATGATCTTCACTAACACTTCTATTTCTACCTATTTCTAAACAATAAAGATCGTCTGGGTCATCACTTTGATTGAAGGAGGGTATTCCTTTCAAACAAATTACTCTAGAAATATATGTTCCAAAACTTCATTAGATGTCATGAACAAATAATCATATCCAAGCAGAAAATTCCAAAGTAGCATAGAGTACTGTCGTGTATCACTGTTTCCAACCCTACAGGATTCTATCCAATCTCCTTCATCTTCAGGACATGAGTAATTTTCCACATGGGGACTTAACACTTATTGGCGAACTTGGTCTGTCACTAAGCGGTGGTCAAAAAGCCCGCGTCAACCTTGCCAGGTATGTCAAATATTGATAATAGAAATTATAATGTAAGGAATGTGGCACAGACCCTGTATTCTATCTAGATATTTACATAGTCATTTTTTGAAAAGAGTCCCTTCACTAAGGGTACTTCATTACGTACGTTATTCATATCGAACAATACGATGCAGGGCACTCTATACGGACGCAGACATCTACCTTTTAGATGATCCCTTCAGTGCGGTGGACGCCAAAGTAGGATGGAAAATGTTTCACAGGTTAGTCACACATTCGTCTCATTGCCTTGATAGTACAGATATATTTACATGGACATGAACAGTATTGTTTATGGTTGCTTGGTCCAGAGTAGAGATACGTATTTTAGCTTTTTACAAGAAGTGCTCAAGTTCAAAGTAGTTTTTAGAAATAATTTGGATTGCTAGTGTATACTAGTATACATGATCCATATCAATAGACCGATGTTTAAAATGTTGAGCGGCTTACTTGGATTTGAGTATCCTTTTGTGTAAAACGATAATTGGCTTTATTTTAAATTTTCTAACGAAGATCTCATGATCATATAAGGTCAATGTAAAGTAGAACTGTGGATTATAAGACCCCTTTAAGCAATGGTGTCCTTCATTCTCCTTTCATATACATTTGTGGAGAATTTGCATTAAGTGAATGATTTCGTGACAATTTTAAGCCGATTTCTATTGCGAGTTTGTGTTTCTGATATTCCGACTGGATTACGTTGCAGCTGCATAAAGTATTATCTTAAGGAAAAGCTGTGCATATTAGTTACACATAATCTACAGTATTCTCACTTCGCGGACCACATCATTCTCATGGATAAGGTACGTCTAATCGGTATTTTTGCTGAATATGACTTCCTTGTGATAATTCATCCTGTTCTTGGATTGATATCAGGAGTAGCTATCAAAACCTTGTTTTGCTATTGTCTAATCCTTCTTCCCTGTTATTCTAACCTGACCTCTAAGTGATCGAGAAGCTAAGATGTTCCCTGGGTGGTGTAGGATCAAAACGTCCGACAATTTTATAAAGCCGAATGATTTGCATATTTTAACATAATCTAACTGTGATTTATTTTAACTAATTCCCAAGAGTGTAAATATGGCTTCCACATGTATCTGATTTCCTTGGACTGGTAGTTCTATTTTCTTATTCTTATTTGATTTACCCAGGGGTGTGTTGTCACTTCGGGTACTTTTCAAGACGTTTCAGGAAAAATGGATTTTGCAGAATATCTCAATGGAAACAGATATCTCAACACAACTTCAGAGAAGTATTGTATTTCAGGCATCGTTGAAACTCCCGTGCTAGAGAAAAATGGAATAGCACAGAATAACTCGAATGTGAAGTATTTAGGCCTACTATGAAACTCAAGATTGGGAGGCGTGTCACACTTTTTTTTTCTTTTTTTTTTTGTAACATTTTGCTTTATTGACATCTTTGAAATACATATAAGCATTCGTTTGTTGTTGGTTTTTTTGTCTTTTTTAAACAGCACAATCAGACATTTCCGTTCTTTATAGGAGTGTAATTTAAGCTTGAACTTTGCAATCGTCAATAAAAGGAGCCCACTGGCATCAATCCTGTGTCGGATTGGTATTCTTGTCAGCGCCTAAGAATAATAGCTAGCACTATTTTTGCGTTTTTTTTGTTCTCACACATCAAGTCGGAGTATCAATCCTAACCAGTACAAAATTAAGCAGCCATGGCCACATCCTCTGGCAACACTAATTGAAGTCAATATGACCTAGCTACCTAGATCAAGCAGGAGTAGATAGTATGATGATACACATGTGTCAATAAAACTGCTGAAAATTTCAAAATTAAAATAATGCATCATAGATTAGCATCAACAAGGGGATTTTGCAGGTTTTGAACACTTTGTCATGGCTGTGAGTACATGATACATTTTTCAACAATATATTGTTATCTTGTGTCTTTCAGGTGGCGGAAGTTGTGGAGGTGATGGCGGACGATGAGATGGGGAGGGGTAAGCTGTCACGTGATACAGTACTACACTACCTGTGGGCAGGTCGGGCACACGTTATCTTACCTGTATGTACCCTTCTCCTGTCTGTATCACAGGTAATACTCTCATCTGACATCTTAGTGATATCGGATGTTAATTGACTAGTTTCATTTTTCGTAATTACATTCATGATACGTTTCATAAACATAGTTTTCAATGGTTTTTGAGCGTGGGATACACGCTTAGGTCTATGTTAGGGAAAGGTTATATAGACCTTCAGTGTGCTGCAAAAACTATCTGCATGCCAACTATTTGACAATGGAAAATGTGCAGAAGGTGAACATCTAAAATAAGTGTCTCTGAAATGTGGCCAGCTGACCATGACCAATCCCAGTGGTGCTTGATATATTTGGATCTTAGAAACTAGTAATAAAAATGGAGAGTTGACTGGGTGCAAGTGGGCTATAGAAAATGACCCATAGACTGAATATAACCCAAACCTTAAAGTGTTTTCTTTGAAAATCCCATGCTCATTCATCAATGATAAACATACCATTTGGTCCTTGTACAAGAGTTCGTAGAATTAGATCGCATGATTCTGACTTGTTTAAACTTTGTTCAGATTCCAACTACTCCCTAGTGCCACAATAATGTTATTGATTTTATTTCATCATGGCATGAACTCAATGGCAATGATATAATAAAACAATAAACCCTGAGACCGCTTGCTTAGATACTTAATCTCAGAGATGAATATTGGAAACTGTTGGGTATATGTAAATATTACCATACTATACTTTGCGATAGCTTCATACCTGATATTGTCACGATGTATATTTCGCTTTCTTTTAGGCATGTGGTATATTTTCCGATTGGTGGATTACTCATTGGTAAATACTGTTCGACCTATTTTTCAAAATCTCTATACATCCCTCTTTATTTCATTATTTCTTTTGTTCCTTGTAATGAAATCGCTAGCTCTATTGATGTATAAGGGAAATCGGTACCATATTAACATATTAACTTTATTTTAGGATAGAATTGATAAGATGTGCAATACAATTAGTATTTGTAATTTCTCTTGAGTACAGTTTAACACCGTGGAATAATTAAGAATACCTATATTTCATTTTAACTCTGTATTTCGCAGGACTCTAATAGTGGTGGAGCCAAATAACAGGTCTGACACTAACCGGACACATCAGGTTGGCATCACAGATATGTCAGTCTCCAACACCACCTTCCTGGCCCTCTACACAGGGATGCTTTTAGTGTCCATGACGTCAGGGGTGCTGTGTGCAGTACTGACATGTAAAATGACGTCACTAGCTGCCAACAATCTGTACGACGATATGTTCACGCGAGTTCTGCACGCTCCCATGTCCTTCTTTGAGAAGTGGCCAGTGGGTATGTCATAACTAGTATCTTATAGAAGCCATTAGTTTTATGACAGTAAATACCAGTCATGTGTGAAATGATTCAAAGCCGATGACAAATCTGATACAATTCATCACATTTCCAGCAACAAAAGTGTTTTGCAATTATCGAGTCAATTATCATATTTTTAAGATAAATATGAAAACATCATTTCGCATGTGTTTCAGGAAGAATTCTTACTCGTTTCTCGAGAGATATGGGATTCATTGATGATATGATGCCCTTTTCCATCACATTTCTGTCAAACGTGAGTAGCATCTTGTTTAATAAAAGAATTTAGCATGGAACAAATTATAGTCGATAGCCTGTGTCTCTTTTAAATTCACAGGATTTATCATAATTATCTTTGTACAGAGTTCCAGAAGAAATAATTTGATGCAATTCACCAGTGTAAATCAAATGTACACCACTGATGTATGCTTCGATACGGAGTGTTTGCTACTATTGTAAATATTAGATTAGGTTTAACTACAAATTTTATATTTTATTTCTTACAGTTGCTTTAGGCGTGTTCTAACCAGCTTTATTTCCAATATTGAATTTCACGTACTTTCGTCAATTTCTTCTCGCTTTGTCGCTCAAGGCTTATACATTCACCCACAATCTATCTGCCGTAACCGTTCTCATTTTTCGTTGTGATTACTAACTATGAGTTCAACTGACCAATCAGGAGCTGGCTAACATCATCGGCGCTCTGACGTTCACAGCTGCCATACTTCCGTGGACGCTGGTAGCGAGCGTGTTATTCGTCCTGTCGCTAATAGCCATACGTCAATACGTCATGGCCGGCGCCAGGGATATACGTCGCCTTGAGGCCAACAGTGAGCTCTGATACACCTCCTCATTCTAAATGGGGGATCTCAGTACACATGTTGTATTGTCTAACTTGTAGGATTCTATTGTATGGCCTAATGAAATGCATCAACTGCAAATGGGACAATTTTATGGAGCCATCCATAGATTATACTATAGGGGAAACCTATGCAAGTTTAGGATCAGAGCTCGTATCCCACCGAATTTGAATCGCGTGATAATTCAAAAGGCAAAGCCACATAAATTACATAATAATTCAAACGAGATGGGATCGAGCTCTGACCCTAAACTTGAATAGGTTTCTGAATTCATCTCACCATTCACATTGGCCAATGGGCTAACATTTTGTACCTAATCCCCAATTCAGTATTTTTCTAAATACTCAATTAACGTTGGATACGAGTTCCGAATATCAAGTCTATGGGGGGGGGGGGGGGGGGGAATACCAAGGGTAAGATAGATACACGTACAAGTACACGATATAGAGACGGGGGTGGAGCGTTCAGAAATTTCAGAGATTTTGCGTACAAACTTTATGGATGGCCCCTATCCAATCTCAAAATCGTATACATGTCTGAATAGCGACATCCTTTTGTACACTAAAGTAGTATCGTTGGGCTTTCAGGAAGGAGCCCGACCTTCACCTTGCTTTACTCGTGCATGAAGGGCATTCACGTGATCCGGGCACACCAGCTGGAGGAGCGCATGGTCAGTGAGGCTCATGATGTAGTGGACGCTCACACGGGAGCGTGGCACATGCTGTTGGCATGCCAGCGTTGGCTGGCGGTGAGGTCAGACATGGCTGCCTACTTCTACCTGACCTTAGTTCTCCTACTCATGCCCTTACTACCCTTCGATGGTAAGCAATATAGGACCTTCCATTATTACTTATAACAGACGTGACATGGGTCTGATAGGACCGGCATGGTTGATACTGCATGACTCATCTGCAGCATTATATAGACTTATGATATTTTCTTTTTCCTGTGACAGGGCCTTCGGCTTCATCATTCAGCTTAGCCTTGTTCTACCTGATTCGTTTAATCGGTACAACAGCCATCTCAACCCGTGAGTCAGCCGATCTGGAAATCCACGTAAATAGCCTTTACACTTCTTAAATATGACGAAACACGCAAATCCTACTGCTTCCCAAATAAGGCATTCCTCAACCATGTGCCAGGGCAGATCCATTAAAATATTTGCTCGTTTTTATATGTATCGACGAATTTGTCTATTTAGGTCCTGTGGCGTTATACACATCCATCCTAAAGCGAATTGCTAATTCAGCGGATGCAGGCTACAAGAAACTCGCCCATATAGAAACTTATTTTGAAAAATATATAAATATTGGTATAGCAACAAACCTACACAAGACAAAGCAATTCGTACTAGCATATCAGGAGTAACATAAAATCTAATTTGATTCTATATATTGATTTTATTTGTTTGAGAGTGGGACTTTAGATTATGAATACACGCTTTAATGTATACATAGGTACACGTTTTTTCCTTTCCCATTTGGTGTAGATGATGTGTGTGGAGCGGGTCCGCCAATACAGCCTGTTACCACAGGAGGCGTCCCTCTACACAGCCCTCAGACCGCCTTCCACTTGGCCGTCCTATGGTGGAGTTCACCTCTCCAATGTCTCCGTCTCCTACTCACAAGGTCCCAAGGTGCTTAAAGATATCAACCTGAAGATCCAGCCTTATGAGAAGGTAACATCATCACAGTATGTTAAAGCTCAGAGAGCACAGTGGGCATTTTCTCTTCCTGGGTAACCTTCAACACAATACTATTCTATAAGGTCATGGGAAGGCAATTCCGTGTTTAAAAAGATACGATATTTATATAGATGTCGTGAATGATTCTTGACTGATACTTAAGAGTAGTTACTGCACGATCTGCAACTGCCTAGTCGCTGGTTCAGCCTCAAGAATTTGGTATTCTATTTTCATTTATGCAACCGCTCATAAGTTGTGAGTATGAAGGTCCTTGCTATATCCCATGCGCCCTTTTTTGATTTGCCAAGGACTGTGTAGTGAGATACTTAACCTGACTCCTATTGGGTAATAATGCATAATGGTCCACTCCTTTTCTACACCTTTAAATCAGGATGTATCAGCTATTTGAATGCAATGTTGAAATCCGTTCAAAATATACCTTGGAAGACATGCTGGCGTTACACCTAATTATGTAGATTAACGCCGACTGGAAACAAATATGTATATTTTCTTAATATTCTTGGAGGCTAGTCAAATGACACGTTTGGTGTACTTGTCAGCAGATTGGCATTGTGGGAAGAACCGGATCCGGAAAGACTACACTCATGATGGCGTTACTTCGCATACAGGAACCGGAAGGTCACGTCATCATAGACGGCATCAGCACCAAGGACCTTGGACTGGCAGACATCCGGAAAAACATCTCTGTTATACCACAGGTGAAAAGCCAGATTAACAATCAGTATATATATGAAAATCCAATTTCTAAGAGTAAACCCTGTTCACTTTTACCATGTATGCACAGCAGGCATATAAGTAACAAAACCTGATGATGGCCGTCTTCATGTAGATTCACCCCATGTATACAGTTTTCGGGTATGTAAACCTAATCATATTCAGATACAAGTTTGTCATAATCATGATTTCATTTTGAGCGTTTTGACTGAGTCCTCCCTAACTTTACAGGATCCTGTCCTCTTCAGTGGTACTTTGAGAAGCAACATCGACCCATTCTCTGAATACTCAGAAGCAAAGATACAAACAGTTCTCAGACAGGCAGGTTAAGCTTCATCATTCCACTCCTTTAATGGGTGACAGAGGCTGGCGGCGCACATTGCAGCTACAATTACTACCTTAAAATTATATCCTTTCCTGTTAATGTTAGAATAACTCTGCATGAGATGATCTCTCCTATTCTAGAGTGGAAATCACACGGTGGGATTCATGTTCCTTACATGGTTCAAAATCTCACGAGATTCTGTTCCTTTTTAAGGTAAATGCCACCAATAGGATTTGTCTCAGACAAACACCCTGTGAGGTACATGAATTCCATCGTGTAAATCCCACTAAAGACTCATATTAGCCATACCCTGTATCAACTTTTAGATTCTATAGAAATACCAAAGATATTTGTTAAAGTATTAACGTCACATTCAAGTAATAATTGGATTCCTTTGGGAAATACCCATTACTTCTGGCGTCTGCGTGGCAATTATGGCATTACTTGTCAATATTCTACCTACATCATGCCTTTCGAACAGGTACCTAACTGAAATAGAAACTACAAAAAACATCATCCTATCGATATTATGTGAAGGCATACCCTTTTCCGTTATTTTTTTATGTAGGTTGAATTGTGGACAACAGTATCTGAGATGAAACATGGACTTGATACCGAGATGTTGGAAGGTGGAGGGAACTTTAGCGTCGGTCAAAGACAACTGCTCTGTCTAGGCAGAGCATTATTGAAACAGAGCAAACTTCTCATAATTGACGAAGCAACTGCCAACGTTGATCATAGGTAACTAAATCTTAGTAGGTCATTGTTAAAGAGGGAAAACGAATTAAATGTAGACCTAGGATACATTCATGCGCCCACTGTATTTTTGAAGTACCAGTACCTGCCAACATCAAAATATATGATATGTGGCTATATATCTCATATAAGATAGGATTAAAGTGACCTGCCATGAGGGAATGTCGGGTTATACGCTCGACCACGGGACAATCATTTGATTTTCGTGACATTCCAGAACAGATCTGTTGATACAGAAGACTCTGAAGGAGGAGTTTTCTAACTGCACTGTGCTCAACATTGCACACCGACTTCACACCATAATTGACTATGACCGGGTGCTGGTGAGTTCGGGCAATCGCATTTGCCTTACATCTTTAATATGTTGTAAGGAGCATATAGTCATATGTAAATGACCCTATTGGAACAATGCATCTTCTCGTTAATATGCTTGACCATGAGTCACCGCTATTCTAACTAGAAAGTAGAATACCGCTAAGTGTACCAAACTCTGTTCTGAATAAAGTAAGCCGCGTAAGGCCTGGCGTCCACCTACTACGATAGAAATTTAGACCTACCGATATGGCACCGATACAAAAAGCAAATATCGGAGATATATGGGGAAGCGGCAAAAAATTAGACATATGTCTAGACATGCCAATCCACCACGCATTGTATGGGGTTTTTATCGGTGTCTAATCGCAGAAACGTGGTCAACTGCCCCGATATTAGGTGACCTTCCGACGCGATTTTGATTTTTATATCAGGAGGTGCATCGTAGACCATATCGTAGTAGGTGGACGCCGGGCCTTATGAGATGTTACCGACGTAATATAAGAGTCCGTTCAGATTAATGGTGGTCCGCTAACCCATTCGCTACGCCATGTTGCCTGGCTTAGTATGCTATGATGCTTCGAGGTATTATTGGGCCCAATGCGCTATGATGAAGTTTTTTTTTAAATTTAAGTTTTTGCTATTTTTTAATGAAATTAAGCTTAAGCTTTGATAGTATTTTCCAAACTTAGGTAAAGAAAATACAATGATTCGTATTATCAAGGAATTGTGGAATGATTTCACAATGGTTATGTCGAAATAAGACTAAAGATAGCTGAAAACCACGTCACATTGGTTAGCTCCAAAACCGGATGAAATGACATTCGGATAGAGTATTTCAGGCGTGCATCTTTCACCAGGCAGTGTATCGAATGTGTTAGAGACTGAGAAAGGTGTGCATGTGTAGTAAAGCACTTGTGTATTCATTGTAAAAAAAAAACCAGGTATGATCATACGTTGTGTATAATTCACGTCAGTAATGATCCATGACAGGGAGGATTGTTTTTCTGTTATTCGTACAGGTGTTGGATCATGGTCGTGTTGTGCAGTGTGATCACGCCCACACCCTTCTTCAAGACGCCAGTGGCCTGTTTTTTGCCATGGTAACGCAGACAGGCACTGGTTACGCTTCAGACCTGAGGGAGCAGGCGTCCCAGGCATTCCTGACTACCCGTGTCGACGAGAAAAAACATTAGCCAGCTTCTTATAGGGACACACTAATTTTATGTATATCTGTTTATTATGCTCCGGACTCCAATTCTTACCCACAACCCAGCGTGTACCATTACCATATGATAAACCATCGAGCCTCCGAGCTCTGAGGGGGACCAGTGTCCTGTTAGCTCTGCTGAGCCTCATTAAAGAGGAATCAGGAAACTACCATATTCATACAGTGTTATACGTGACTGTTGGAGATTAATGTACACACACCAGCATATCGTCCTTTTAAAAAGATGTTAATGTGCGTTGTTGCAGTTTTGGTGCCATGTAAGCTTTTATCAGGGACTATATCGACGAACATGAGGCCAGCATCCTGCTACTTGGTGCCATGTAAGCTTTTATCATGGACTATATCAACGAACATGAGGCCAGCATCCTGCTACTTTAACACACAGAGAACACCTACCTACACTCCCAGGTCTGTAGAGGGTGCCACAGTCCTGCAGTTGTTCCCCTGGGTCTGATGTAGTAGCACTGCAATTGCAGTGCAGCTTTTATGTATATATAATCATTTCAATTGATGGCTTCGACTACAGTATGAGTCATCATTATAATATGAATAAAATGTGAATAAACGAATTGGGACTTGAAACCGTCCATGTAATGGAGGAAAAGTTGGTTCTGTAAGAAAGCCACAATATTGTTAGATCATTTGGTAGTTGTACTATTTTCGATTTTATGGTATTAGTTGTGATAACAAATATGGACTCACATTAGCACAATGTCAAAGTTTGAAAAACTTTTAAATGTATTAGCTTTATGATACTAATGGTTAGGACTGGAAGAGACCTTTCTAGAATACTTTTATTCGTGGTCGTATCTCTATTCCTAGTGACTTTTAACTACCTTAAACACTCAATTTATTAGATATAATAATTAGATTATAGAATATGAGTGGTAGGATTGACGGTAGAAGTACACACTCGGGGACAGGTACTAGTGACTATGTACAGTTCTAGGGGACGGGGAATTGTCCTCTGAACTCAAAATTCGAAGGTTTATCATGTGATATTATTTGCTATCATTGATATTTTTAATTCTATTATTTAGAATATTCTTTGAAAATTTCAAGTTTATTGTTAAATCTTTTCTTTTCGAAAACAATTTTATGAATATCCAGTAAATGATGCCTTAAGGCATCATCCGCCCCCAGCCGGTTGATGCCTTAAGGCATCATCCGCCCTTAAAGGGAAATTAACTCAATTTATTAGATAGAATGATCAGATTATCGAATATGAGTGGTAGGATTGACTGAATGTCTTGTTTATATATATTCCCCTCTGTTTATGTCACGACGCCAGTGAGGAAGAACGTCCAAACCGATAATCTTTTTTTCTCTGGTACAGAAAGACTTCTAACACCTTTCAGTGAGAAGTGAACCCCGCGGGCTCGATACCATACACACAAACTTAGAAAATATCTTTTAAATATTGATAATCATTGTACGTCGATAAATTGTTGTGAGATTGGGGTGGGAGTTAAGGAAAAAAGGTACATTCTCGACATGATCTGCTTTGAATTTCAGCCCCAAATAGATCACCAGACCTAGGATTGACGACTGGAATTCCATGAGACTGAGATTCTTATTATGTAGAGGAAACTCAAACCTATTTTTTTTGTACCTCTACTTAGAGGTACTTCTTCTCGTCCATGTTGAAAACGAAATGTATCATTGTTATCAAAAATTCATATACAGTTATGGATTATTGACGTATTGATGCACTGGACTTATGTCATCTTCAAGTATTGTCATCAAATCTAGAATATTCTGAGAACTACTGTATTGTCAAGCATGTTACTTTCAATCATTCGAAAGATTATGAGTGCTAAAAATTATGGACTGTAAAAATTCACATGACATAATATATTATCATTATCCCAATTTCATTTCCATGAAGGTCTGATGAAGGTTGGTAAACACACACACCAAAATAATTGGATGTAACAATTCTGAATTATTAAAGTTTGATGAACTCGAATTCTTGGAATTGTTTTCTTATTCTATTTGATCTTGGACTTGACCAGACGGTAACTGGACTGATGGCTCGATGGAGTGATGGCGCCACTTTGGACCGATGGCAACATTTCTTTTATATTCTTTCTTCAACTTTATGCCACTATGAACCGTAGAGGTGGTTTCAATGATTAAGTTATTAATGGAGGAGTCATTATTGTGAGGAGGGGATGTACATGATTTTCTTTTCTTTTTTTTTGGGGGGGGGGAGGGAATTTCTGGGGGTGCAACTTCTTCCTGGTACTTCTTCGGAGGGTGGGCGATTTTTTGTATCCTCATGGGGATGTGAGACTAATTAATAAGATTGATGAGGGTGGTGCTACATATTTTCTTTTCATATTTCCATGGAGAGCTTTTTAAAGAGTATTCTGGTGGGATGGGGATGGGCAAATTTATTTTCTGTGGAGGGGTGGGGTAATGTGTTTTAATATATTGGGTATTAGGGGTTTCTATAGGTATTTTAATGTTGGGAAGGTTATATTTATCTGTATATGTCCATGGGTTTTTGTTGTTTTTTACTGTCAGGGGTGGGGAAATTTTCCCTATCAATTCTGTGGGGTTGGCTGGTTTTCTTTATTTTTAAAGGGGTGGCGGACTTCCTTTGTATTTCTGTGGGGGTGGGGGTTAAAAAAATGTCAGTTCAGGGCACTGCACGTTTTTCTCCTTTTATTTCTATGGCTTTATTTCTTGTATTTCTATTGATCCAAATTTTTCAGTGAGAAGCAACTTCTTTCTGGTACTACTGTGAAGGGAGTTTTGAACCAAAAATGTCCGGGGAGGGTGGGATGGGGAGATAGCAGGTTGTTCTTTTTCCATAGGGGTATACTTTCTCAGATTATTAATATTCAGAGAAGTTATTCGAAAACTGGAATACAGATTCTACTAGGAATTAGTTTAGATTCCAAATTTTTAGAACCAAGAATGTCTGGGCTCTGCTGTCCGAACTTGTGGTACTTGCTGGTTCTGTATAATCTAGAGGGAACTAAATGATATAACCTACAAGAATATTTACCCTATACTGCGGATCGATGAGAATCTTGACTGTTTGAGAGGGAACCATTGATTTTGCAAATCCGCGTATTGGCAGGTAAAGATGGATAGGGAAGATCAATCAAAAACAGCCTTCACTACTCATCAGGGGCATACCATAATTACATTTGGCTTCTGTAATGTGCCAGCATCATTTGAGTCTATGATGGATCAGATGTTGCATGGTCTATAGTGGATGAAATGTCTGGTTTATCTGGATGACATGATAATCTTCAGGAAAACTTATGTTCAGTGTCTGGATAACCTGAAGGAGGTATTCAAGAGAATACAGTTGTATGGCTTAAAACTCAAACCCCACAAGTGTAAGCTGTTTAAACGCTCTGTGGAATACTTGGGAAGTACAATCTCAGGTGAAAGTATCCGAGCTGACCCTTCTTATCAAGTTAGAGGTAGTGGCTACTTGGTCACAACCCCAGACTGTAAAAGATATGATATCTTTCTTTGGATTTTGTTTGTACTACCGCAGCTTTATCCCCATTATAGCATTCTGTAAAGCAGGAATGTTGAAGGAGATTGAATGGAATTTAAGCTGAGACTGCTTTCTCGGAACTGATGAGGAAGTTAACAGAGACTCAGGTACCCACTGCTTAAGGGGCAGTTTATACTTGACACCTATTAAAGCAATAAAAGTATTGAGGAAACTTTGTCTCAGATACAGGACGGTTCAGAAGTCCCCATAGCATTTGCCAGCAATAGCCTGAGCAAGAGACAAAGGAACCACTGCACTATGGTACTCAGAGGGAAAATTTAGCTGTAGTGGTGTATGTAAGGAAATAATAACACTTTTTACTAGGTGGAGATTTTGTCCCATGTACAGACTATTCTTCTCTCAAATGGCTCTTTATTTTTAAAGATGCCATGGGAATGATTGGGAGATGGCTGGCGACTATCTGAGTTTGGATTAAAGAATTGCCAGATAGAGCACAGACCTGAAAAAGCTCACATCAACACAGACTGTCTTTATCGAAGGCTGGTATGCAAGTGTGGACGTCCCAACTGTGTAGACTGTGGAGAGCATGAGGCTGTAATGGCCGCTTTGCAATCCCTGAAGAAGCCAGACCCAAGGTTCTATCAGTGGACATTAGAACAGATCCAAGACGCTCAACAGGCTGACCAGATTTGTCCCGGCTCTATTTTAAAAACTGCTGGACAATGGGCTCTAGACCAAAATGGCCAGAACTCTCCATCGAAAGCCAGGAGTTTCAGGACCTCTGCAGTCAATGGCTGAGGTTGACGTTGTATCACTCACTAATGCTCGTGTATTACTAGCCTACTACTACTAAAAAAATTGTTTCTTATCACCAAGCCATGAAAAATATCACAAGGGCGCTTTTTTTGGGTGGATCATAGATGGCTTTTGAAGTGTCATAATATTGACTTTAGACAAACTTATTTAGGTCATATCTTGCACTTTCACTGTAAGTTCTTAATATCTCATTCATTTTACTGTGAGTAATTGTCTCTGTATTAGATGTTTATTATAACCCTGTGTAAGCAGTCACCCCATGTAAGTAGACACCCCGCGTTAAGGGTAATTTATTTCAGTACAAAAATCCATTTAACCCTGTGTAAGTGGTCACTTCAGAGGGATGCCTTATCAAATATGCCTGGATTATGTGGGGACAACATGCTAGATTATCTTGATTTTTTATTTTAGCTTGTGTATTGCCTGGTGTCTAATTGTCTAGACACCAGACTACCAGCCTGCATGGGCTACTGCAGGTGTCAGGTAGGTGTCTGTGTGGTTATAACAGTTTATCTCACCCCTGATATTTTTTCCCCATAGACTTAAGATTAGGAACTTGTATGCAATACCCGTTGAATATTTAGAAAAAAATACTCAATGTGGGATTGTGTCACAAATGTTAGCCCATTATTCAATATGAAGGGTGAGATAAATTCAGAAACCTATGAAAGTTTAGGGTGAGAGCTCGATCCCATCTCATTTGAATCACTATACAATCGACATGGCTTCGCCTTGTGAATTACTATGTGACTCAGGTTGATTGGATACAAGCTCTCTCCCTAAACTTCCATAGGTTTCCTCTGATACTGTGATAGACTTAGGCCTACCATCGACAGACTGAAAACTGCATGTAATGGCTCAGTCACACCGAGAAACGGAAGAGTTACGTAAGAGTACGGACGTGTCGAGCGTGATCCGGTGGCCTCCGTAGGCAAAAGTTGAACGGAAGGAGGCTCCCGATGCAACGCACCGGAGGAGAAATGGTCAAGTTGCGTACAAATACGGATGAGTTGCGGAAGAGTTGCGGAAGAGTTGCGGAAGAGTAACGGACAATTACGGAAAGTGGTACGGAAGAGTAACGGACGCCAAATGAGGTTTAACGTAAAATTGCGGAAGAGTTACGGATATTTACGGAAGAGTAATGGAAAGCTTGCGGAAACTTTACGGAAGCATATATCCTACATCCCTACACCCTACATCCCTACATCCCTACATCTGTATATCCCTACATCATACACCCCTACATCACTACATTCTACATCCCAACATCCTACATCACTACATCCAAACATCCTACATCACGACATCCCTACATCCTACATCACTACATCCTACATCACTACATCCTACATCACTAGGCTACATCCTACATCATTACATCACTGCATCACTACATCCAACATCCACACATCCTACATCCTACATCACTACATCCTACATCACTACATCCTACATCACTACATCCTACATCACTATGTGGATGTAGTGATGTTGTGATGTAGTATGTAGGGATGTAGGATGTGGGGATGTAGGGATGTAGGATGTAGTAATGTAGGGAGTAGGATGTGGGGATGTAGGGATGTAGGATGTAGGGATGTAGGATGTGGGGATGTAGGATGTAGTGATGTAGAATTTAGGGATGTAGGTTGTGGGGATGTAAGATGTAGGGATGTAGGAATGTAGGATGTGGGATGTAGGATGTGGGTATGTAGGATGTAGTGATGTGGGTATGTAGGATGTAGTGATGTACGATGTAGGGAAGTAGGATGTAGTGATGTAGGATGTAGGAGGTAGCACATCCCTACCTATATATCTAGTGAGAAAGCTCTCCGTAATGCTTCCATAACACAACCGTAACACAACTGTAACACAAGAAATACCTCCGTTCCTTTACCGTTATTCTGCCGTTTATATCCGTTTGTATCCGCAAGTCTTACGTTTCTCTTCCGTTATACATCCGCAATGCTTCTGTAAGCATCCGTTAGGCTTCCGTTGACATACGTTGCCATCCGTATACATCCGTAAATTGTCCGTTAGAAAAAAAAACCACGGCTGAAAAACGGAAGAGCAACGGAAGAGAAACGGAAGAAAAAGGAAAGAAAATGGAAAGAAACAGAAAGAAACGGAAGAGTAGCCTAACGGAAGAGTAACAGAAAATGTATCAGTGTTCTTCCGTAACCTCTCCGTTCAAGGTTTTCAACAGGTTGAAAACTTTGACGGACCTCTTCCGGACCCCTGCGGATGTGTACGAATGCGAACGGAGCGATACGGAGGTCCAACGAAGGAGTTGCGTAAGAAAGCGGACGTCAACGGATGACCATTTTTTTCTTCCGTTTCTTTCCGGTAGGCTTCCGTAACCCCGGTGTGACTGAGCCATAAGCAGACACCCCACATATTAAAGCAGACACATTGGCCAAGAACCGAGGCTGTCCACTTCAGCGGTGCCTATTCTACCTAGATCTAGATACAGATAATTGGTTACCGGTACACTTGGTGTATCACTTTTGCCAACCACGGTGAATGCATTCCTGACATAAGGAGCTTATTTCTAAAATTTGATAACCCGGGGAACTAGCGTCGTGGCCAGTGTGTGAACACGCCGTCTGGTGATAGTTGGCCGCACCAATTTCAACGTGCTCCCTAGCAAACGATCGAGGAACCAGTGTACTTCCACTGTTTGTTAGCTGGTTGCTGTCTGTGCTGTTGTGTGATCATATTTCCGCCGTGCCCAATGGGTTCGGCTATGTTCGCAAATGCTGCACTCATTTCTAAGCCAAACCACGAATGAAACATTACCTCTTGAATAGTCAGAAATCTATATCAATATCTGCTTTCAAGCAGAGATATATTACAGCCTAAAATTGCAGTTCATTATTCACTGCTGAACTCATGTGTCCTACTTCCGTGTCACATAAACATGGCGGACACGTTGCAAAGGATGTCAAACCCCAAAGTTATTCGAGAGAAGTTGACGTCATGGGACGCAAAAACAGCTCCTGTAGCCCCCTTGTCAGATAAACAAAAGGACAGTTTTATGGAATTAACCACTCTGTCTTCAAATAGGCCCCTACCGTTGGAGGTAAGCGCAATTGGGTGTACCTGACACCGGCTCGAATGCCCGGCTTTCGTGAAGTTATGGGTTCCGTACGTCAACAAATAGGTCTCGTTCCCCCTCCTAACTGCTATGTTTATAAATTCTAATACACACTCCCAGAATTGAAAGGCATTACCAACAGTGGTGTAGATACACACTCATTTTACCTCTCAGAATAATGTCCATAGAAGTTTGAAATGATATACATTAAAAAAAGGTCACAGGTTGGGGAAGGTCTACTGAAGTCTGAATGAACATGACTCAGATTCAGAAAGAGTCGAAGATTCAAGTTGATAGAGGTTTCATTTTAATATCGTGAAGCTACCAGCTGAAGAAACAATTCTTGAAACGTCAGTCGGATGATGGTCGGGCAAAGTCTGACTACATAGCCTAACCCTCAGACTTTAAGGGAAATCGAGAGAATGATGTTACAGCTCCCTCTGTGTATGTACCCGGTACTGTTGAGATTGTAAACAAGATCACTAGTGCCATCCAGATCTTGAATACACTTATCTGTTTCTAGATCTGTCTTCTATGTTCATCATGGTATTTAAGATAACGAATAAAAGTTTCAGTAATATTGTGAAATAAGCATGCATTTGATTGGCTGATCATCAGGTATTGTAGACACTCTTCAGCAACTAGGACCAATTGAAAAGTGGGCGTGGCTTATCAATACGTATTAATATTATTTCATGAAGATATTTGTAAATTGCTATCTCAGTTACCACTCGACGATTTCCCGACCGTTGCGCGCCCTACGCTGCCAGCAACAGATGGTGATATCAGGATAAAAGAGTTTCAGGATTTGCACCCGGAAAAAATAGAAAATGCGCAACAGGTATATAATTTTATTCTATTTCTGCCTCCCCTCAAACTGCGTGTACTTTCATTGTGTTTTGGATAAATCTAGACAGGATACGCTATAGCTGTGTCAATTAGAGCATGTCTAATAGCTGAATATAGGTAACTGTGTGAAGATGTGATTTTAGGTGTTCACTCTACGGTGCAAGTAAATTGTGGGCTCAGGTGTGCCAGCCTTTCTGTAGTCTAGAAAATGATATTCAATTTAGCGATCCTGATGGACCATATAGTTAAACGTGTTTTTCTCTTTTTCAACGTTGATATCTTTTTACGTCGGCCAGACATGAGGGGTTTCTGCCTTGTTTCCCCAAATTTCAATGGAAATTAACTCTTTTGTGAATCTATAGTATATTGATAAGTGTCAATATCACATTTTGACGGTGATGTAATGCAACAAAGGCTGTGGTTCTAAGTCGTCACATATCTCTATTTTTGTCAGATATGTTTTCATTCTTATTTCACCTGACGATGTGTGTATCGTTTTAGTTTTTCTCCTGGTTTTCCGAAGTTGAGACGAAAATGCAAGCAGAGGATGAGTTACCACAGAGGTGAGTACGTTTAACCTGTGTTTGTTATTTTCTATCGTAATGAAAACAAATTGTTCTTATGAGAACAACCAAACCTTTTCTAACAAGTACCATCTATATTGTTTCTAAAAAGGTTGAGTAGCTTTAAAACGTTATGAATCCTGATATGTGAACATAAATTTTTACAACATTGTAACAGTGTCTTACATGGTATATACATATTGTATCAACTAAGTTGATCAGCTATAAAATTTACAAATCCTGATATGTGAACAAATACTTTTATGGCATGGCATTACACTGTTGTAACAGTGTCTTACATGGTACTTCATGTGAATTGTCTGCACATCAGGAACTACATCCAAGAGCTGCACGCGCACCGCGATGAGTGCGACCAGGTGGTGGAACAACTGGCCGGCGCATTGTCGCACCTTGACGAACTGCGCGACAAGTACATCCAGGTGTCGACTAAGACGAACGCGCTGCACGAGGCGTGTGAGCACCTCCTAGCGGAGCAGGTGTGTGTCTGACGAGTGGGGCAAAAGTGTACTCAAGGGAAAGGGGATTTTTCGGTTTACCCTGTTCTACATAAACAAGAAAAAACAAAAATCAAGGAGTGCTAATCATCTTTAAGTAATCCACGTGCAATGTATAAAAAGACAACAAATCTAGTTTCACTTTCTGATGCATTGTATTAAATTGTATTTTTTAAAGATCTTTGTCTCAATTAGTTAACATCGTTCTTCCAACAAACTCGATCAAGGTGTATGAACGTATATACTACAAGAATTTCTTGCTCATTTATAAGTAAGAAACTATATAGGCGTAATATATATAAACTGAATATAGCGATGATGAATGATAGTAGGTCGTCGACGCCGTGCACAATGACATACGTTGTTACAATGATTGTTAACAGGCAATCGTAAAAGGTCTTTAGTCGGCATCAGATGCGTCCTTGTGTAGATTTTATAATTATTCATCTGTTTGCTTTCCTTGTGAACCCTAAAACCTAATTTCATGTTCTATTCAGACGAAGCTGGTTAATACGGCTGAGAGCATCAACAGCAAATTGGCCTATTTCAACGAATTGGAGAGAATTTCAAGCGTAAGTAGAAGACGCTTCATGATGATCATTAGAACATGTAACAACGATGTTATCACCGGATAAAGCCGTCGTTGGAACAGGACATCAATAAAAATGTCTTTGTAAGAAGATGAAAATAGTACAACAAAACGACAATATCTATAATATATAGTTGGTATTTATTCAGAACCAATATTTTGACCAAAGACATTGTGGAAGGTGTTCCTGTTACTCACAGTTGATTTAACAGTAAGTTGTATTATCAAGCGAGTATCAAAGTGACGTGTTTGATAATGATTCGATTGTAATTTGTTACTTCGTATATCTGCTAATCTGAAGTTAATGCTTGACATTACAGAAACTTGGGTCGCCAACGTTGACGGTTACTAATGAGTCTTTCGTCCCCATGCTGTCAAGACTTGATGAGTGTATAGCATATATCCAGAAAAATGTAAGTGTGCTGTAACTTAAACATGTAATAATTCTTTGTATGTCTTGCACGTGATCGCACAATTTGTATTTCTATGATAAAAACAGGTAACATTTCAGACTCTAATAGATGGTAGGGGACACACATAGTTTATGGATAGGCATACGAATATTACAGGAAAGGATAAAATCCCCCATTATGCCAAGCATGCAAAGTGCCCATAAATATCCACCATATCCTGCTGAATTGTTAAAAGTTACAAGAAAATAGAAGAAAGTACTTGAAAAAATAGTAACAACATGCAAATCTTGTTTGAGACTATTCCAAAGAAAGATTTAATCAGGTTTTTGAAAGAGACAAATCTCTTTGATTGTTCACGAAATATTTAGAAACATTGAAATATATCTATGAAAGTGAAAAGCTTTTATCAGTGATAGTCCCTATATACCCTCAGGGTTCCCTTGGACGTTAAACCACAGGCATACACGCAATTAATGATAGGCAAGTTGAATAGTAAAAGAATTAGCCGAAAAAAGTCTCTTTATCCTAAAGAAGGTTCTATATGAATAGATACTGTGTCTTACGCTGTCATCATTTCTATTTTGAGACGAAGGTATCTTGGTACCAGGTCTGATCAAATATGACCACACCTTCCTACTTATTACAAGTAATATTACCAGTGAAATTCTAGAACAGTCGTTGGGTTTTCTTTTTATTTCAACTGTTGAAAGATTCTGTTTATTGACTGTGTATCTATAAGTCAGATAGTGTAACGTGTGTGGATATTTTTCCTGACAGAAGTGAATATTGTGCATCTAACAGTCAGATAATGTGATGTTTTTGTTGATAGCCGCAGTACAAGGAGTCGGGCGTTTACACATCACGGTTTAAACAGTGTCTGTCGCGTGCTCTGAACCTCGTCAAGACGCACGTCGTCAACATCCTTCAGAACGCCACGCAGCAAGTCATGCCCAGAAAGGTACAGTCAAGCTTAATCTTACGTGTTTCAGTTTACACGTAGGGTATGCAGTACTCTATGATTACCATATTTATTCTGCAACATCAACCACGTAAAGTATAAACATTAATTGGAGTGTATTTATGTATAATCATTGTATCATGTTTATTCTTTTGACTCTCTATGGCCTTCGCCTTCCGGTTATCATTCTCCCAGGAAAGTTTTGTTTTATTTCGAATATATTTTGTTCTGTAATTCTTTGGTGGGTTTTTTTTACAAATCCATATGTATATTGCTTATATTGCATGAAATACCGGTACCTCTTTACGTCCGTAGAAGTATGTTAGATCACCTTGTAAGATACAGAAGTACATGTATTCTGTAGTGAATGATTCATTGTTAATACGCAGCATCCGAGATAGGACCTAGGAATTCTCTGGAAATAGATGACTACTTGTCAATATAAACAAAGCAAGTTAATTTCCTGATTAAAGATGTTGTTAAACCAAAAAAAATAGCAGCTCGTACTAAACTTGACTATTCGTTCACAAATATAGTATGATTGTGTTGCATAGATTGAACTTTGGTCGTATTCGTTTTAAAGTTGGAATGGCGAGAGACAACAGTAATAACAGAAGGATGCTGATATGTTACTGAACATTTCCACATACAACAAACTTAATACGCGTCTTTGTAACGAGTTATGGAGCTGTATGGCGGCCCACTTACCGTCCTTGCCCTGTAAGCTAATCTCCTTCCAACATCTTAGAATTCTCTAGTACAGTTTTGGCCTATGTGAGTATCTCAGATGTTGCGTATTACCATCAATGGCTGACCGTTTACATTAAGTTCTTTACTATATACCTACTGCCGTAAGTGACGTAATTACTACACGCTGCGCCCCATGACGTACTGCACAGCTGTGCAGTATATCAGGGTTCATTTCACGGTCGTAACGGATATGATTACGACGTCGATATTTTAAAATGACCGACGTGGTCTCCGCTTCGACATCAGTAACGTTAACGTTAGAGTACATAAAGAAGACTTACTGAAATACTGTGAAATCAAAAATGCATGAATGAATTACAGAAAAACTTCAAAGTACAGTAATAAAAACCTGAATAAACATGATAAGGACCCTAAAAACAGGAGTGCAATGAGAGAGAAACAACTATGTTTTCTTCCCGACGGTTTCTGGCCGGTTTCCGGCCGGTTTCCAAGTGACAACAAATGTTGCTATGCTGGTTGCTATGTGCATTGCTATGCGATAACGTCACAACCGTATTCCACGGATGAAGCAAAAGCTAGGGTTCATGTTGATCATTCTGTACCCAAATTGGATTTAAAATGGATCTTACGACTTAAAAAAGGTAAGAATATGAATGTTTTGGAGGCATATAGTAAAGATAAAACGGGGTACCTGTAAACGTAAAAATTTCGATCCTCACTCGGGCCCCTAGCACGTTTACAACTCGGTGTAAACACCTCGTTGTAAACGTGCTAGGGCCCGAGTTCGGATCGAAATTTTTACGTTTACAGGAACATCGTTTTATTACTTTACTTACTAACATATGAGACATTCTGTGTGACAGACTTCTTTTTAACGAAACTAGAGACCAACAAATAATCACTGTTTACCCAGAGTTTTTTAATGTACAGTCGAAAAGAGTTATGTCGACATGAGACAAAACACATATTTAAGATAATGATACAGCCAGGGATTCTGCCAAGCACAGATCAATATCGAATTCTCTTAAATCAGAGCAATCCTGTTCGTTCATCGATACTCGTTAAACCCAATCCTGGCCACTTATACGGTCTGCATATGGTTGTTAAATGATATGAAATATGATAATAGTTTAAGAGGACGTGTCAGTAACACCTCTAAGAAAAAAATGATAAGATGTATTTCTACTTGTACAGCCAACTCATATCGTCACCATTAATAAAGATATGTTTAAAGAAAAAGAACACAAAAAAACCCAGTTTAGGCCACTAAAAAAACTTTTTTCTCATCACCGCGCGCATCTGCAAAAACAATTTTAGAAATTTTTTTTGGTTAAAATTAGATGAACCTTGATAGAAATTATGAAAAGTATGTGTATTTAGTATCAAATTAAAGCTCCTCATGCCAGAGATGCTTTCAATGTATAAACAGTATGAATCTGAAAACCCCGCGTATGCAGACACCCCGCATAAGCGGGCACTTTGGCCCGGAACGGAGGGTGACCACTTATGCAGGGTTTTACTGTATGTCTAAAGCCCATTTTTTGATCCAGCAAAAAAAAAAAAAAAAAAAAAAAAAAAGCGCCCTTATCATTTTTTTCATGGCTTGGTGATGAGAAACAAGGTTTTTTTTGAGTGGCCTTAAATGTAATCCATATATCATTAGTCGTTCGTGTGTTCTTCCGCTGAGTCAATGAAAGTTTAGTTCTATAGTGAATTGAGTGATAAACCTCGACAAATCATTGACATATAACTTGTCAGACAAAGAACTTAAGAATAGGACAACGTTACATTTCATGAGTACCGGACACCACTGCCATAGGCTTAACTGTCATGTCATAAGTTCCCTGATGATGAGAAAAGGTTGCCTTTTTACACTGGCGTTAAAATCGGTATGATATGTAGTTCACAGTGTCCTGCATAAAATAGAGGGTTTCAATTGTGTCGCAGAAAGGTCACCTTCATTTTTTTTTATCGGCTTGCTATAGAGATGTTATTGACACTTCTTCATAAACAGAAAGGATACATAAGATAAAAGTTTTGGTACATGACATTCATTACTATTCCAGTCCAGTAGAAGGCACTACCATGCCGAAACGTCAACTGAAGGAATAAATTCATTATTGTTGAAAACTAAGAGTTAACATCCGTTTGTGCAGTGTTTTAAAGTTGGACAGGACTTCTCTTTTAACCTAACATGATTATACAATAAATGCATCCTTAGTGAAAGAAATAATTAACTACCACACGGATTAAGGAATTGGATGGTTCCGCAATGTTCGTATAAGGGGAATCTCAATTAAGTATCTGATACCATACGTGTATCTACATAAGGACAGATAGTACCTCTTGTAGTTTAACTAAGCTACTTCATCCTGTCTAGTCTTTCTAGTCCGCCCTGTCTAGTCTTGGTTATACTTCAAAAATATCATCGTGCTAAAGTAACAGGACATGATACCATAATGCCCCCGCCTGGTCCAGTCAGAAACATCGTTTGAAAAATCTATATATTTCTCGAAAATAACGAGGTTATAGATTTCTGAATTAGGTTCCCCATTAAGATGTACTGAAGCAACGGGAGCGTTAGGTGAAGACTTGAATCTAAACACTCTGCTTTAGACTTGAGTCTGTTTTCAGGTTTTCCAGATGTCAAAGGGCGACCTGACAACAGGCGAAGTACCACTGGTATACATATGTTACACGTTCGCTTTCTCATCTCCTGCTTTTCACAGTTTCACTGTTTCTAACTTAACTTTACTCATTCCGCACGATGGTCTCTCATTAATGGGCAACAACCAGTCTGCCCTCAAACGGCATATGATGAACTAAGTTCAGTGTGATTTTTCTCTCCGTGCACAGAGTATGATATTTGAACAATATGAAAACACAGCTTCGAATGCCCTAATCTGCTCTTTACCACAAAATATATACCTCTAGGAATCCTCTATGGGATCAGGCTATGGGCTAAAAGTTATTCAAGGAATGTCTAGATCACTAAAGTGTTGTTCCTACTCGATACCGGGACAATTGGTAAAAAAAAAAACATATGTCGCCATTCACACTGCAATGTTTCCACCTTTGCCAAGAGATCAGTGTTTACTTAAAGCTGCTTCATTCTTGTAACTTCACATCTATTCACACAGCCAACAATGTCAACTATTGAATAATGAAACATGTATCTCTTGATCATGATCCCTGCTGTATAACTTAAACGGTTTTAGTTGATAGGTTTTACACATTATCTCACAATATACATTGAGTGGCCTACAGATCCTACTTTCTCATTTCTATCGAATCAATTCCTGTTCAGCATATTCGAGTATCAAACCAATGTGGCTTTTATGAAAGAGACTATATATATATCGCTTCACTTAAATCCCGCTTACTTCCATTTTACCAGCTTCTGATTTTGTACCGTGATTTAAGACTTGCCTTTTACCAGATAACTAATGCAGCTTCCCGAATATTGTTCACAGGTCTTCAGCCATGTTTACCACATATTGTTATGATCATAATTTGTAGACCCACATTTACTATGTACACAGATTCACCATCGCCACTTGCTGTATTTAACAACTGTCCTGCTTTTTTCTAATTTCACCAATATTTTCCGAGAGACACCGACTCTGATTGGTCAAAGTAAAGATCCATTCGTTTTCAATAGAATTACAGAGTAAAATTCCGCAACCAGAATTGCAACGTGAAATGAACCTGAACCAGAACGTACCACCGAGTATGTCTATTGTATATACATATATATATATATATATATATATATATATATATATATATATATATATATATATATATATATATATATATATATATATATATATATATATATATATGCAACTACCTGTAAGAGCGTCCTAGAGGGTGAATGTGAGTGTTTTACTGAATACAAAAAAAGAAGCTAATAAATGAAAAGACCCTGACACAACGAAAGAGCAGAAGGAACTGTCATAGTCAAAATTCTCAAAAATCATAATACATAACTATAAAACGCCATAGAAAAAAACCTAATGAAGAACAAAAGTATTCAAACTAATGTTTGCTAAACGAGGCTGGAATGTCTGTCTCCAGGAAGAAAGAAAGAAAAAAAAAGTATTCAAACTAAAGCCAGCTCATTACTGTGCTTACTGAAAGATCCACGGTCAGTACCATAGGAAATACATGCCTATTAATAGTTGAGGTTGTTAGTGGGTGGACGGTTATAGGTTATGGCTATAGCTTACTGTAGTACAACTGCTTGTAGTGTCACTAGGTGAGCTGACCCCAATTCTGTTTTTTAAAGCTAACTAAGTATAGATAAGGATATGATTTTTATTTTGGACAGAAGGTTTTATGGCAATACAATATCTCACGGTTGTAATATTCACTATTTTGACAAGGATTAGAAAAAAGTCAGTTGCAGGGGGGGGGGGGGGGGCATTCTTTTAGTCACAGGTCCATTTTTAAGAACTCTTTATGGAAATAATTCTACCCCTAAAACTGGTCCAATCATAATATGATATGCCTCATATGAAATAATAGGCATACTAAAACACATAATATTGATTTATAATGAGCATTTTTGGTACCTTTACTATCTCCATAAATGGCACAGACTGTTGCTTATATCCTTAGAAGTGACATTATTCAGGTGAAACATATATTTTATATGATATTCATGTATTTTTGCCTAATTTCACAATGTGTGTGTTGGAGGGGGGGGCCACCATCTTTAAAAGCACATGGCTTAGTAATGCAGCCAACTTCCACCAGTGGGCCTTTTAGTTCCCATCACTCTCCAAACCTTCGCACATGTCTCATACCTATATCCTTATAAAGAAGACTAAGTATCGGGTTAGAGAGTAGATTGTCACGCGCTCAGCCTTGCTTTGAACGTGGAGCCTGTAGTAGAGCCAACTATCTCCTGATGGTGTTGCAGTTCATTCTTCGGTGTAATTTTCAGCATTGAAATTCTAATGCATCCACCCGTTTATTTGGCCTTAAAATACACTCATAGCTCTTGTTTTACTGACAGGATGTGCCAACGACGACGGACGATGCCTTCACCTTGTTCTACGGCAAGTTCCGCACCAACGCGCCGCGTGTCAAAGCCCTCATGGAGCAGATAGAGCAGCGGGTGGACAAGAGCCCCGAGTGAGTCCACCCTCCTCAGTCAGAGAGCTTTGGTATTTTTGTAGTTAATTGACCCAATTGGGCTTGCCAGACTTATGTTTAAATGACCTATAGCTATCGAAACCTAGCATCTCCGCAGTTAACGGCACATCGGACAATTTGCCTTCGAAATCAAATACCCTGAAAATTGAATATGATGATCTCCTAGGGTTGCAGAATGCATATCTGACTTAAAAACGAGGGTCACCGTGCGAGTTTTTGATTTAGAGATCAATATCATGGTAATAGTATGATAGAATATATAGGAATTCTAAAAAGTTTGTTTTCCCATAGTAAAACCCATGACAGTTTCTTAAAACTTTCACAGATTATAGAAAAGGTATAGTACTAAACATTTAAGTTTTAAAAATCATAGGTCACCGTCCTTATTTTTGAATGAATTGAAGAAAACTTCCTTTTGAAGATCTGTTAGTTCTAATGAGTAGTGCAATATTTCAAAGGCCCGAAAGAACACTTCTCCTACAGCACTATGCTTTGTATTTTTGCTATTTAGATACATTTGGATGTGTAAATCATATTCAGACCACTACTACAGGTATGAAATGTATAGCAGTACATATGTGCATTGCTTTGATGATAAACCTTTTTTTAGGCTTGTATAATGTAGTTTTATGTCATGATGTATCTCTTGCAGCTGCTTGATTTTGTTATTTGGTGTGTTCCAGGTATGGCCAACTTTTGGCAGACTGTCATCAATGCTACTTTAACCAGCGGCTGTCGTTGTTAGGCCCAAGTGTGGCAAGCGCCGTGAATGAACTGGCCACCAAACACGCCCGGGACCACTGCGCACTGGTAGGCCAGTCTGCTCTATCAATAACGACTTGGCAAATCAGCTTGTCCTTTGTAAACGCGTGGTAAAGGCAGACTCCCTACTGAAAATGGATTCCCGAGATAATTACTTATGAATATTAGCAATAGGAATGGCTTTTATATAATTCAAATGAAATACATCATTTATCATATGTTTAACGTTAGTATACAACTAACATTCTGACTTTGGAAGAAGTGATTTATTATGTGGTATTATCTCATCCCTTGTATTTTCGTCCCATAGGCTTAACATTGGGAACCCGTTCTCCATGCTCCTAGAAGTATTGCAGTCTGTTCTCCATGGTCTATATACTATGTGTTGTCCATTCTTTTAGTTAGTACAGGGGTGAGATAAATACAGAATGCAACTCGTTTTGGTCAAGGAAATCGTTCTCCAACTCGTTTGAATACTACATGATATTCACATGGCTGTCGCCTCGTTCATATCACTCAACATCAAACTCGTGGAGAACAACAAATTTGACCAAAACTTGTTGGTTTCTTCTTTAAATCAGGATAGGATGATAAACAAGATATTCCCTCCAAACCGTTGAGAATATTCTTCTAAATAATAGACAAGGAGTCAATAAATGGCTGTTTAAATCAGGATAGTTTCAAATAGAATATGCTGGCGAATGAATTTTCTAATGACAGATAGGAAGTCAATTGATATTTGCATCATAGTATTTTTATAACAAGGTGTCGTGGAATAACAGAAGAGCGTGATTGATTTACAGTGCCTGGCGTTATTTAGGTCTAATTCATTGAACCCAGATGCAAGTTGCGGACGTTATTTGATACGTTTGATGTTTGTTTAGATGCGGAGTGGCTGTGCCTTCATGGTTCACATCTGTGAGGACGAGTATCAACTTTTCTACCACTTCTTCTCTCAGCACACGCCGCACCTCGAGTAAGTACTCCTACGTAAATCGTAAATCCGTACACGTTCTCCTCAGACAGTATTAAATGTTGACTCCATATCTTTAAAATTTGATTTTTTTTTATTCTTCTACATGCATGGATTATTTTATCGCGGTCATATATATTTGCTGTGCTGCACATGTTATCTGTTATCATGACTGCCCTGCCTTGTCTTTTCATTTGAAGGATAATTCAAGTATTTTATTCATTCATAGGATCTTGTTTATGAAGATGGGAAACAGCGATCAAATATTGATATTAACAACCATGTTCATTGAGATTAAGAAAATCGATGACATGCAAAAAGTAATGCATTGAACGCTATTGAGGCGTAAAGTACTGAACGAATAGTTCCCATATCGTAAACCTGTCGTGGAGCTTGTCTCAGACAAAATGCGATTTGCGTCGACCAACGTCGGCCATCACAGTGGGATACCATAGAAGGGGTGGTGGGAGTTAGTCCTAATCAAACCAGTCTACACTTGGCGACAGAGATACGATTTTCTACCCCGCCGACCGCGTTACAATACAGGTACACCCTCCCTCCCCCCTAGTCGTTAGTCAATTCATGCAGAGTGAATTTCATGCAGAAATTCCACGTACGTCTCTCCATGGAACACCTTGTGCTCTCTTGCCATGCAACAAAAGAACAAGTGTAGCGATCAGTATCTGAGAGATACAACTTCCATGGACACTGTATTCCAATGCACTAATAAGAAAGTAATTCTGGCCTTCCGTCAGGAAAAAATTATTTTCAATAAACACTATCAGAAAAGAATATTCTGTGACCAGAACTTCCTCGCTCCTTCAAAGACCACTGGGAAATCACTGACGAAATCCATTATCTGTTTATTTGGTTGGGTTTTTTCCCCGAGAATTCATGATCTGATAAAGTTCAAGCATTGAGGAAGGCTGGAAGGCCATGTAATGGTCGGCCGGATGTAATTTTTTTTCAAGGTAGCATCGGCTGGAAACAAAATTATTATTCGCTACGTATTCTAAATCTAATGGGTGTAAAATCAAACAAACAAACAATAACCTGGTGATATTTTTCTTTCATTACTTTAGAACGATGCTGGAGAGTTTATGTAACAACTTGTACGACGTGTTCCGGCCGCTCATCATTCACATCAACCATCTAGAGACACTGGCCGAGCTCTGCAGCATCCTCAAGCTCGAGATGCTCGAGGAACACGTCCGTAATAACCGTAAGTAGACAACCTTCCATAAACACTATTCATCATGATTATTTTACGGAATATGTTTTGGAAATGCTCATGTTTATTTGCCTTTCGACTTTCCCGAGAGTGGGAAATGCTAGAGCTAGTACCATGTCCTTCTCCAATACCAGTAAAGAAAAGGTAAAAGAAAAAAGTTCTGTCTGTAGGCATCATATCAGATCAAACATAATTGAGGATGTGCCTGAAAACATATTTCGATACTCATCTAGAATGGATCAATAGATATTTGTAGCATTTTATTTCATGGGAAATTAATTTTGGGAAGCACCAAGCTACCCCAGGCTTACGGCAGTTTCGTGCTGTATAGACCTCCGATGTAATAAGTGTACTCATTATTGATGTCCTTAACAAATTTATCTGGATAACAATACTTGATAATGAAGTACATTGTATTCGAGTACAAATACAGTGAGGCAATACAAAGGAAGAAAGTGTTTCTTTAGTCTAGGTGCTAACATTAACGTGTAAACACTCCCCTAATCATTCTCATGAAAACCAATGTTATCTGTAAATTGAGACAATTACCCTTTTATCTAAGTCGTAACAGGGAATGTTCATACCTGCGGGTAATTGTACATTGATATTGGACTCAATAATGAAACCGTTATACTGAAGAAAGTCAATAAAAGAATGTGTGTTTTTTTGGGGTATCGCTGTATTTTATAAGTAGTTCTTTACAAACACACGAGGACTGATGTTGTTTGACAGGGGACCAGCTGGCCGCCTTTGAGACGGTGTGCTCACAGATGCTGGAGGATGTCCAGGAGCGCTTTGTGTACAGGACGCACATCTACATCCGCGCCGAGATCCTCGGATACCGCCCGGCGGATGGCGATCTCGCCTACCCAGACAAACTTGAAATGATGGAGGTGGGTTCAATTGAAAATATGCTTTTTGTTTGGAATACGATGCTGACAGGTCTGTCCCCAGCAAGATGAAAAAAAAATGCTTGTTGCTCTCTGTAGCAATATATATGTTAATATCTCTCCCGACATATCTCAACAGGGGGCCTTAACTAATATCAATTTGCTTTTCTTCGTAGCCGCTAAAGTTTTCAGGGTTTTTCATTTTGAGAAGTAGGATATTAGGTCCTCCTACTTTTAATCTAAGATGACAGAAATACAAGTACTTAATTACTCCTGTGAGCTTTGATGTTACTGACTTTCCAAGGAACGTGGGTATTAAAAGTTTATTTTAACCCAGTGTAAGCGCCCCCCTCCTACCTGCATAAGCGGACACTTCGGCTTGGAACGGAGGGTTACGCACACGCGGAGTTCTACTCTATCTCTTGTGGAATTCGGGTAATTTCGACTACAAATAAGAATACACTCTAACTAACACTGAAAGGACCCCACCCCCACATTTCTACATATAGATAATATAGAGGGAAACCTATAAAAGTTTAGGGTCAGAGCTCATATCCCATCGAGTTTGAATCACGTAGTAATTCACAAGGCGAATCCGCGTCAATTACGTAGCAATTCAAACGAGATTGGATCGAGCTCTAACCCTAAACTTGAATATGTGTCTGAATTTATCATATCCTTCACATTTTTTTTTTAAGTTACATTTATTCTGGAGGTGTATACTACCTATTTTCGGTAGGCTACAGGGCGAGCATTTGTTTTTTTTCCCACCGTTTGACTAATGGGCTAACATTTGTGACATAATACCCCATTTGATATTTATCCTAAATATCTCATGGGCATTGGATACGAGTTCCCAATGTTAAGTCTATGAAGAAAAAAAATACCAGAGGTGAGATAAATGCGTCTACAATCTGAGAATCCTGTGCTCATTGAGTACCTGTAATACCACTCCAGTCCATCGCGGCGAGTCTGAAGAAGGCCCGCGGGGACCAGTTGTCGCGGTCCTCCTCCACGGCGTCGGCGTCCAGCCTGGAGGTGGCGGAGATTACGGGGGCCGCTGACGAGACGAATAATCACACCGCCTCCAACACAGACCCCACCACGGACGGCTTCGATTCGTTCGTGTCAGTACCGTTATCAGGTAATCTCTAATTCTCTCTCATGTTTCACGGATAAACTGTGGATGAAAATAAAAATGAGGACTGGCGTTAGTGCATGTTACTTATATGAATATAACATGCACAGGAATCCTAGTCTTTTTTCCAAGGTGCTTTTTGCATGAGTGTTATTTCAATACCTAATCCCGGAGAGTTAGTCATATGTGTCTTAAATATCTATACGGCATATAGCCTATGAGCCATGGGGCGGCCCTGACGCCCCCCGAGTAGGTGTTCTTCACTAATGGAGGTGAAAAAATAGGTGTTCTTCACTAATGGAGGTGCAAAATAAGTGAGTGATAATTGAGAAATGTCACAACTCTACTAGCCTTGGTCACATATGTATATCAAGTGTTCCATGTGGAAAACATCATATCCTGGGTTTGATCAGTATCTCATCCTGCTCTGGGATGGGTGTAGAGAGACAAGGGAACCATAGTAAAATAATGAAAGCCAGTTGAATTTAGTAAGAACAAAGATCCAGAATACAGGTAATGTCCCCCCATAAGGGCCTGCCATACTGCTGGCCACCTAGGGACTGCTTCATGAACTAACAATGCCTCTGTCCCCTATATACATATATTTAGAATACGTGGCGAATAGCACTTCTGTCTCTATCCGAATTTTTTTAAAGAAAAAAATCAAATATCCATATAGAGAGAACAGCATACTGCTAGATCAATATCTTATATTGTCGCCACATGTGATGATTCTTCTTGAAATTCTAGAATAGGAAAATATTATACGGAATATATCACTTAATTCATCATTTGAGATAAATCAATGATACTCAGAAATAGGTATAAAACTGGCTCAATTTGCTACTCGGATAGATTTGAAGTATGCTGTTTTTGTTGTCAGACCACCTGCCCGCAGGACTGGGTACGAACATGCCGATGTCGCCGGCCGACCTGCACGGTATGTGGTACCCGACAGTGCGCCGGACGCTCGTCTGTCTCTCCAAACTCTACCGCTGTATCGATGTGAGTAGGCATGGACGCAGGGACACACCTGCCCCTCTGTATACTGAATAAATGCTATGCTTCAGAGTGGGACAATTCATAAAGTATGTACCCACTGAAGTGGGGGTGGGGTGGGTGAGAAATTTGGGGAAATTTCGTTCGGTCCTTCTTTGCTCTATTGCGTACAAGATTGAGAGGGTTGGGGGAGGGAGTCAAATTTTTCAGAATTTTGCGTACATACTTATGGATGGCCCCATACGTATATTGGTTTCGGTATTGACCACGTCCACCCGCTAGTTTGGCCTTTAAAGGCCATTAGTACTATTTTGCAATGCACACTAAGCTCTTGTTTGATAAGGCGAAGCAAAGAGGTCATAGCTTAAATATAGAAGAAAATAAACTCAGATTAAAGCATAACGTAAGTAATTAATAGTTAGCAGTGACATCTAAAGATCATGTAGATAATATTTTATCAAGTTCGTCTCCTTTGAATTGAAATAAAATCAGAAAGTACTGAAATATCGGCATCGTGATGGAATAAGAATTCGGATTCCTGGATGATGTGTTGTTGTATTATAAAACGCTGTAGGACTATTGAATACCTTGTGCTCTGATTGTCGTCCATCTCTGATGTCACGTTCATTTTGACAGCGTACAACATTCCAAGGCTTGTCCCAGGAGACTCTGTCAATGTGCATCCAGTCTCTCGTCGCCGCCTGCTTACTCATCTCTAAGAAAAAGGTCAGTTTGTCACCTGTATGATCCAAATGGTAATTACGAGGACGCCAGACTGCCAATAAAATTATGTGTATTACAAAGATAGACATTATACAAGATATATCACAAGTAGTTGATAAAAAGATATAAGAACATTTCCATTGAAATATGTGGATAAGAAGTTGATAAAAGTGAAGACGTAAAATATACACATGATAATTAGATACAAGACATGAAGTTCAGAGTAGTAAACCTTTGATAATAAGAGTCATTTTGCCCCCCAGAAGATGAAAGTCTTTGGATGTGGGTGGGTGGGTTTAGAAAGTCCGTCTGTAGCTAGTGGTGAGGAAGAAGTGACCGGTGTCGTTGACCACGTGATCAAGGTAGTACTGAATACTAATGAGTAGTGTGGCAGAGTAGGCGAGTGAAGAGGGGCCGGCTACATAATAACCAACAATTTGCAATTACTCCCCAATTATCTCATTAACCCCTTCCCTCTACCTTTTAGTGAGAAGTGAAGCAGGTGAAAACTGCAAGATTTGATAGAACACTTATTGATAAAGACTAACTCATAGTCAGTCTGTTCTCTGATCGACCCATTTTCCTTTTACGTTTACTGATAACAGACTACCTATAAGCCTTTTTTTCCAATCGCTGAATTTTCGTTTTATGCTGAAAGATTAAGGCCTACCTATTCACAATATGATATCTTATAGGACAAAACTCCAGGAAATGGAGCCCTCGCCACGCCCACTGGGACAAATTTGAAACTGCAATTATTAATAAAGGCCTATCTATATACTATCTATTTCCTAATAGACGAATTACCCATTTCTGACTAGTATACGGATTAAATGACCCAAACTTCAAGGAAGAGAAACTCTGGGGTTGCATTGCGGCATTATAACATCTCCCATGAGAGTGCTGAGGCTATGACAGAAAGCTAGGTCTTTATCTCACCCCTGGTATATTTTTTCCCATAGACTTAACATTGGAAACCAGTACTCAACGCCCATGGAGTATTGTAGGAAAATTCTTAAAGGGGGATGATGTCATACATCTTAGCCAAGTAGTCAGTGATAGGGGTGAGAAAAGATATGAGCCGTACTCGATCCATAGTCACTGATAATATGTCATTCATTTTAGTTTGCTACATAATGTCACTCGTATTTACCTCGTAAGATTACTCCGCAACCAAAACTCATTACATATTGTCAGTGGCTATGGATCTCGATGCAGTTCCTTATCAATATATGCTCTTCATATAAATAAAGTTTGCTCCAAAGCGCCTCAGTTATTGATCGTCCTAAGGAGAGCGTCAAACTGGAGGTAGTATTTGATAGTTGGTTACTTTTTATTTCAGACCTCACTAGACGGTCAGCTTTTCCTGATTAAACACCTCCTCATTCTCCGAGAACAGATCGCTCCATTTCACGTCGACTTCGCCGTAAAGGAGACCGGACTGGACTTCAGTAAAATCAAAGGTCTGTTCTACTGACAAGAAGATGTATTTTAACCAATATGTTCATGAGAAAAACGGGGTTTCCATATCGTCCATGAAGTGAAAGTATTTTGGTATTGTTTGTCAGTTTTCAGGAATTTCCGGGTTTCTATTTTTTTTTTTTTCTCTCTTTTTTTTTTCTTTTTCGTCCTACATGGGTTTCTATTTTTTCTCAAGAAAATCAAATTTATGTATCCTGACGAATTTCCTAAAATGTAATTTTTATGTATACCATTCTTTTCTTTAAAAAGAATTAAGGTGTTTCTCTATCGTCAGACCTCACTTGAATTTCTGGTTATAATAATTTAACTATCTGTCTCTATATGATACCTTATACGTAGTATTGGGTAAAGTCTCGGAAAGAAATTTCAACCTAACAAGACGTAAAATCAACCAAACCAAAACTTAGTACTGAATGAGATACATTGTGTTCAGATACCATTATCCATTTATATTGCAGATGCTGCGTATGGCCTTATACAAAAACGCGGGAAACTATTCTGGTTCAACAGTAACAACTCATTATTACAGTTCCTGCTCGAGGTACGTTGCCCTTTTTTTTGTTTAAAAATATTGACTAAATCCAGACGACTATTTGGTACTCACACTGACTGCCTATGTGACTGGTGAATAACTGCCATACAGGTTGAGTAGTTTGTCTCCATGTAATTAATAAGTACATCTCTTATGGATAACTGTGGGATTTATATTGCAGGGCACGCCGCAAGTTACTGAGACTTTCATCGACTCGAAAAAGGAGGTGGATCATCAACTGAAGCAGACCTGTGAAGAGTTCATTTCTCATATAACAACGCAGCTCATTGGTCCAACACAGGACTTCATCAACAAGGTATAGTACTGCAACCTCTATTCTGACCCTCAGATATGCAGTGACTATCATCTACCTATCACTATCAGAGACTCCAATTTTGTTGATACTATGATGTCATTGCCGTCAGTGCACTATGGTTACAGTGGTTAGGGGCAGTTCTAATAACTGTCATTCAGGGTAGCATCGCTAGGGGAGAAGGACGTAGCCTCGTCCTGTATTGATCATTTATCTTTAATGGTGTCTTTCCATCAAAATATAATTCCAGCAACCACACAATGAATAACATACCTTTCCTGTTGTTGCTAATGGGTGTATTTTTTCAATTTTCTCTTTCTGGGGGCCCAATTGTGAAGTTTTCTTGATTCTAGCCCATGATCAGAGAGGAGTTGTCATCAACTCGTCCCTGCAGCTTAGTGCCCAGAGATGCCAGTTTCCAATGTTTCCATTGAAATTCATGTTTCCATTCTCAGAATTAAAAGATAATTCCTCGTGTAATATTGACATACCAAATGCTAAACCACCTAATTCAACCACATCCCATGATCTCCTACTGACTCATGTAAAAATTGAGCTTTCCCTTGATTTCTCACTGTAATGTGTATGTAATGCGTAAACCCTTTATTGCAGTAAAAATATTTCAATTCTTTTTTCTTACCCCAACTGGCCTCAGAAACCACCCTGTAGTGTTGATTCTCGTGTCCATTACTTCACAGGCAGATGTGATTCTCAAGTTGAAGAAGGAGGAGGGCGGTCCAAATGTGGTGCTCCGGACCCAGCCGTTCGCCAGCCCGGAGGCCTTGAGTCAGATTGTCAGCGCCACCTACAGGAACCTCAAGACACGAAAACCTGTTGTCCAGAAGGCTATGATGCTCTACTTGGCCAATAAGGACACAGAATACATCCTTTTCAAACCAATCAAGGTAAGCGATGAGGATATTAAAAGGCAGTATAGATGAATCCAAGAGCATCTGACGCTAGTCGACGTAATGCCATAAACCGACTCAAATATAGAAAATGGGTAAATCTGTAGTGCAACGCACACTCTATAATACATGTAGTATATGTACCAAGCTGAAAATGTGTGTCATCGTGGCAGGACTATTTATGGCCTCCTTGTATTTTATTTTAAAACTGACTTATCGGGAGCAAAGTAATGAATACTAAAGTTTGTTATAAAAGGGAAACAGCAGCATTATTACGTCCTACTGTCTTTTCATGAAGAGGCCAAAGTGAACTTTATAAATGAATGAAACCTTTGACTTCCGCATTGGATTATTCCTTGAAAACTATTTTAAAATGGAAGAGTAACAGGAAAGGGGATGGGAATAGCCGTTCGTACATGCAGGATACTACACTCTCATCCTGCTACTGCTTTTAGCAGGGCATAGTCTCAACTACTGTATGGATAGACGGGGCTTAGCAATTTGAAAAACACTCCTGCACCCACCGCTGTTGCGACCACGTAATAGAGTCTCAACTACATACCATATCAGCAAATGTACAAAATAGTTGGAAAACAGGGGTTACGTCTTTATAAAGCAGTTATTACAGTTCTATGTTGTTATATCAAAGTATAACTTGATTGATATTAAGTTATAAAGCAAGTAATTTATCAGATTCTGTCGGTCTAGATACATGTGGAAAAAAACAGTACAGTGTAGGTGTCATTATAGTATTGTCAGTGTCTGGATGCTTAGTGGTTGTTTGTTTACAACAGGCCGCCGTCCAGCAGACATACCAGCAGCTACTGCAACTGCTGGGCGAGGAATACTCGGTAGAAGACCAGCAGATTATCGGCTGTCCGTCCTTAGAACAGGTAACTTGTCCACGGTGTGCCTTTTAATAATATGCCAGTTTTCAATGTTTTCATTGAAATTCATGTTTTCATTTTCAGTATAAAAAAATAATTCCTCATGTAATATTGATATATCAAATACTAAATTACCCAAATCAACTACGGCCCATGATCCCCCACTGAACCTCCCCACTGACCAATGTAAGAACTTGAGCTTACGCGTGATTACGTATGTAATGTGTAAACCCTGTATTGAAATAAGAAAGTATTTCAATGTTTTCTTTCTGACCCCAACTGGCAACCCTATTAATATATACAGGGATGTCAAATCATTTCCAATTCTCAATATCATATAGAGGCCCCACAAGTCCCTTACACAGTTCTGCATTGAATTTTATTCGACAATTACTCTATGGACATAAGTATACATGAGAGCATTAAGCCTTCTCCTGCAGAATAATTTCGTATGTTAAAAGATAGAAAAATATCTCCTTTATTCTTTTAGGAATATATCTCTAAGAAAAAATATGAACTTATTGAGGAACAGAGCATAAAATATTTTTTACTAAGAGAACCATGTGTTGCATTACCCTGAAATATCGTCTTTACATTTCTAGGTCAATCTCCTGTTATCAACAGCGCCAACCACACCAAAAACATCGTAACTGCTGTTTCGTGATAATTTCCACTGGATGACACACAACTTGCAACAATACTGTGGTTCCTTAGTTAGGGTATTCGGATATGTGCCCTGACCTAACCATCAGACATGTACAGTACTCAATACCAGTTTTCGCCCACCATTCCCACCACCACTTCCACGTTATGCAACCAAAATGACCACATTTCTTGTATCTGATGGGTGACGCCCTACACACTATGGAGGTATCATATGCTGAGGTACGCCCTATTCAGTTGACAGTTGTGACAGTTTGCAGAGGCTCAGCAGCTTCTTCAGATATCTCTATCAGTTGTCATTTGAATCGTGCGAATCCCTCTGTATTAAATGGTGTTATTAAAGAGTCTTGTAGAAAAAGCTGATGATACACGCTCAATGCCGACTATTGCGTCGGACTAACGGGATTCATAACTACATCATCTGTCTTATTAATATTTCCGACTCAAATCCTCCAATTGAGTTCAGTTGAGTTGAATGATTCGTTTCCAATAATTTATTTTGTTATTGTTCATGAAGATACTTCCTATGCAGTGATAGTAACTGATGGCGTCTTGGTTTCTATGAATATCAAGCCGCAAGTCCCGTGAGAGTGATTCAACTTCAAGGGTAAAGAGCTTGAATATTTTCAGTGTCATTGAAGGGAAAGTACTGAGAGGGAGAATAGGAAACCTATTACAAATCTCAGGACATTAACTTAAAAAATGTTTTGCTATATAAAAGTTGATTTTAAAACCCATTATTATCGATGATGATTATGGAAATATACAATGTACTGATGGCTGTGATCCTAACAAACCGACCTGAAACGGATAAATGCCGTAATGAGAGCTATTTACAAAGCTTGAGTATTTATTTTAAAAGAATTGGCCATACTGAAGTGTTCAACATGATAACTAAATCATAACTCAGACAGACGATTAAACATGCAGATGTACATGTATTTCAATATGATAACTCCACGATTTTTTCAGTGGCTCTTCGCACCAATGTACAGATCCATTCTGTTTGTAACTGAACACTTGAAGTGCGGGAGAATAGAACATATAAAGACCTCTGTTCTCGTATGTCATATTAAGCATGTATCATTCTCCATATGTGCTGTACAAGTCGATTACATGACCACGATGTAGAAATTAAGCTAACTCAGACATTAGATGACAGATATATTCCTCATGAAGAGGTAGAGGTAACACTGCCTACTGCCAGCATTTCTCAGTTATTTTTTAGATAGATTCTGAGTGAAAGTGTAACAGTCCTGGCTCACACGCAACTTAGCATGTTCATTTGTGTTCAATGAAGCAGTGACTCTGCGTATGTTCTGCAGATAAGTTAAAACCACGAGTATAGCAAGCACGTGTCTATTGTTGATCAGGACCACATGGCTAGATATTTCTACCCATTATTAAAGTCTTACAAATCATTCGCTTTTTTCGTTCTCTGGGTTTGGCCAGAGAACCCTCCTGTAGTGCGTATACGAAGAGTTGAAGGTTTGACAAAGGCAGTACAGGGTATGCTTGTCTCTAGTGGTTTGAAGCTATCTACAATGATAGTAATAGAGAGGTCTTAATTTATTTGATGAGTCAACATTGAGAGGTTCTAAACCTGCGTCACCTCTAACCCTTAAACTATGGACATGGCATTCAGTAATCTGTTGATCTTTATGGCTGTAAATGCTTCAGTTTTCCCGGGATACATATTATCATCTGACGTAATATATCTCAGTTAAAGCCTCCTAAGTTAATGAACTTGTTTTATTGCCTTGCTCTGGCAGTTATTGTTTGGACCTTTTTAGATAGCTACAGTTGGCGCTACATTCTTTAGTTACGAGGTAATTCTCAGCACATTTTTTGGTGGGTTGCTGATCAATACTCTATATTCAACTGGATTTACTCTCATCAGCAAGAGTTTTCTTCATTTTTGTATGTAGGTTCTGATGATACCATGGTTGCCTCGCATGGGAAAAAACTTTTTACGTAAATACGGCTGTACTGGGATATGCTATTTTCGTGTGTATACACTTGGTCCTCTGTGCATTGTGATGACTGAAGGGGAAATTTTTGGCCCATTTTGGGCTGAAACTAAAAAGATACGGAGACTAAGATTGTTATCTAGATCAAATCACCGTTGAAGGTTACAGGTCATAACCAAGCTGGTAGCAATATATTTAATATATTATTGTTGGGGAGTAGATACGTATTCGCCTTGGATATTAACAGGTTTGGTGCAGTCTAGGACTACAGTAGATATGGGCGGAATTCTCTTTGCCAAGATGAAACCTTTCTAAAAAAAATATTTACAAATTCTAAAATGTAGAGAATGGATGCGAGATGATCAGGCTTACCTGCAAGCTGTGTTATAGATGCTCTACTTGGCATCCTAGTTAGAGCTCTGGCAATACGATCGACTTGATTTTCTGTTAAAACCACAGATTCTCTCCGTGAATCCGGACATGGGAGTGATATATACAGTTTGTACAAACGCCAAACACGACATTCTCCACAATGTATATATATACTGTGTTTCGTTTAGGCTGGTACATGTACATAGGCCGGGTGGTGTGAATTGAGGGTTAATTAATGTACAGACATTTGTTATCAATAAAGAACTTTACAGTTGTTCTACTTCAGCTTTTTTTATTTACAAGTATTCATCTGCATCTGGTTATACTCTAACGATATTTTCTAACTTTTCCCCCTGTACTAACAGCAGAGAGTTTTCCGGGAATCTCAGGTTTTCCGGTCTTTTTCTACTCTAAATGAATCCTTTAAAATATGGTCTAGGATTGGCTGGGAACGGGAACCCCGGTGGCCCGGAACAGGAACCTCTGCGGCCGGAAGTGGCCACCGGTAGCGGGAGCGCGAGCTATTATTTCACCCCTTGTACAAGTTTAGCCATAGGAATAACATTAAAAAAAATACTCAACGATCACCCAGGTAAAGTGAAAATACAACGCCATGGTTGTGGCGTAGTGAATACAATCTGACATTATAGGCGAGTATCAGCTGCCAGGATTTCAGAGAGAAGACAACACGAGATTTAAACATCCCTAACTGTGAAAGGGTTGAAATAAATCCAGAACCGTACTCGAATCATAAAATAAACTACTCCACTCGTTTGTATGCACCATAACCGTCAATCTAGACTTCCAAATTTGGGGAAATCACTTGATAGGCTAAGACTGAAAAATAAATCTGTAATCGTAGCGTTCTGATCTGTAACACCTCACACTCATGTCAAAATTTATTTTATTTTTTTTCTGTGTTTAGACTGAATCCGATCAGTACCAAAGTACTGGTTTGCGTACGGACTCAGTATTTACTATTTTTTTCATCGATATCATAAATGTAATAGAATACATCATTTTTTGGTTAGAACATATAACAAATATTCCTAAACAACAAAGTAAATCTGCTAGTTCAGTCTAGCACAGGTAATTTCGTCAAAAATCAATATTGAAAGTAGTCTTATGTTGGAGATAACACCTTTGGTACATAATATCACACTAAGGTCAGTTCTGCCTATGGTTATATCACAAATATTGAACAAAAGTAGCACACTTCTTTTGCAAGTTGACAGGTAGTCGTTTGATAAATTAACTACACAGAAGAAACCCAGGTAATATAGTTTGACAAGAAGGGTACAGTTAAATCAACATCAATACGGGAGGATAATAATCTCCATGGTAGATCTAGGCAGTTCACAGTCCTCTCAACAGAGATCAATAATTCACATCGAAATAATGCTCTCAGATAGTGTACAGTCTAGCAAGGGCTTTCTTCTTTGTAAAAAGTTTAAAGGCTTCGTAGCACTTTATCATTCGTGCATCACAAGACAAATCGTTCCATAATGAGGCCCCTCTAAAGAGGGTACCCATTCTATATTTCTCACATTTCGGCTGTTTCATTTTAAAAAGTATTGCATTCGACTTCCGGTGATTCTAGACCTAGGCTTAATTAATTCATTACATTCCTTTTGTCTATACATATAATTCATTATATGCATATCAACTCTATCCGTCAACAATGGCAATTCAGCATCTTTATGAAGAGAAATTACATTTGATCTGCTATCTCGACGCAAACATACCCTCAAACCCATATTCTGTTTTACTTGCAATTTATTCTTTAAAATTTGGGAGCACCCTGAGATTAGAATATCTCCATAGTCTAAATAGGGAAGTATCATACTCTTAAATAACTTTAGTGCAGAATTTTTGTCTAAATACCTACGTAGTTTACTAAGGATGAAAAGTTTATTAGACACTTTTTTTAATGCATACTCTGCATGTTTATTGAAATTTAAATATTGATCCATAATAAACCCAAGATATTTAAAATGATAGACCCTCTCTAGTCTTTGGTTATTTAGATATAGTTGACCATTCTGTATTTTTGAAATCTTCTGTGGGGAACCAAAAAACATGTATTTAGTCTTTTTTACATTTACAGTTAACTTATTTTCGTTACACCACTTTGCAATTACTTCTAATTCACTCTGTAACTCTTGAAACATAATAACTGGGTCTGTACCATTAAGATAAATAGCTGTATCATCAGCATATAAGTGTACATTAGTTTTTTTTAATACTTTAGTAATATCATTAACATAAAGCAAGAAGAATAGGGGCCCCAGGATAGATCCTTGGGGTACCCCACAAAGAATAGGGAGACTATCGGAGAAAGTGCCATTTGCAACAGTCAGTTGTTGTCAATTCAAAAGATAATTACTAATCCATGCATGGATATTACCTCTACTCCCATAGTTATAAAGTTTTCGTAATAAAATATTATGATTAACCGTATCAAACGCTTTACATAAGTCGAGATAGCATATCAAAGAAAGTTTACCATCATTGACGGAGAGTAACAGGTCTTCCGTTATATTGACACAAGTATGTACCGTTGAATGATTTGGTGATTTATTTTTGAAAGATATTTTTCATGGACTTTGGGATCGAGGATCCATTGATGTATCTGGCCAATGAACAGTGCAATACTGCAACCTAGTGTTGAATAAGAAAAACTCTGTATCCAACATGGCAGCTGATAAATCCTACCTCATGGTGGCAGCAAATCATGGTGGCACCAAATTGAACCCGCAGAACTCCCAGGGTATAGCTGAAAAGTTCCTTTTTTTATAGTTCAAATTTTCTCTGAATATACCAGGGCAATGCAAATGAAGTCAGGGGCAGTTCACAACCACCAGATATATTGAACACAACCAGAAACCGCAACATGCTTGGAACAATAGATTTGGGGAGCGATTCGCATTCAAACAAAAAACAGCAATTTCTCAGCCTGGATACATGTCTGAAGGCCTGGAAACCGCAGATCATCCAAATATACAGAAATCACTCAAAGGTCCGACCATTTCCTTAGAACCATGATTATACTGTGACACAGATTCAGCTAGTGAACATAAGGAAGAATCACAAACCTGGTTCAATATTTCGCCACCCTCTGTAGGTCAGAGCCAGAAGGAGGCAGGAGTGGCTGCACAGGGTGGAAAGCCCATCACCACCCCCAGCAGTTGGTGGACAAACAGCAGCAACAGCAGAAGTTCCAGTCAGTACAACTGCTTGCGCACCAGGTAATTTCATCTTGAAATGGAAGGAAGTTATCTTAGAAGCTTTAGTGAGAAATATGAGAAAGACCCCGATGAATTCATTTCCAAATTCCAGGCCTGCATCTCAGTGAAAACAGGTGGAGATGCAGCAAGGGCTTTCCCTTTGTATCTCAAAGGACAAGGTTATATATGGTATTCCAACTTGGAAGATGCCAAAAAGACTTTGATGTTATGAGAAAACTATTTTTAGAAAGGTATCCAATTACACAGTCTTTAAAGTTTGCAAAAACTGTTGATATCTTCGTAGTGTTTATCAACAACCAGGAACAAAAAGAGACAGTGCAGGATAATATTGCCAGAATAGGACATGAAGACAAGAAGATGTGCTTCTGAGAGCAATTTTAGGTGGTCTCAAACAATCTATTAAAGCATAGCACTATAGTGCAACAGTCTAAAGATGTAGAGGCTTTGAATAAGATTGCTTCGCTGGTTGAAGCCAGCCAGGCTGAGTCAGGACATGACCCAAAACTGGCTACAGTGAATGAACTATGGCAGGACCTGATTGGCCTACTAGCAGATGACATTGCAGCAGCTGAAGCAGCAGGGCATAGACAAACTCGATCAGATGAGAGACAGCATGTGAGGTTCTGTGATCAGTGAAGCAGGAGGAGCACCAGCTGTGGTCGTTCCCATACCCCAATTCGTCACAATGACCAAGTGGAGCAGCATCAATACCAGCAGCATCAACATCATAAACTAGACAATATCTGTAATAGGTTTGGAGATAGGTACAACCATTCTCACTGGTACATGGCTTATGATAAAACTTGCTTGTGGCAAATTTGACAAGTCCCACTGCAAAAATGCTGGGTACTAGAAAAATGTTATATATTGATAAATTCATTTAGTTTATGGGTAGGCCAGACCTATGAATACATGAGGACAAGGATTTATACATAGTTGTTAAGGTTGTCAGAAAGCAGGTCAATGATTTCACATTTTTTTCTAGTAGGAATCCTTCAACATCATTCATAAAGAGTGAAAAAATCCCCAATATTTACAAGGAGAAATATCGACCAATATTCATTCAATCGTCACAGTGTGTAGGTATAACATGATCATATCTAGCATTTCTATTCAAATGAAATAGAACATTTAGGATTATGTATTGTATCCCTTGATTACACTCTAAAATCATGAGTTTTGGTAACTATGTGCCCGTCCTCTAGCAGTATACACTGCCACCAGGAAAAAGTTGCCCCTCCCCCTCCCCCGCCATAAATAATGAAAGCTTCCTAACCACCCGCCCTCGAGGTTGAGAACGTGTCACAACTACGGGCGGTCCTGCAGTCTACGTCGCGTCGTCAACAGGGAACTCTACTAAAGCAATAAGACGCATCTAAAGTAGGGCAACATTATCCGGTTCGATGCTAATAAGGTCAGTCTCACCGCAATAATACTGCACCGCTCGATGAGGCTGTCTTCCCTGAAGTTACGAATATCGAGCTGCAGCGGTGTGGTATTGTGACGAGCAGCTCTGAGCTACACGAGCAGCTCTCACAGACTGCACACACCGGGCAGCGAGCGGGTGAAGGAAGCGGGCGGTAAGCTCTTTGTTTTATCTATGCATATAGAGTTGCTCTTAGATGAGGCACCTTAAATGTCTCCGTGTCCTCTCTGGACCTGTAGTTAACGTGAAGATAGTTGGGGTATTAAGGAAGGTTTACAATGTGTACAGTGCCCGTATTGAAGGTGTTCTTACACGGAGTGCTGTCCCGGGATGCAGCCCTGCCTGCAGTGAGTAACCAGACGGAGAGGCTCCTCGCTTCCCAGCATGTTGATTCATTCTCCTACTACAACTTTGCTGTGCAAATATACACATGACTCACAGTGTTGTGTTGTGCCTCACTAAGGGGCTTCCATGTGTCACGCTCCTAAAACAAAATGGAAAGGTTTATGATAGAATACGTAGGCCTATGTGTATGTGTAGCGGTGTATAGATATAATTTGCCACAGATGAGTGGGTTAAAATCTTATCTAAGATAGGATATGTAACCTAAGATATGAATGTGACCATGTCCTGGGTACATGTATAGGTACATGTACAATGATTGTCAGGAGGACTCTCGGACTAAAAAAGATATGAGTTGTATGAAACCGACATAATAGTTCAGTTGTTTCGTATACCATGAATGCCCTTATTGTCTGGCGCCATTTACAGAGGAACCGATAGAACCCATTAAGCAAGAACCATGGTATATAGAAATGCACTGCATATGTAATGCCAGTCTCTCGTCCATTACATCTAAGACTTTGGGTGGACGATTACTTTGTGGTCCATAGCAACGTCATTAAGTTAATTGTGTCATGGTCTAAAGGATATGACAAGATTAGGCCTAATTGTAGCTACATATCACATACTTATGGGTCAAAGAGAACATTTATAAACGTGTTATCCCATATGAGGTATGCTAGCAGCAGGAATAGACACCAACCGCTATTTCCACAGCTCCTATATTTGGTAGACGGCCATTTCCGTTACCCACTGCATCCCTTTATTACCTTCACGATAGACAATGTCTCACATACATTCGGGGCTGTTCAAAAATGGTAGGTTCCTTGAATATATATATATTATGTATATGTATATTTATGTATGTATATATATATATATATATATATATATATATATATATATATATATATATATATATATATATATATATATATATATATATATGGCGGTATAACTGCAAGCCAACCCCAGGCTAACCCCCAGTCAACCTCCAGCTAGAGACGGCATCGCCCATGCTTACATTCGGCACCACGATTGGCATCGTAGGCGCCCTCATTTCCACTTTGACCATCAACCAAGGGAGCCATCAGATTTTTTCTATTATTATTTACACTTTTTGATCGGTTGTAATTGTATATTTTTTATATTTGTATGAAATATTTTCAATCAAAATGGTCTCATCTTGTTTATCCATGCCCAGAGTATTCTCGCTATATATAATGCATATGTACACATGCATATAATGGCATATATATTCTCGTCGTCAGTATTAAGGGTAATGATGGGATGTACCGCCCTGTCCTTTTAGCGTAATTGGGCATGCACGATGGGGTGGTATCGGGATTTACTCGGATTGGTGCTATCCCGCCAATGTAAATATAATGCATATGTAGACATGCATGTATTGGCGGAATATATTACTTATGTTTATCCGAGTAAATCGCAAAAGTCTTTCTTTTCCACTCAATTGTGTTACCCGCTAACCATAGGCTAGATCGTCAATGGTTGGTATGGAGTTAAACACGTATTTGATTGTTCTGCATGGTTGTCTATGCAAAATAGTATATGCAATATGTAAACAAAAAGGTTAATACCATTGACAAAAAGCTGTAGATTGCCATTAATAGATATAGCTTCCCGGATACGTAACTTTGAGGTATATTTGTGTCTCCTATATATATTTATATATAAAAACGATTAATATTGTTTCTTTCCATTTACCAGGTCCACTTACAGTTATACTGCTGTATCCGAGAGGAACCTATAGTAAACCTTGCAGTGAATCTAGTGCAGATATGGCTGAGTCCCAGGAAAATGAGGTGCTCTCTAAACTTCAGGACATCATGGCTCTTGTCAAACAGAACCAGATCCTCATTCAGCATCAGGAAGAAGCCATATCAGACCTCAAAGAAACCATGTCTGAACAAGTAAAGAAGCAGGAAGCCATGCAGCGTCAACTCAACCTGCAAACCTCCACCGCTCTACAACTAAAACGCTACACCGGATCGGTCACAGAAAACGCTCGCATGTTCATTTCTGACTTTGAATCTTTAGGTAATTATCTACATCCTTCAGATGAACCTGCCAGGCGCCGCCTCTTCGCTCTGTACCTCGCGGGAAGAGCCAAGATCTGGTACGAGCAACACAAGGTGTCCTGTCTGCCCTCTTGGAGGGCACAGAGGGAGGCGTTTCTCACGCGCTTCAGACCGGCATTACAAGTAGAACTGAACGCACTCCCGCAACGAAAACAGCAGTCCATTGAGGACTACATCAAAGTGTGCGGAGAGAAAATATTCTCACTGTCAATTACAGACGAGGAGACCAAGATACAAACGTTTCTCGATGGGCTGCTTCCTGCATACAGGGATGCCGTACTCGAGGCACAGCCTTCTACCTTGGAGCAGGCAGAGAGGCATGCCCTGCTCACCGAACGCAATATGAAGACTTGACAAAAGACATGTTCTTGGAAATAATCAGTATTGACCCTATTATTATTTCATATCTTCATATTTTCTTATTCATTCAGAGATTTGACAAATAAAGACTTTTCCATTGTGAATCCTCAGATAGTGAATGTATGATAGTACTAAGACTTATGCCTAAACGACCATTATCAGTAAGGCCATGGGAAAGCTAGTCCTCATGTGTATGTTATTGTATTAACTGGATTGGCACCTAGAGAGACATCGAATTCACGGATGATACAAAAAGTCTGTGTAACTGTATTGACCATTGTCATTATCGTTTATGATAGGCCAGTACCTTCCAGTATGATGTTATGAATTACGCGGAATAGTCATAATGGAATTAAAGATATTCATGTATAAAATACATGAAACAACAAACGCCTCGACTGTGGTTATGATGAAGACTTGTTTGATATTCTTTCTGCTTGATAACTCGCTAGTTATTTTTATACAGCATATATGCACTAATGTCCTGCGATAATCCATTTAAGTTCTATATGACGAAACTGTATTCAAAGACTATCAATAAAGTCATGGAACAATTCTGTCGAATATCTCAACGGATAAATTTGATAGGTCGCGGATCTGCCTTCTTAGAATTTTCAATCCAATACTCGAGATTTAGTCTATTAGTCAGGGAGCCACCTCCCTGAAATCCTACTATTTAAGGAGTTTCGTTCCATGGAAGTATAGCAGCAATTTTATTGTATCAGATGAAAAACTTTGGCCATTCCAGATATGGTAGCCTATTTACTGTAAATGTGTCCATTTGACCTTTTATTAGAAGTCAAAGGTCAAAGGTCATCAAATTTCTGAGGGTTTTGAAATTGAGACATATTTTGTCATTTTTCCAAGAGTATTAAGTTGATTTCTTAGATATTTAGCAAATATATTGAGACACCATAGAGGCATCAGAATTTGTCACCAATTTGATTTTGATCAAGGTCAAGGTCACCAAATGGAATGTTTCCACCCAGAATTTCACCCAATTTCCAATAAGGACTTACAATAGTTTCTATAACTTGTTCTGATATGCCTGTATTTCAACTTGAATGATATATTTAGATACCTGACACCATACCCTAGTAAAATCCTTAAGAAAGAATTCCCATCATGCACCATCAAGCCACAGTGAGGTCAAAGGTCAGCATATATGTTCATACCAAAGACCAACATAGGCCACTGAAATTGAGAATTTTTTCATTTCTCAAAGAGTATTTGGGGATTTCTTAGATATTTGGCAAAACTATTTGAACACCATAGAGCTATCAGCCTGTGTCACCATCTTCATTTTTTTCAAGGTCAAGGTCACCAAATGGAATGTTTCCATCCAAAATTCCACAATATTTCCTATAAGGACTTAAAATAGTTTCTATAAATTCTTCTAATATAGCTGCATTGCAACTTGAATGATATATTTGGATACCCAGCACCATACCCTAGCAATGTTCTAAAGTAAGTCTTCCCATCATGCACCAATAAACCACTGTGAGGTCAAAGGTCAAGGTATCTGTTCATACATATGCCACTGATATTGAAACATATTTGGTAATATCTTTAAGAATATTTCACCGATCCCTTAGATATTTTACAAAAAGATTTATAGTCCATGGTACTCTAAGATTCTAAAACAATCAAACATTTTTCAAGGTCACTAAAAGGAATTTTTTTCACGGCAGCCTTTAGAAATAGATTCCAGGAAAGTCCAGGCAACTTTCCATGTGTTACCACCTTTCAACCATTCCCAATGGGAAGGGCATGGAGGGTCTGGCTGATGAATGCTAGACTGCCCAATCATATGTCCTGCTTGGAAGCCAGCAGAGTTGGCATGTTCTTTTAGCACACCTTGTGTCGGTGGGACTGTCTCATATGCCCTCTGCTTCTTGCGAGGAGATCTAACCATGCTACATCTACTGATGTAGTGGCAGCTGATTAGTCATATATCAGAATGACAAATCTCTCTAGAACTTGTATATCAGACTCTTCAATTTCAGATGGACCCTGAGTTTTGTAAATATAGCTGAGGCTTCATTGTAAACATTCCATATCTGCCATGCTGTCTTTTTCCCTTTGCCATTGAACCCTGACACCACATCACATCTGAAAAATGTATGGAAGAATAGTATCCCATTGGGTTTTTATTGTCCCAAAGAAGATGCTAGGTCATGGATTGGAATCCATCATATTTTCTCCATGTCCGTTGCAGAAAAGGAAGGCATCAGGCTCAAGGCTATGCCTATTATGTCTGTGTTGTTTGCTTTAATCTTGATAGACTTGTATTGTTCTTCAGAGTGGCTTCTATACCTTCACCTTCATCTAGCCTCGATGGGTTAAATGCTAAGATTGGTACAGTTCTTGCAATTTTACTGTGCCTGGCATTATCTTGCTTTATGTGGAATGAGCTTAGAGTTGATATCAGGGTTTTGAATATTGCTGTTTTTCTGCTGACAGAGGCGGCAATTACTACAGTCAGTTTTGATATGAAAATTTCATCCATCATTTGACAGTCAAGGCAGAGGGTTTCCCATTTTACCACCCTTTGCTCTCTTTGATATATGGAATATAACTAGTTTCATGCAACTGCCGTACACCTAGTCTGATCATTCATCCAATGTCATTTGAATCCTGATATGAGCAATCTGTACACAATCCAGGTAATTTCAAAAGTCCCTGTTATCCTTGGCTCGTCTCTCCTGCATTAGCACTCATTGTCAATCCAGGTATGACTATCTAATATTCTAGGGGCTTGATAGATAGCATTTGGGATGCTTAACTCCGTTTGGCTGACATTGAGCCCCATGCTGAGTTCCACAGCCGTGTCTGTCACAATTGTGCTCTGGTCGTGTGCAACATACGCTCTGTTCATAATTCCCCATTGCCTTTCAATTTAGAATGTTGTCTCCTCGATGAACTGCCACTAGTCGGCCACTTGATGAACTGCCACTTCTCAGTCAACAATGTCCTTTCCAATGTTTAAATTGGATCAAAATAGCCCTTTCCAACTTTGGACCAATGTCAACCTCGCCTACATTTGATCCATCATCCAATAAATTGTCACCATTCTGCACATGTATCCACCTATTCTTACCATCTATCGACCTTTCCCGCTTTCTGAACCATTTTCACTTTTCCTACGTAATATGGATACTGAACAATAGGTGCTGCCAGAAGTAGTTTGTTTATTTGACGCTAGTCGGCGTCATGATGGGTTTGGTTCCATATATCACATCCCTCATTCAATATAGTTTACCATACACCTCATGAGATATATATATATGTATGTTATATGATAAAGCCACTTTTATAGTCTACTGATTTTAGATCTTGAATAATCCTAGGTGTTTCCGTCTTTGGTGATACTGTAGGAGCTATTTGTTATGACAGCGCATGATTTACTAGCATGTACTTGATGAAGATAACTTCATTATCGATATTCAGCAACACAACTTCTGTTTATTTCACATATACTACGGATCATCTTCACGCTTTTAGTTTCCAGAGCTCTATTTTCATACGATATTCCACAAGGTTACACTCATACAGGAGTGTTCGCGCCAGGGAGTTGGGGTTGCGAGCCTGTATTTTCCACAAAAACCTTTACCCCACTTGAATTTTTCTCACTTGATCTCCCCCTTTGACGATCTTTACGATTTTAAGACATTCTTCAACCTCATTAAGTACCAGACTTATCACAGGGATGAACGTCAGCACTGAGGAAAAGATCGGAAATTCAAAACGCTTATTAAAAACAAAAGAATTACGTTATTTTGGACCAACTTCTTTATGAATCTATATATTATAACGCCGTGAGTGTTGCTGGTGTATATGAAATGACGGAATTCCGTCATTTGTCGGAAAACTTGCATCCCTGTTGTCAATGTTATACTCTTATTCTATTATTATCTAGTAATTTTCTCCAAGTTCACGTATCTGAATTGGAAGTAGAATTCACTGGAAACTGTCACCTCCCAGACTGACACGCCACTTACCGGACTACTCAAGAACTACACTACATCCGAACATCTCAGCCCACTCGACGTTCCTTTAGTTATAAGACCCAACCATCCTCACTTGGACTTAAATTTCCTTCTCCGTTTTCTTCATCTGCACTTGGCTTGGCAAGTTCACCACTCCTGAGGCCAGGAATAGCTTCAATTAGTGGGGTGTCATCTTGTAATAGAGCAATACTGAGTTGACCTAGCAACCTTTGGGGGCACCAGACAGACATTGCGTCGTGGTCCTGACAGACCACCTTGAGGAAGAGACACTAGCGTGAGTGACAGGTCATTAGTGGTATCTAAACCTAATGAAGAGGCCAGAAGGCACGGGAGGCACAGACCACCCGGTGCTATGCGATGTAAGGTGATATTAGAATGATAACAAACAGATTCTGTACCCATGCTGGTGGTGTTCTTAGCACTGCTAGGTCCGTTCAACGAGTATAGAGATACTATACTCGTTGGTCCGTTACACTCTTCTAGGTCTGCTGTTCACGATTGCTGCCAATGAGTGTGTAGAGAGCATTCCATATTGTCAAAGAACTATATTATTATGTCAGTGTCAAAACTGTCCTTTGCATCATGTCATTCCCTTTTTGACAGGATCCACAGATGTAACAACAGCAGCTTAGCTCTTAAGGCCACTCAAAAAAAGAATTGTTTTTCATCACCAAGTCATGAAAAATATGACGAGGGCGCTTATTTTCTTTATTTTTTATTTTTTGCTGGATCAAGGTGGATTTTGAAATGACAAGTCACATAGTTTGATATTAGGTGGCAGCACAGAACTATCGGTTGTGTAGGCAGTATGAAGAGAGATATGAATACCACGGTTTTGGGAATACCTAGATACACATAATACCACGTTAAATGCATCCCTGACATCAGATGCTATAATTCGATACCAAATACACATATCTTTCATGATATATATCAAGGATCATCCTATAAAAAAAATCCTCTAAAATCGTGTGTTTCATTTTTGGAGTGGCCTAAAGTACAGTAACTCATCATAGCTGTATCAGGGGCGTACCCAGGGGGGGGGGCACAGGGGGCACGTGCCCCCCCCCCCCCCCCCCCCCCGAAATCTTCCCAATGATGGTCTGTTCCGAATGAAAACTCTCTACACACTGTTTTTTGAATTTTGTTTCTATCTATCATAGATAAAAGTTACAGCATTATACAAGAATGGGCTATTTACACATACATAAGATATTGAAATGTTAAATCTTCTCTATGGAGAAGAATTCTCATGGCTCGAAGCCTAGTTCATTAAGAATTCTTCTCCCATAGAGCATAGTGAGAACCTTGTACAGATTACGACTTACGAGATCTTAGGAGAGGGGTGTGGGTTGAGGGTATACACTTGAAGGATGCATGTCAGGTCCCAGGTGTGCCCTCCCCACACCCTCTACAAAAAAAAACCTACATGCCCTTGTTACCATATGTACATTATTCAACAAAGGAAATATGTTCCCAAAAAAGAGAGAGCTCTTCAGGGAGCCCCTGGACTCCCAAAGAGTCACTTTTATAGCCCTTGCAATCATCATAAATAGCCTTAGATCAGTAACAATCCTAGTCCCTGAAACAAAATCCAAGAGGTATCTTGTGTAAGATATAGAAGCCAAGTGCTTCTGCAGGTTTTGCCCCCTGGACCCCCAGATGGATTTTGCCACCAGACACCTCAGTTGTGTGACCCCCTCCTTGGAATTAAATTCTGTATACATAGCTTGTATAATCTTTTGACATACAAGTGCACCCAGGGGCTTCATCCCCTCCCCACCTGTATCCCTAAAGTAGCACTTTGTCCCTGACCCATTGTAATTTCTGAATTATATGAAACCCATGTGCTTCCAGGGGTTCCTACCCCACGACCTCCCAGATGGGTTTTTGCAACTGGACCCCTAGCAATCTTCACATGTAGTTTCAGGTGTGTTAAAACCCTTCCCCTAAATAGAGTCACTAACATGTGAGTACTTCCAGGGGTTTTCCCCTGCCCCCTCCCCCCCCCCCCCCCGGGATTTACCTTGCTTTTAGACCCCTCAATATCTCCTCAGATAGCCTCAGGTGTGTGACCCCCCTCACCGGGGCTTCAGTGCACCCCAAGAAGGGGTTATGCCACAGGACCCTTGGCAATCTAGAAACTCAACTGCTTCCAGGGACTTCACCCCCTAAACTCCCAGGAGGAGCTCTGTTTCTGGAGCCTCTGCCAATCTCTCCAGGTATGTAGCCCCCAACCTGAAACAACATCCTGGGAAAATGTGGTGGTGGACGTGCAATCAGCTGAAGCGACTGCTTTTTTTCCACACTAATCTGCACAAAACGCAGAAATCTCACATCAAAGCAACCCCACACACGGGAAAGCTACCTGAGAATCAGAGTGAAAAGAAGTTTTTAATCAAAACATCCTGGGAAAAGCTTGTATGATCTATGAAATCCTAATGATTCAACAGGCTTTGACCCCTGGACCCCCAGGGGGGTCTTAGCTTCTGAGACAGCCAGGTCTTCCCAGGTTGTCTCAGGTGTGTAATTCCCCTGCCCAAACCAGCATCATAGGAACAGCTTGTCATTCGAACCCTATGTCAATCATGTAACCTAAAAATCTAATGCATAAAAGCCAAACACTTCAGGGGTTCGGCCCCTGGATCCCAAAGGAGGCAATTTGCCCCTAGACTTCTCACAATCCCCCCAGGTAATCTCAGGTGTGTAACCCTTTCCTGAAACAAAATCATGGATATAGATTGTATAAATGATATCTGAAACCAAAGCACTTCCAGGAGTTTTGCCCCCTGGACCTCTGGGAGCGGCTATGCTATTTCTCTTGTGGCAGCATTCCAGGTAGTCTCAGGTGTGCAACAATCTCTATCACTCAATCAAAATCCTGGGGTCTGTTTTTCAGACAGCGACATCTTTATTTGTAGTGATCACAAAAGAGTGACCAGTTGGGCGACCAAACCAGTGATCATGACCAAAAAGTGTTCCTCAGACCCGGTCACTGTTTAGCTGTTATGATCACTGTTGGTCCAAGGCCCATTCCAAAACAAAGGCATGTCTCACATGTATATTACTCAACATAAAATTGTGAAATTTGGGAATTAGATAAAACAGATATAGATAATTCATCGCAGTAAATATTGTTCCATTTGATACAGTGGAAGTGTTTAAAATGAAATATACCACCATCTGGGCTAAATGGTCACAACTCTGGAACCCAAAACAGTTACCATGACAGTTTACCCTTCTAAATGGTCGCACATGTTATGACGACTTATCTCTGGAACCCAAAGGTCTCCAAACGGTCACTAAGTGGTCACTATAGGAAATGGTCACGACTAAAAAACAGGCCCCTGGATACAGCTTCTATAAAATCTAAAACCCAATCTTGAGGCTTTGCCTCCTGGATCCCCAGCAGAGGCTTTGCTGCTGGACCCTCATCTAATCTCCGGTGTATGGCTCCCCTCCCCATAACAATCCTAAGAAGTATTTTTTCTTTTATAAAAATCCAAATGCTTCTGGGAACATTGCTCCCTGGATCCCCCTCCCAACTGGGGCATTGCTTCTTGACCCCTGGATAGTGTCAGGCATATGACCCCCTCCCTCAACAAAATCCTAGATACAGCTTGTATAATCGACAAATTCTAAGTGCTGCTGGGGCTTTGCCCCCTGGAGCTCAAGCCAATCATCTAAGGTAGTCCAAGGTGTACCCCTCTCCCTGAAACAAAATCCTGGGTAAATGCTGCTTGAGGGGAATGTGGTTAAGATAGTAGAAATTGTTCCCCTCCAAATAAGCTCATGCCTATATGCCCTTGTTTCAGTGTCATTCAACAAGGCAAGTATGTCCCCTAAATATAATCTAAATGCCCAGCAATTAGGGGTGATTTGCCTCATGAACCCACTCTAATCTTCCCATGTAAAGAAATCCTGGATACAAATTGTATAATGTATAAAAGTCAAGTCCTTCTAAGGGATTTGTCCCAAGGACCCCAAGGAGGGACTTTGCAACTGTAACTGTACTGATATTCCTAGGTAGTCTCAGGTATGTAACCCCCTCCCTGGACCCAAATCCTGGGAACAACTTGTATGATGTATAAAATCCAATTGGTTACAGGTTTAACCTCCTGGACTACCAGATAGAATTTGCCACTGACCCCTGACAATCTCCCCAGGTAGTCTCAGGTGTATAAATCTCCCCAAGACATAACCCTAGGTGTAGCTTTTATAAGTGTAAAATCCAGGTATAGCCAGGGGGTTTCACCCCCTTGACCCCTATGAGGACTTTAATGATGGACCCTTGGTACCTGGTCTCAGGTATGTATCTCCCCCTCCATGAGACTAAGATCTGGAGACCGCTTCTGTAATCTATGAAATCCAAATGTTTCAGAGGGATTTGCCTGGACCCCATTAGGGGCTTTACCCTATAAAATCTAAGGGCGTCTGAGGCTTTGCCCCGGTACCTCACGGGAGGGGTCTTGTTAGCTTGTCAATCTTCAGAGGTGTGCCCCCCCCCCCCCCCCGAAACAAAATCCTGGGTACGCCCCTGTGTATGTGATGTGATAGAAATACCTATATGACTGATACCTTTATTTCCATCCGTCAAAAGTGTTCCAAGTACCACTTGTAGAGGAGCTGGATTGTTTGTTATCAGGTCTGTGATAATATCAGCCATCATCAGTGCTGGTACACTTGCAATGGATCCGTCGCAGATGGGATCATGAATACTGACGATGGAGTGGAGTCTCCATGGGCCCACAAAACATGCGACAATCGCGTGGCGTGAGTGGGGCCGGACCATTTCCCATAGTTGCTAGATCAAGGCACCAAATATCGTTTGTCATTGAGTTCCATATTTGGTGAATTGATCATTTGTTTATTTTAATATTCTAACATACATGATGACAAGTGGCTGCCAACATTCATAACATACAACAATAGAATAGAGATAGCGAACACTCATTACAATGGATTAGAGATAGAGATGGGATTTTTTTTTCAATGTGAGGGTCAGCAATTGTGCAGCATGTCATTGTTCTCTTAATCTTGGAAGACCTACCTAGCTCACAAAGCCGGGGTATGTAGTTCACTCTGCACATTTTGAAAATAAGGACATATTGTAAACTATCATAAAAAAACACGTTTATTTGGCATTACTAATTATTAAAGAGAATTGATGTGCACATGTTCTTAAAGGACATTCATATATAATAACACATTTTTCATGGCATTTTTCATGGCAAATATGATATCAGACCCCCCCCCCCCCCCCCCCTCCTCCCTTTCACACTATTGGACATAGATTTCTGTTAGTCATCCGTTTTAGGTACTACATATCCGGTGGTAAATTAAGGGAAATAAAAGACTAGGGATCTAGTTACAGATAAACATTTAGATCCTAGAACGAATACAGGGTAAAAGCATCTCTTTTGCTCGTCAACATTGTGTTTTATCAAATCGAATTCATATTGTCCTATCAATCTCAAAAGAAATGTTAACTAACATGTAGTTCATGTGTAGTTCATGGCAGTTCAGTGTTTGTCACATCTATTATCACCTCATTACTTCATGTACTACCTGAGATGAGAATAACAGACGAACACTGACACAACTGAGCTTCGAACCCTGCACCTGTGATCTACAGGCCAATGCCCTTTCGTATGACCCATTGCAATACCTGTGACAAATATGCAACATAACACAACATAGCTATGTGATACATTTTATTCGGAGGGGAAACAGCTACATGAGACACATGGCCTGAATGTCTTCATACCTGAGAAGTTATTGGTATTCTGACAAATATGACATGCCAGGTGGTCGCTGTATACAGTTGTCCTGAGAATACACTCTCACGTGCAAAAAGGCTGCACTGTCTTCTAGGCAAGTTGCACCTTGTGACCCCACTGTTGGTTTCCCGCGTGTGCCTGGCGGTTGGTACACATGCACTAGGGTCTCACGACAGCCGTTACCATGATGGGACGCCTCACAATGCCGCTCGACCAATCAGCGCCCGTCAAAATAGCGTGATTTCTCGCGTAGTGAAAAGGCAGTCCTTCTGAGTGGTGAGGCTTTCGCGGAATCCAGGGCCACAACCTAGTTCTCGGTTTATCTGTCTAGTGTGAAATCTTATAAGCTGAAATACGGATATCAGTATGTAAGTAGCTATAACCAGTGTTATATTTGTCGATATCTTGAAAGAAAAGGTGTATTCGTTGTGATTAATACAGATGTAAACACCGACACGTGTACGAAAATCGTATGAGGAGGCGACGTCTTGGTTACCTAAACAAAGTTGACCTGGAAAAGAGGGCGGGTCAGCTGTGGGATGGTGGGTTTGGTGCATGTGTACCTAGCAGGCCGGCAGAAGTGGTGTGATCGTCGGTGTTTCCGTGAGGCGACATTCCCGGTTTGTTTTCTGCATGACTCCACCCACCTCCTACACAACTGCAATCCTTCACTTCTTTCGTTGTCCTGTCACAGACAACAACGTGTTTCTACAGTCACTCCACGGGGAATCTAGACGGTAAATCAGGAGCACGAAGACATCTCTAGAAGTTAAAGAGCGATTCTATTCTTGTGTCAACCTGTGAAAATTGTCGGAGGCAGATAGCAGCCTCATCCAACGTTTGCAGCCGGTTACCAAGGAGACATCGATCATCACCAGTAAGTTAAAGATAAATCAAATGCGAATTATAGCTTCACATATTATGGATGCATATTTGTGTTTATTGTTCTCATTGTATGTACTCATTTTGTCATCGCAAACCACCTTTCATCGAATTGGAAGTCTGGACTTGTTATTGCCACTGGCTGTAGCATGTCAAAACCTCACTTAAAATCATGGAGAATAACAACAGTAGGTGATGAAAGCAGATTTTGAATAGGAGAATCACCTGCTTAAAGGTAGTTGCATAAACTATTTTCGACATGAAGTTTTAATGATTGTTGCATCTTATTCACGTTATGTATAGGAAGAGTCTATGGTATTCTTATCATATTTGATACATGTTGATTTTGACCATCGACACGCGGTATCGCACAATTCCCGGGATCTAATTAAAGAAGGTAAACTGCAATTTACATGGTCGCGAGTAACATTTTCCCCTGAGGAGAAAGTTATGTATATCATTATGATTATAATACGTACATTTGATATCAAATGGTTATAGTTATGAATGATATTGGGGAATAGATTACAGTGTGCTGTCTAAATTAGTACAGGATTTAGTTTTCTTGTAAGTTATAGGGCTTTTGAAGATATTTTTTTAATAAATGTTCTGTACTAGATTAGATCTAGATCTAGTGTAGTTATCAATGTTCTTTTCTTGGAGACTAGTTATGAATGATATTGCTGAATGGTTTACAGTCTGTGCAGTTTGATTTTATATTCTTGAGATCAAAATGGATTATTCTTTTAATATATCATATGGATTATTAACCACACTGATGTTTCCCCCCAATCAATTCATACTGAAATGTGTACCATCACACTAGTGTACCGGTAATTCAATTTAGACCCGCTATTAAAAGGGAATTTATTGTGTGTAATTACGATGTTTTTCAAAGAAACAAGAAATAACATTAAATGATGAATAGTAACACAATTCCTAAACATGTAAACGAAATGTATATATCTTTATATATTCATCTGATCCGAAGCTGTCATTGAAAATATGTACGGTAGTCTCGTTATCGCTATCAAGGAGAACATAAACTTCCATATTATCCTAGAAGGCTGTAGCAGAACAAGTCCCTGAAACATCACGTAGCGTGCAAAGATGTGTGTGAGAAGATGAACGCCAATCTTTTGAAAACTTAAAGTTATAATGCTTAATAATAAATACTATATTAACCCATTTCTGATACTAGTGTGTGTATCCTCCTTGTAGTCGAATCAAAGCAATATCCTCGCTTATATTCGGATATTGCTATGTGTCAACTATATGGAGGATACGCCCACCACTACCAGAAACTGGTTTTATATTGTATTTGCACATGGCTATACATGCCGCCTACACTTAGAGATCAACATGCTAATCAACAAGTGATGCAATCACTGTAATGAGGGAATCAATGTTGCTTCACTACAGTTCATTAAAGCCCCTGTTTCACTGGAGAGACCGCATTATCGCACATGTTTTATGGGCCTATAAACACCTGTTTTATGACTCTTACTGCTATGAATTTGTCTCACTCAATCCCAAGTGAAGTACAGGGAATGCCACCCTGATGCAACAGAATCGTCGCAGCACTAGTGGCTTACCCCTATACTACTGGTATATATATACTGATGAATTGTGTAGACATATTAGATATGGTTCATATTCACAAATATGCGAACAGATAACTACATATAGGAAAGGAAAAAGACAAAAGTAGACACAGGCTTACACCTACAGCCACGCCTACCGTTTTGACAGCTTGTTTTGCTATCACACTTTCTAGGCCTGATACTGTCAAAACGGAATGTGCCAAAGAAGGGCAAACCATTTACCAGTGGTATGGACTTCCTAGCTTGAAGACAATAGGCTTTTATACAAACTTGTTATAGGAAGCACTTCGTGCCTAGACGACAGATCCGTCGCATGTCATGAATATCTGATCATGTGCAATGCGACAGATTTGTAGCTTCTATCAGTGTGCAAGCCTGCCCTCCACAAGTGCGATTGTGTGTGGTGCAGTTAGCGCTGCCTTTTTATCCTACCCCTACATGGGATTTGTTTATGTCACAGGTGTGACATAAAGTGTTGTTTACGTGTGACTAATATCTAATATTAAAAAATCTTGGATACGGGGTAGGATAAAATCTAGACGCCTCTCGTTTGAATTTGAGTTTATGTCATGCATTGTGTTGGCTCCGTAATCGTGATGTCTCTTGATGTTATGACCCTCGCCCGTCGGTTATTGTATTTTATGGACTTGCGACGATCCCGTCTTTCCAGTGGAGCCGGGCCTTTAGGGAGTTAATTACATATAGTTTTCTGGCTTCACCGTAGCTTGTTGTGACTGGATATGTATTTCAATATTTTGCACTTTCCTCTACCAGATGCCTGGAGTTATGTCGGAAGAGGGCGACTTACTGTTGACCAGTCTGCGGCCGCGCACCGCCCCGTGCTCCCCGGGAGCCGGGCGCCAGTCGCTGCTCGCCGCCATGAACAAATTCGTGGCCGCCGTGGATGAGATGGATGGTGCCGTCATGATCCCCTGCCGCCTCCAGGACATGCAGCTGGCACCTGGCAGTGAGCAGGACTCAGCGTTGGTGCCTGTGCCGGACGGCGGCAAGTCGGCTCCCAAAGATGGCCCGCGTGTGAACCTGTACACGTACTACGGCATGCTGCGCGCCATCCGCAGCGAGCTCGTCAGAGGGTCCAGACCGGAAGATAAAAACGCCATGGACGACGATACGGAACGCGCGGGTGAAGACGGTGACGATTTGGCGAAGCAGACGGCCACCATGTTCAGACATCACTTATGTGGGCTCTTTGACGTCCTCCGACAAATGACGTCCACCGCTGATTTGCTGACGGAGCGGTACCAGACTGAGATCGGCGATAGCACCATGTCGTCATCGCGCAACCTCACCCACTTCACACTGTGAACAGTTTGTCAGTGGTTAAACTACAAAGTGAACTGTTTGCCAATTTCACACTGTGAATTGCTTCGTCGGCATGAGATGCAGAAGTAACGCCTTTTCATATGATGATCTGAAGCGCACATCCTGCAGCGAAATGTTCGTCTCCTTCACGCATTAAATTGTTTATCCATCACAGACAAAGAACTAAACAATTGCCGTGAATTTTCCGACCACTTCATGCCGTGAACTGCTCGGACACTTCGTGCTATGAACAGCTGTGCTACTTGTGGACTGCTGGGACACTTCTTGTGAGTTGTTTGGCACTATCATGCCGTAGACCTCTCTCGGCCACTGCATGCTCTGCACTGCTCGGCTACTCCATGTTATGAAGTCCTCGAACACTTCATAATTTGATGTGCTCGACCACTTCATGGTGTGAGCTACTTGCCACTTCATGCTTTGAGGTGCTCACCTTTTGGACAGAACTGCTCCATGATGCTCCGCCTGGTGCGATGCACGTCCTGAGTGCGGGCTGCAGATACGGCTGCAGGCAGGCAGAGTCGTACCTGGTGATAGACTTAATCTACTTCTCTATTGAGAGAAATCTTATGGCTTTATGCCATAGGAGAATGTGTTTGTACGAGTATAAATGAGGTGAAAGTTTCTGCTGAAATTGTGAGGGTGTATGATGTCTTCATGCGAATAGATGCTGCTAGACATACATTTTTATTTATGAGAAGAGAGACTTGGCCATGAAAAGCCTGACATTTAGTAGTCATACTGGTAAGTTATCCTACTGAAACAGATTTAATGATCGGACTTTCCCCGGTCTCACATGTTAAACGGCACCTTAGGTGTTGCAGACCCTAATATGTAGTGGACCTGAATCTAAAGCAACTCATTTTGTTGGTAGAACCTGGTATATAATGACATATAATAAGTAATTTGTGAGAGTCCACCCCACTGTATGATACAATGTCAGTCTCTACTTCTTTATATATACATGATGCAATACTGGTTTCTTCCAGTAATGATTTCCAGGTCAACCATGAAGCTCTGAGAGCCAGCCCAAAACTGATGTAGTCCGCATTAGTTATACGTATATCATAGTTGGGATAAGAATCATTTATAATGAAAACATTTGATACATAAAGCTTCTTCATAATTGTATTTCTGTGTAAGGCGTTTCTTATCTTTATTGCATGGCACAGTAAATATACCACATTTTATCATGTCGTTGTATGATGTTATGTTACAAAGTGTGGGAGTTTTGGAAGCAGTGTTTATAACAAGTGGATCACGCTAATATTCTAATTGCCAGGTAAAGCTTGGTGATCGGTATTTAAGTGCCATCTGAGTTGATCCCTAGTAACCTGTTGTTTACGTACACATGTACCCGGGTACGTAGTTGACCTCGCCCAAAGGCCTGATTTCTAAAGAGGATTATCTATGTGTTCTATGCACAGGTAAACAATACACAAGTCCCGGGACCAGCTTGACCCAACCTGGAGCCTTTTCGCTATGCATGCCCGATTCTCTACCTTCTATTATTACGGTTGTTACAATAACTACTGTTTGTAAAAAGGTGACAAAAGGGTTTGCCGCCATTGTGATAGAAGTCTTTTTTTTTCTTAGAATGACCACTTCAAAGTTAACCCATCCTAATTTCTCTCTAGGCGATTGGTGTGACCCAGAACCACAATAGCTGAGAAGGAGTTACATGAACAGAGAAATGCCGGGGAAATGTTCACGGATTCTCAGAAATCTAAGATTAGCGGGCTCTATCGGCCTGGGCCAAACTCAAAGTGTGCATCCAGGATGTGAGCATTGGGTTGACTCGCCTGAATCTCCGAACCGAAAGGCTTAGGTTTGGCGTGGATGGGAGGGGGCGGGAGGGAGACGGGAACAAGGCAGAGCACATCTCAGCCAGCTGATCAGTTCATGTTCACCTCTCTCTGACCACGCCCATCACCCATCAGCCAGTGCTCATTGGCTGCCTCCTGTTGCCAGGCAACTGCCGATCAGAGCTGCTCGCGAGTGCAGTATCCGGGCAGAGGCAGGGACACACTGCTTCAGCTCGAGCAGCAGCTTATGTTGCAGAAAACCGAGAGAAGCAGTATGCTTCCTTCTCTACCAGCCGCGTGCTCGACTGTCATACATTTGATATTGTCAACATATGATCTTAGTTATCGCTACAGATCAAATAACCTAAGCCTATTAAATTAGGGAGTCGAGTTTGGAAAGTTGAAAACGGATGCGGTGGGGGTTGACAGAGTTGGGATGTGTTGTGAGGAAATCCAGTGAAAACATCACAGCAGGCGACATTTAGGTTTTTATTCTCCTGTGAAATAAGACATCACAGAATGATGGCCTCTGGATCAATATCCGTGTTCAGTCTTCAGCAACAAGTCTGGTTACAATACACAGCGGTACGGATTGGTATCAGGAAAACCTCGCTCATTCAGTATGACAAGCCCCGGTGCTTTGGCATACAGTGATGTTCCGGATCTCAACAGGCCGCCTGTTGGACTTGGAAAACATCTGATTGTGTGGTTAACCCTTGTTGGCTGACGGCGTGCAATACCTATGAATCACATATAAACCGGATAATGACGATTCTTGAACGTCACAGAGAAAAGTCCGTGAACCGTCACGGTAACTACAGCTGAATAACGTCAGAGCATGTCGTCATGTGTCGCCGTCCTCAGGCACTAAACATTTACAGCGAAATTCTGCGGAAGCGTAACTCGAGCATTGCGTTTATCCAGAGGCCACCAGAGGGGAGAAAAATATAGAATGTGACACGTTGGGATCTGTTCCAGTTAGTGGAGGGGTAGCATAGGGCAAGCGGTGCTGAATCATTGAATGACAGCCAATAATGCCCGCTCTGGGCCCTGGAGGTCGCCGTAATAGCCCACAGTTTCTAGGTAATATAGGTCCCAGTTGTTTTGAAATATGAAAAGTCAATTCGAATAAATTATATTACTAGTTGGGTAAGTGGTCTTTATTTGCACTCACCGACGAGCGCCTAAATTTAGTCCAAGATATGTTTGATATTGAACAAGATTTACCCCACAAAACAGCTGTAGAAAGGCCTTATTTTTCATGGTTTTGTAAGTACCGAGCTCCGAAAATAGGCCCGGATACAGCGTGCCTGCTAACACACCTCTGACCCACCCCCGACCCATTCACCTAACCGAACCGGCCCACTTATAGTTATACCTCTTGTATGGGTTTTTTTCATTTTTTCATCGAAATGTTTGCCCAGAGGCATATTACACAGTGAGTGCGAGGCTGCAGGCTCTGGAAAACACGGCCGCCAATATGTACGTTGCCTCGTTTCCCTTTCCCTACATGATGAAAACAAGTTTTCTCTAAAGGGCATCAGTAGTTTTCATAAAATGGAAATAGAATAAATAGACGATATTCATTGATCGAACGCTATATCCTTCTTCACACTCGGTGTATAGACTGCTGCACTGATCCTTCTGTGATATGCTATTCTTTTCCCGGGCAAATTATTGTAGAATGAACATATATGTGCATAGTGCTTACAAAATCCTGTAACTGTATAAAGTAACTGGGTCACTCAAGGCACGCCTCGCTGGCCATGGCTTGAATCCACTCACTGGCTCTCGGCAAATATATTTCCACAAGTCTTTTTTACTGCCTCACAAACATGGACACGACTTCGTTCTTCTTTATCTGTGCAGTACGGGGTAGAGACGGGCGGCGGAAGCTATGACCAGCATGTGTGGGGACAACACAGACACCAATGAGTGTACACGTATTGATGAAGGGATGGGTCAGTTTAATAGATGAAAAACTGCACGGGGTGACGAAGTGTATACATATAGAGCGTTTTGTATACGTATGCACTCAAAACGTACCGGTGAATATCAAAAGTACAATGGGCACTGAATTCGGTGTTATATATATGTGCTTGAATAGAATCATTATTCATTACCTTTAATGTTGGCAGGTGCATTTGGTTCAGATGAAACACAGTGTTGTGTCGTGAGAATCAATTATGGTCTAATGGTTAAAGATATACATGGTATTTATAATTTCATAGGATTCAATTTTATTGTTATAAGCACAAGGTGCATACCTATACAACCTTCTTCGCCAATGGTCAGACAGTAATTAAACTTTTTCAATTATTTATCTTAATTATGGGATAATTGTATCAGGAACGCCACTATTCTTCTAGCGAGCTATTTTCCGATGGCCATGCCATCTGATCTTTTAACCCGTCTGAAGGGTCGCTATGTTCTGCTATGTAACTAGGCTGACTTAGGTTTCTGGTGGATTCCCGGGAAAAAAGGGTATTCGAATATGTTACCCTGATAATTATTTGGAAGAGAATACATGTAGTTGTATATATGTACATATATTTTAATATGTGTAGCTAGTTGAAATGGTAGAGTTTAGGCAAAGGAAATTTGCTTATACCTAGATATTTAAACCGGTATCGGTGCGACCAAATCTCAAAACCACAGGGTTTAGTGAAGAGTGTGTTGAAAAAGATTTTTCTTTAAGGATAATGTCTGTCTATTTCCAGATAGACTTGTGTAGAGATAAAGCTAGGGACTTGACGCTTAGAGCCTTCGTTACTCCGAGGTAAAGTCAATTGACTGGATCGACAGATGCCATGTATGAAAGCTTGTAAATAAAAGTTATTTTCACAACGCCATTATGTTTTGGACACCATTCTTGGCATCACCTCACATCCGTTTCAATCTTAATCCCTACTATTCTATTAATATAATCTGAATTCACTGATAGTTTGGAATACATCGTGCTTAAAGTCTAATTGAACAAGTTTGACCTTAAACTACCCAAACAAACAAACAAAACATCGTGTGGTGGTTTCCCTCCCCCCCCCCCCCCCCCAAAAAAAAAAAATAAATATATATATATACACGGATAATTCTATGCAGATATATATATGGTTAGCGTGTCTCAATAAATGTTGTTTTGGTCGGAAATCCTCATCGTGTTCGAAGAACGAGGTTCAGACACACTCACTATAGCTCCTTATTATTATCTAGCTAGTAATCATTAAAAATCAATTTCACAATAAGTCCTGTGGTACCAATTGCACGAACTATAAGTTCGTGCACAGTGTGCAGAACGAAACCCGTACAGCTGACTAATAAATGTGAGGCATTCGTACATAGATATATGATAATATGACCGGCTAATTTGATTTATCTGTCGCCCAAGAAGGACTTAGAATTGCTAGGCTCACAGCATGCGCTGATCCGTAACTTGTTGATTAAATCATGGACATTGAGGATCGGTAGAGCATAACAACTCTGTACGCTGGTTCCCCGGTCATCCGCTAGGGGGCTCGGCGGAATTAGACGCGCGGAACCCAGCCAAAACAACTCTGTTGTGGAACGCAACGATCATGAGTTGGGCCGACGGTTATCACGTGATCAGTAAAGGCCAATGTCAGGGTCAGGGTCATGTTGTTCCTGTAATGTGGTCGATAAACATACCCAGAGGGTCTATGAACACAAAGTATGAAAGTACCTTGACAGATTGTGTTGCCCACACCGTTGGCGACAAGGCGCAGGCCAAACTTAAACTTCTTGTAGTGTTCTTTAATTGCCAGTGGCAGAGACTACCTGGGGAATTCTTTATCTGTGTAAAGAAACTAGGCAAAAGAACGGCATAGTTATTTCTATATTGATTAAAGCTTTACGTGAGTATCCCGAGAGCACAGCGAGACGAACTGAAAAAAAGGGAATAAAAGTGTCCGACCTTAAACTTAACTTGCTGTTTTCGCAGCTTGCTCATAGATATATACAGTTGTTCATTCTACACCAACAAGACACTAACTGAAATTTCGAATGTTACCTGGAAATAGATACTTATCACGTTAGGTGGTAATCAAAATTACCTCGATAGTTACGTAAAGTATATTTTACAGAAATATATATAAGCATACTTCTATATACAGTGACTCCATGCTGAAGATGTTTTCAAAATAATTTACAATACACCGACTGATAGGTTATATTTCGGCCAACCCGCACTCTACTTATACAGTAGAACTTCAAAGTGTTCGTTAGAAAGGGGTTCCCTTTGCCCGTTGTTTTTTTTTTGCTTTCAATGATTATATAATGTATTAATATACAAAATAAATGAACAATCGTTATCATATACCGTCTGTATTAAGTAACTAATTGCAAGCCAAATCGAATCGAAATTAGACCCAAAAAGCACACCATATATATATGAGTACATGAAAGTATTAGAGAAAATCCACTTTCACATAGAGTTCCATACATAGAATCCGTCGCATCGCAAACCCGCGCCTAGCCAAACTGGAACGATTGAGTGCGATACGATGGGTTCCACCGTCTTTATATCTCAATTCGAGGTCAGTAATATAATTGAAATGTGGTGAATGTGGACATATTACATGTGGCAATCATATTGCATATTGTTATCAGATACTGAGAGGATTCAGACTAACATAAGGTGGGGCACCCTCTGTTCCATGTGAAAGCACACATGTTGCAGGATCTCCCATTTTCTGGGGTAAATTAAACATAATCCGGACCAAAGCGTCCTAATTTGTGGAATGGACCCCTCAAAGGGATGCCCCACAACCAGGGTGTTATTGTTTTGGATATTACTATTATATTAAATGTATAGCTTGATTCAAGCCTTGACCCACAGCCAGCCACTGCAAACCGAGCAGATTTGGCTATGATCCCAACCTTTTACCACCAATGGCGTTGTCATCCGGTGATTTTCCATGCTTTTCGCATGATTATGGGACGTGTATAAGGCATGTATTATAGACCAGTATTCCCCATTATGGACAGGGGGTGTGGGTAATGTATTGGCGACGCGGTTCTAAAAACCTTCCATTTGGCCTTAAAACATCATAAATATTGCTTTCATTTCGTCCTTTTACACAGATTCCAATCATTTCCGTGGCTTATGCCCCTTGTTTATACTACATGTATTCCTACAAATGTGAAGCAGACACATAACTACAGCTAAAACATTATTATCCATATGGGGACTCACTAAACCACTAAACCACTACCACTAGTTATGCATGGTATCTAAAATAGCAGATACCATGCATAACTATGGTATTCAGATTCAAATCTGTGGTATATGACCTCAAAGCCCATGTATACAAGGAAATAGTCCCTTTCGCTCTAGAGCAAAAAAGTGCTTATTGATATACCCCTTAATATGGCAATTCCCGGCTTTGATTTATTGCAGGAGATGGATAATAAATTCAACCAACGATAATTTTGTGGACAGGCAACTCTATAAAGGTTGACGTCGTAATAATACACTCGCTGAGGCGCGTGTATTACTACGCATCAACCACTCATAGTTTATGACCGCCTGTCTAAAAACCATCGATTAGTGTCTATTTATACTATAACCTTCTGGTTAGTTGATGGCAACCGCAAGAGTCGTATTATGATGGCAACCGCCAGGGTCGTACCAGGGCATCAAGATACGAAACGCGTCTGGACAGTTGTGGGTTACATAACTAATAAAGAATACTAAGTGATTCTGTACCTTTTGTTCTTTCTCTTCACCTGTCCACCACTGTCAGTAGCCCTAACACCTTCTGCCTGTGGCTGACCTACTGTATTTCTGTATATGTCAGCACGATGTCAGCATCCTATAACTCCTTGTCTTTTGTGTTGGGAATAACTACACAAACACATGTAGTGTATATGATTCCAATTGCTTATCATGGCTATTATACATAATTGCAATAATGTGACAGCTATGCACAGAAGTAAAGAATCCCCTGAAGTCAAAATGAGGAGAGAAATCAATGTGGATCACTTGCAGGTAATATATGTAAAATCCAAGAATTGATGAAACTTGGCACCATGAATAATTAGAATAATGAATCATATAGTCGGTGCCATAAAACATGGCCAGAAGGTGTGTTGACGTAGAGATATTTTTGTTTTATTTTAGAAGCTTATCTTTCCGGAAACCCCTGGATCCGTCTCAGCAAAGATAAACATAAAGTTGCCAGGCAATCAGGAACTATAACCGGTTGGATCCGGCAACAATAGCCACACGTGGGTCCATCCAGAAATACTGCCAGTGTACAGTTCCGGGTGTTTGGCCTACGCACAACACGATAACGCTATTGGATAAGACTCAATGAGCTTATGGGGTTATAGTAGTAGATATCATTTATTATCTGACCGCAGATAAAATGTCACCTGATGATGTCCGACACATTGACTAACTACATCACTCTGCGTCAGTGCGGAAACACTTGAATTACGACTCGTAATGAACACTTATGAAGATGACCGTTGTATTTTCTAGCCTGCTGACATCCTTGTTTTGTGGAAGGTTTAGTATTGGTATGAATATATAACGAGAATGCGATGAAATGAACAGGGGTTTGTAGGTGTTGATGGAAAATGTTCTTGTGTGAAGAGTGACAATGAGTCTTCAAGATCTCATTGCTATAATCTCCACTGGGCGCCATCTGCTTTCGTCCTGAAAAAAAAAACAATGCAGAAAAAAACATATAAAGTATGATACATGTCTATTTGTTTAAGGTTATGGAAATGCAGAAAACGATTGTAATCACCATTGGTATGCAGAGGGTGATTTCTAGGACCGGAAGTGCCAGTATCATCGAATTGCATGTAATACGGAACATCGACTTTCACCTGAGATGATTGCTCATACCTTTTGTGTGTAATAAATACATTTTGATAGATAAAAAAAGTATTGTGCACATGTACTTCCTTTTGCATTTTCCCACTTTGACATTCTCAAAAGTAATGGACTATATTGAAGGCATACGTTGTGAAAAAGATAAAAATAAATTCATTTATTTTATTTATAAACTTTTAGCAATAACTAACTGCAATTACCTCTATAATTAAATATATTCCATGCATACTATCTTCGATAAACATGGTACCTGATGGCCATTGTTAGATACGCTACAGGTTCGAAGACCCCCCTATGCCCCTGCTACGTTAAACATCAAATTGGTAAAATCATCTGCAATGGGACTTAATCAATACATGACCAATATCATTAAGAACCTCCAGGCAGACATCGAGGGGTAGTGATAAAAAACGTTTATATAAACATTGATATATACATATGCATACATATATTTCCTTCTATAATGGGTTTGCATCAACGGATAACGTGTACATGTACCAAAATTACGTGTATTTATTTTGGGTCACAATGTCCTAATCTATGTGTATAGTGATTTTAACTTGTTCAAGATTCAGCTTGCCATATAGGATTCCAACCTTTCTCTTCCTTTCTGTAACTATATCATCTTTATACTAATACTTTGGAAGAATACCGTGACCAAAATGTTTATGTATACTTAAGACCAAATCATAGAAGGTTAATTAATACTATTGGCCTTGGTGCCCCTTTCTAAACTTCAGCTAGCGCTGCCAGTGGTATTTAATGCATATGGATTAGGCTACGTCTCATCTAACTACTCTGATCTTTTCTGAGAACATTTCTTTATTGATATTGATCGTAGCTGGTTCCCCAATAAGACATATATCTTCGTATTTTTCACACCCTTCAACATTCTAATGCGAGCCATATAAGTGGTCATTATTAGGTTTATATGCAGTACCGATGAATAAACATGCTCGTTTTGATTTCAGAGAATACAATGCACATGTACATCCTTGCTTGGCAAGTTCGTGAGAGTTTCTCACAAGATTATCCAAGTCTTATCTTTGGCTGGTTGTTGTGCTTCCTTAGACTTTTCTACATTTTCTTCTATGTATATGTGATCGGGATTGTGATCATCCCACAAGCTGTTTTTCATTGTCTTACCATACAGTTATAGACTTTTGAGAAAACAATTTTACCAATCTTGATCTAATTCAACCATTGGTTCTATTTCCTATGTAGTGTATGCAGTATTCTGAATATCGCCTCACCTGGTGAGATTAGTATACTCATGGTACACCAGAGGGCACCATCTTCCAGTTTCTTTACCAGCACACGAATGCAGAACCTGCACCTGTTACATGCATAAGAACTGTAAGAATATTACATCTGAACCTTAATATCAGAGAACTTACCTTAGAGGATAATGAGACTTAACTCTTGGAGATGGTGTTGCCACTTCAAAAGTCCGAATCAGTCTGTCTTCCACCTATGGAGAGCGCCTCATGCACGTGCGACGACTCGGGAGTCCCTGCGATGACGTCATCGCGCCCAAGGCCCAAACAGCCTCAGGGGGAATCCCCGGCACTCACACTAACGCCCAGTCGCCCCCTATCGCTCGTACAACACTCCTCCCCATTCTGTTTTTAAAAGGCCAGGGGCCAGCCTTCAGGTCTTCGAGGCGCCGGGCTTGAAGCCCAGCTTGACGGCCTAACTTTGGAGCCCGGACATTAAGCCCAGGTATGACTAACACAACTACATGGTCTACGAGCCGGACATTGAGCCCAGCCTACCTACTACAGGGCCCGACTTGAGGGACTAGTGCTGAGGGCTGAAGAACACCTCAGCATTCCTCGCAGCCAACCTGAGGACAGTGCTATCAGGCAAGTTCCTTACCTCCCATATGTGCCAGGCTACCTCCAAGATGGATTCTGGACAGAGCTGGCGACAACACAATCCAGGGAGGCAGGGGTGTAGACTGTCTGTTTCCAGAAGCAACCTGTCCAAGCACAGATTCTGCATTACCTCCTCCAGCTCTGCATGGTGATTGGGGCACAACAGCAAAGTAGAGACACTGAAGGATACCATGACATTATCCTTCACAGTTTGCACCGTGTGGGATTCTGTCAGGGGTTTCATGGTTCTTAGTTGGCCCTTCGTCATGGTGGGTTCTGGGGGGCGACCCTTGTCAGCCAGGAATGGAGTCGGGTCAGTTGGTCCATTCCTGGCTAGTTTTTTGCTGGTTGTTGTTCTCTTTGCTTTGTGCACTCTCTTGAGGCTCCAGGGCTGTGTTCTGGGCTTCTTCCAGGGTTTGCGACTGGATAGGGGCTAGGAGCCCTAGACAGTTGCTGGGGTTGCAGGTGCTCAACAAGTACACTAAGGACAAGCTTCTTCATCTCATCCTTCAGTTCCCCCAACTTGTCCTCTGCTCGAAGCACTGCAGAGGGTGCTGCCAGCTGTGCTTTGTCACATGTGGCAAAGGAGACATTTCTCACTTTTTTGTCTCCTAAAATGAAGCGAGAGTTGTGGATAGAGTGCCTTACACTCTTCAGCACTTCTCTTATGGATTTGAGGTTCTTCTCCCCCGTAATAAGTGCAGCCCTCTGGTTGGAGCAGCCATGCAGGAATGCATCCATTGCCGCCCTCTCAATGGTGCGCTCTGAATCTCCCCTGAAACCTTCGCGTGCCAGGTCCATGCACCTCTGCGCGAAGGCATCCAGAACTTCTTCTGGTTCCTGGTGCAGACTTTGAAGCTCCTTCCGTGCTGTTGCCGGCTGCTTCCTCGTACCGAACCGCTCCTTCAAGGACTTGGCTACCCTTTTGTAGTCACGCCTGGCCTTCTTTGGCAGGGAACCAAAGTGAATCAGGGCGTCATCCCTGAGGTGCTGTACTAGGCCGTCCAGTTTTTCTTCTTGACTCCAGCTCCACCTCCGAGCCATTTGTGTGAACTGCTCCTTGTAGATCCCCCACTTCAGACGGCCGTCATAAGTTGGGATCTTTCCTTGTTGAGGCTTGTTATCCCTGCCATCTCTTGGGCAGTGGACTGGATAATCCTCATCACTGCTGGTGGATGTTGTAGAACTGTCATCTGAATCCCCAATTTCAGATGCATCCAATCTGTCAGGCCTCCGGCTCCTCACCAATTCCTGATGGGCATCAGTGTGATGGGGGATGGTTGCAGCTGTTTTCACCTGTCTGGCTGGCTCCAGCCCTTTAGGCCGGGCAGCCGGGACATACACGTCGTCCCTGACCTCACCTTGATGGACAGGTGTTGAGTGATGTGTTGGGGCTAATGGTAGCCAACTCTTGTCCTGTCTTGGGCTGTCCAGCCCAGCCTTACCCAATGGAGATTTCGTCCCTTGGCTGAACTGGGGGTTTTGCCGCAGGAAGGCCTCCCATGTGCAGATAAAGATTTCTGTTGGGTCATCCAAAGGCTTTTTCGGCTGGATGCCGATCCCGAGGGTGGATTTTCGGTGTCCCGTTTCTTCTTCTCCCCCTCCAGCTGTTTGACACATGAGGCCAGCTTTTGCCACGAAGCCTTCAGCGCATCATAGTCTCGCGATGAGTCTATGTCAGGTGGAAGAGTCGGCCACATGCCTTCCGCGCCCTCGTCCTCCACGTTGAACACCATGTGGCCATTCACAACGGCCTCCTGAAGGATCCTGCCCACGTCCGGATTGAGATGGGGCAGCATCTCTGCCACTGCCGAAAAAGGACCCCAATCCTTCAAGCACTGAAGGATGTCCTGAGCGTGTGCAGCTCCAATACCTGGGACTGCCTTGAGGTCATCAACGCTTGCTGCATTTATGCAAATTGCCTTGGGCCCAGTCATTTTGTTGGCTTAGGTCAAGCACCCAAAAGCAGAAGAAAGAGGTTGGGATGTCTCAGTATGAAACCGAGAGGTTAGGTAACAAGGGCCAGGTGATATGTGTGAATGCAAAAAGCAGGACTACACAATCACTGACTTATTCTATGTTATTTGTATTATACCCTCTTTACTTACTTTTCAGGATACTGTCTCAAGGGTGTGATGTTAATGCAGTGTGTGCATGCTGGACAGTTAGATGTTATTTTCATTCAGTGAAATGCCAGATGTCATGCATTGGCTAACAATACTGTGTTAAGTTATGCCAGATATTAAAATATTGGCTCACAATATTGCACCAAGATATGCCAGATATTAAAATATTGGCCCAGTGTATCTTGGGATCATGCACAAAATATCTTGTTGCAGAAATATAGTCACAGTTCTCCAAATAGTATTTGCCAGATATTAATTTATATTGGCCAGTTATGAACTAGATCTAGATATAGAAATGGTGGGGTCCAGCTGCCACAGAAAATATGCTTCTAGAGGAAAGTAATATATATCTAGATGATGTCCCTGTGTAAAGGTGCCGTGCCAGATATATAAATATATATTGGCCTATGCAGAACAATTTGTAGTCAAAGCAGAAACAGTGGAAGTTGCTATGGGTAGATGTTTTGCCAGATATATAATTATATTGGCCTATAGAGTAGCCTTGTTATCAAAGCAGAAAGAGTGGAAGTTGCTGTAGGTAGATGTTTTGCCAGATATATAAATATATTGGCCTATACAGTATATCTTGTAGTCAAAGCAGAAACAGTGGAAGTTGCTATGGGTAGATGTTTTGCCAGATATATAAATATATTGGCCTATAGAGTATATCTTGTAGTCAAATCAGAAACAGTGGAAGTTGCTATGGGTAAGTATTTTGCCAGATATTAAAATATTGGCCTATACAGTTACCTTGTAGTCAAAGCAGAAACAGTGAAAATTATATTAGGTAGGTCATTTGCCAGATATATGAATATATTGGCCTAGACAGAACACAATGGAGAATCCTCTTCTGTGATATCCAAGATGAGACAATGTGAAGATAGGAACTTCCAGGAAATTACTTAGAATTACTTGGGGGTGACAATTTGTCAAAAAGATAAGTGACTGCTATATTTAAAACATCCAAGATGGCCTCCAGGTCACATGTGAGAAGGGGGGTAAATATTTGAAGAACCCCTAATTATTTCTTGGCACTAATACTTAAAAAATAATAAGATGAAGATAAAGTGTCAATATCCAGCAGTCACTTTGTGAATGTTCTTGCCCCCAAATAATAAGGATGTTGATAGGATGGCTTGGATTATAAAAAAGAATGTCAATCCAAGATGGCTAAACAGATTCCACTAATCTCAGAAAAAGGTCACACTTGACCTAATTTATCCAAGATAAAAGAATCTGCTTATTTTTTGGCCAAATCCTCTGATGAATGTAAATAAATGATGGCCTAATTATATTTTATGAGAGTTCCAATGGAGAATAAGAGTGTCCTTGATGTTTGAAGAAATTAAATCCCCAATTCACTCAATGGAGGAATGAGCACATGTGCTTAATTGGGGATCCCTTCCTTCTCTCAACAAAAAGTATAGAAAGTGTCCTTAAAATTGGTTTATAAACTCTATAAACCAGACTGAATCCACCTAGGTAAGTACTCCTGGCACCAAATGTATGAATATTACATCTGAACCTTAATATCAGAGAACTTACCTTAGAGGATAATGAGACTTAACTCTTGGAGATGGTGTTGCCACTTCAAAAGTCCGAATCAGTCTGTCTTCCACCTATGGAGAGCGCCTCACGCATGTGCGACGACTCGGGAGTCCCTGCGATGACGTCATCGCTCCCAAGGCCCAAACAGCCTCAGGGGGAATCCCCAGCACTCACACTAACGCCCAGTCGCCCCCTATCGCTGGTACAACAGAACCATAAGAACACTGCCTAATTGAGACCTACAATTTGGTTGGTGGTGGCCAACGACTGCATGTCAGTATCTAAAAATCGGTGAGTGTACTGTGTATGCATTATTTCTGCTGCATTTAACAGGTCCATACTGACAGAACTGACTTCCAAATACAATGACCATCACCGATGATTTCAAACCCCTTTGATTCTGTCGGTCATTGACCTAGTCAGTCGGTGGTGGCCTTATTGCATTATCTATATACAATTAATTAATACTGGTATGTCCCCTGGTAATATGCTTCTCAACAGTAAGAGATCTGGGTGATTGCTTATAGACACCCTCCTGAGAGTTGGAAACAGTAGGTTACCCAGTTCAGGCAGAAGGAATTCTAGTTTTGTTATTGTCTCTTTGCAATTAATGTTCTCATGAGGCATGTACCAACCTTTTTAGCCTTCCCTGTTCCTGGAGTTGTGTCTTCTGCATCGTTGATCTTGTACCTATCGTACTAAAGCCAAAACTATCACAAAGGTTGTTTCGATCTCTGGATATCCAATTGTTAAGTTCTGGTCTCAACATCCCTATCATGACCAATCATATTGGCTTCTATGCAAAGAGATTAATAACCAAAGTTGTCCATACTTAGTGTCAAAAATTACTAAATTGGAACAGTCACCTTTTGTAGCATCTTGTAAGGGTCTTGATATTTACAGTTCAGCATTCATGTAGTGAATGGCATCATCATCGCTTGTTCTAGTTCGAGGACCGTCCACATGGGACAGAGCACTCAACAATGACATTCTGGGTTGTCAGTGTGGGTAAACAGACCATAATGAGTTAGACTGGTCATCCCTCATTGGCTGGTGGCTCAACAGCCAATCACAGTACAGAGATTGCAAGCTCAACCTGCAACAAGATGCCTCCTGTGGCTTGTATATAAGATCCTCCAGTTGTCAATAGAATCAGTCTTCTTTTAACTCTAGTAGTACCAAATACTCTTGTATCTGAGTTTTGATGGTCTACCCTTGCTTAGGAGGGGTTCGAGACAGCAATACCTGCAGTTGGTGCTGCAGGACACCCGGAAATTTTCGCAGTGCCTGCAAGTACATTATTGCTGTCGCAGGAGTTATTGTTAGCCCAAAAACTAGTTGAAACGAGGTTGATATGACTAACATTTTGAAGTTTTTGTACTGCTGTATGGTCTTTGATCTTCATAAGACGATGGTTAATTACTTATTTAGTTGCTAGCTCCTTACGCCCAATGTTCAATTCTCTACTAGCTCTTTCTAGCCTCAAGGGTATACGACTATCTTACTTTCAGTCCATCCTCATCTTATTATCTTGTTAATCATTTATAGTTTCCTATTTCATAAAAGAATAGAGCTTCGCTTGCGATGTTATAGCCAATGATGTACAGTAACCTTACACACCATCTGACTCGAGGAAAAATGTAAGACAATATTTCTTGAATACTCCTTTTTAGTAAGTCCTAGTTCCGATGACAGTAAATCACAAAAACTGGATACAAAGTATCAGACCTCATGAACCAACTATGTTAAAGCCACTCAGTGGTTCATATAAGTTCCTCCTTTCAACAGTGATTAATTAACAAGATCAACAAATTGTAACACTCAAATCTTCAGTTCCAATAAACTATGAGATTCAGTCATAAATAGATAGTCTGTTGTTGAGTTCACAGTTCCTGTATAGTTCTATTCACTTTCCAATGCTTGCACTTACATGATAAATGTTCTTAATCCACTCCAGTGTCCAACTCCTAAAAAGGTAGTGAAATTACTCTATCAGCTCACAGACTGTCAGTAGTCACAGAGCAGTCTTTTCCACACACACTCAATCCTAAAAGGTCGACCCTACTCCTGGTAGAATAAGGCCTCCAGCACCCGCAGGAGCATTGGCAAGGCTCCCGTGCAGCAAGTATAGCTCACACAGTTGAGTATCTACCAGATGGTGCTTTCTTACTGTCCAGCACTGACAACGCAACCTTCTATTATACTCAGCAATCCACGATAGGCTAGCTGCTTCTACATCACATGAATAGCCATACTTATACAGAACACTGCTTTTGACTCTGCATCATACACTTTCATTACTCGGACTGCATTATTGTATGATTTTTAGACTGGATATTCGCTGAAAACCAGCGCAGGCTAGAAGCTGCAGCTGAGACGATATCTGTGGTAATTCTTTATTGGTATGACCATAACCATGACCAATAAAAGGTTTTGAACGAAAAAAAGAAATGCTGTGCGATTACGTGTCCCATCAGATATAGCAGTTTGAATATCTCATAGAAGCATGTGTGTCATCATATATAACAGTTAAAATGCTACACAGCTCTCGGGCCTGTTGAATAATCTATGCGCCAAGGAGACCCAGGGACGGTGTTAGTCAACTTTAATCAACACTTATGGACAACCTTTTATGGACAGCTAAGACTGTCTTAGTGAACGAACTTAAATATCATTAAACGATGATCCTTGTACATGGTACAAAAAAAGATCCTCATGTACGAGCCTAGATTATTGAACAGGACCCAGGTCTATACCATCATATCTGGTGGTTTGAAATGTACATGCATTATCGAGTTAAAATGGTACCCTGGCAGCAGAGCAGTGAGCCATAACAAATAACCCCCCAAAGGTAATTTGTAAACAGATGTTGGGTGAAATGAATCTGTATGGATGGATCTTTTTATTGAGAGTGGGAAAACGTGCTCAAATACACGTCGCCTAAAGGTTAGAATGCTCACATATAGACTTCCAGCTTGCTGCACAAAATGTAAGCCTTCACTATTCATGTGCCAACTATAAAGCCCTGGTAAAATGAGCAGAGGTCCAGTATCCAGCCTTACCATATCCCCTGCCCTACTACTGACTGGGACCCTAAAAGTTGAATTTGTTTATAAATAGTTTTTTAAGACATAGGATTCACTATGTCAATCCTGTTATTGAAAGATTAACAATTAGGTATAGATATTGTAATCTGCTACTAGAAAAGGAAACTTAGAGATGATGATAATGACCAAATGTGGTTTTTACATTTTTAATTCTAATGGGACAGACCGACTGTACTATATCCAGACTATATCTGATGAGGAGACTGTTTTGTTCTGGCTCACTTCTCTGCTATCACTCTAACTTCACAATGTATATAGATTTCAAACTGTCTGATCTGATGGGACAGACCTGACTGTCTAGCATTGGCGCCTCCATATCCAATGGAACATACCATTCTCTATGACATTGAAATTATCTGTTAGGACAAACTTAAGTACATAGAATATAAACCACAGCTATTCCAGAGACCCACTGAGGCACTGAGACATTGGCATACTGCTCCTTTTCTAATATTACAGAGAATAGCATGCAGATAGTAAAGGGATAGTTTTTTGCAGCAAGGTGGAAGCCTATGTGACCACTCGAACGTTTAGGCAACGTATATAGAACATGCAAGCACGCTTTAAAAAGAAGACAACCTGGACCATAGATATAGAGAAAGACTATATATATATCTATGCCTGAACGAATGGGCAATGTAGATACTGCGCCGCTCGTTTTGGTGTGTGATATATGTGAGGTGTTCAAGTGGTGCAGTGTTGGACCATGCAGGCAAGGGACCAGGGTGAAGAAGCTGTCAAGCGAGGAGGCCGGTGCCCAGTCGATCGTAACCAGCATCACATCTCAACATATTACAAGTCTATATTACATTACATCTCAAAGCATCGAGATCCAACAACACACTACACAGGTACGCATTTGATTTCACGTTTATGTGCAGCTTACCTTTGAATCTCACTTACTCTAAAATAAACATCATATGCAACTCGACCAGCAAACACCATAGAAAGTACTGTTGTCCGACTCCCACCTGTCCGTTCCTGAAACATGTGCTGGGGTACCAGTTGCAAAGGTTGTAGCCTGTAGTACGGCCATCTCTCACCAGACGACGTGTGCGTGGCTCAATGTTTGGCCTGTTGGTATGTCGTCCCGAAGTGGCATTTACTCCCAACAACGAGTCTAGAGAAAGTATCGTACACGGGTAGTGATTCAATTAGGGTAGAAGTTCATAAACAACATCCTTTTGCTGCATAATCTTGCTTGTATTGTGTTTTGTCATGGCTATATAGATTTATGTTTGTAAAAAAAAGTTGTTTTTTTTTTATCGTGGTTCTTTCGTTTTCACCAGAAGTTTCGATTACTAGGGGGAAAATCATAGATGCATATCTTAAAAGTTTGCTGCTATCATTAGGTCAAAGATTACATAAACAGGAAACACATATTAATATGTAGCCCACTGAAAATAGGCGTCCTTGTGCTTAACGACGATATTTTCATGTCAGATCTAGTGTGTGTAATATTGTATCAATTGATAATAGGCTTTTATACACCCCCCTTTAATAAATGCTCTCAAATTTGAATAAACTGTCAAAATTCAAGAGCTTCCAGGAGCTTCGTTTGCTGGGCCTCCTACAGGATGCATGGTCCCTCCCCTGAAACCTCTCGTGGGGATCAATCCCTCACTTAGCAAAATCTTAAGTCAAGTCCATTTCCAAACTTGATAGCCCTGTAATATTTTCACTTATAACCTAAAGAAACTGTTCACATTATCCTTTGGAAATTTCTGGGTTTAATTTATTGGAGAATATGGAAAATAGATATAACAAATGATGGTTTTGTGGACAGGCGGCCCAGTAAACCACCCGAGGTTGACGTCGTAATACACTCGCTGACGCTCATGTAATACGCGTCAAACCCTCGTTGTTTACTGCCACCTGTCTACAGAACCATCGATTATTGTCTATTTATTCGCCGGTCATCCGTGATAAATGTACAGCTGTGATGTTAACAAAAGTCGTTTCCTTTACATGCTCGGGTGGTTTGTGGATAGGTGTCGAACTATCTAAACATAGGCCCCCTATATAAAAAAAACAAATACTCGCGACTCGTTAGACATTTCACAAATAAAAAATGTCAGCTTCTATACGACACCACATACGCATATAACGCAGGACATCTGGCAATATGTCATTGATTCTGAAATAGATGATGAAATGGTTTGTGTAGCTGAGGGTATGAGCAGAAATTTCCCAAGATATTTTACATATATATATTCAATAGTGAATTTCACATTGCATATACCTTAAGGAAAAACTAAAAGGCGGAATACTGTTATGACATTTCTGTGCCAGGAGCGAATCGTCTGAGACTGGGAAATCAGTTTCAGGTACATTAGTCCCCACGTGTGCATCCCACTTAAAATCACAATCTCAACATATTTTGTACCCGAGAGGGGGATTTGTTTCAGACAAATTGACCTCGCCTTGGAGAAATTGTGTGCTCAGACCCTATTTCTCTGGTCCCTACAGGGTGAGCCGTCCATCCCTTGGGATAAGGTGCCCCTTGGTCAGCCAATGGCAGTGCTGCATGAAGTCACGTGCCCTCCTCCCGCCTAACAGATATTGGTGCATCTACGCATATATACATTTATATATATATATATATATATATATATATATATATATATATATATATATATATATATATATATATATATATATATATATATATATATATATATATACAGTACAGGTCTCATATTTCTAAATGAACATATCTCTTTTATTCATAAAAAAAAGCGCATTAACTTGTGGCTTTTCATTTCTCTTCATACACCTCCTTATGTATATGAGTGAGAATAAAAAGGTACTTATCCTTGGACCTCGTATTAGACCCCCCACCCCCCCCCCCCCCCCTCATATGCCTTACTCCATATGAGCCCAAATATAATTTTCCTCCCGGGGCCAAAGATCACCAAAAAATGTTGCCTAGTCTGAATAAAATCGGGGGGCAGCGAGAGCAAGGGAAAATGTCGCCCAAAAGGATTGCTCTTGCCAGGTTCTAAGGTCGAGTAGAGAAATAATGTGAATGCTGTGCCATGCCTCACCTAAATTTACAGTGTCAATATCTTTTTCATCTGTATCCACACGATGCTTAAGGTAATGAATGTACATGTACATATGTATACATACATGTGCATGGGTTTATCTATTTAGTTTTATCACCAACCTCTATATAGGTATTGCTGACCTGTCTCTTGCTCCCACCTCGACCTTCGTAATTGATATATCACTAAAGCGAATCCGAATTGTATACCCATCTAATCGGATTATCAGCGGCGGCGTCCCGAAAAGGGGCAGAAATCGCTGTATATTGTGTTCAACAGTGGTTATCTCCTCCATTTCACACTGTGACGGACAGGTCATGTGTAAGTGAGATGTCACCATCTCCAGTAATAGATAACTCGGTGGCTGTTATCTAAATCCCAGTCATAAAATATCCAGATGATATGTTTCCAACCATAGGTATAGGCTACTTTTCGCATCAGACCTTATCCATATATATTCTGACAGTCCGGAGCCAGGAGAGTCGGGAGTTATTCGCGAAGAAAAATGGCCATAGACAGAGGAGTTGGTCTGGCCCACCAGGACACGCCATACAGGTAACGGAGACTTTATTACAAACATGTATGCATGTTTCTTATCAAGATACACTGTGAAATATTTCAGTAAAACATAAGGGATACTACTGTAAACGTGGACGGTATATCACTGTAATCCCATCTAGTTTAATACCGTATATTTGGTATCACTAAACGGTATTGAATTGCATTCGTATTCAGTACTCTAAACTATCCAATCTACGGTCAGTTAATAGAATGAAACTGTAAATATCGATACCTTAGAATAATTCTAACATCAGCAACAAATAAAAGTAGTGGATAAAATCCAGAATTTAACTTCATCGAAATGTGTAATGAATATTCATTTATCTTCTGTAAAGTTTTTACCATTTAAACCATATTTGTTCTCAAGTTTTAATTACATTATTGTTATTCAGAGGATTAGACACTACTTTTATGGGAAATTTCTAGAACATACGTTGGCCTGACCCTAAAGGCCGTGCCCCACTGCAGCTGATCCTGAGGAGATTCGGTGGCCATCATTTAGTTGCTGGCCGCTCGGCACCAATCCGCCGATAGTGGAGCTACTGTCAGCACTCCTAGCGGTCTCTAATACAGGGAGGTGTTATTTAGGCCACTCAAAAAAAAAAATTGTTTCTCATCACCAAGCCATGAAAAATATGACGAGGGCGCATTTTTATTTTTTTTTTTTTTTTTTTGCTGGATCGGGGGCCTTCCGACAAGGCTACGACAAAATCGAACATGTTCGATTTTTCCTACAACTGGACCTTTGTCGTGGAGTGTCATGGCATGTCAGGAGCATGTGGGGTGTCCCAGGAGCGGGGATTTACTCTAAAGGGGGGCGTCCACCAACCACGACAAGGCTACAACAAGTGCCAACATAAAAGTTCCAATCGCAGCCTTGTAGCAGCCTTGTCGTGAGAAGAGCAGGGTCGGGACAGCGGTGTCCTGGGGTGTTGTAGACGTTGCTATTAAAAAGGCGCCCATGGTTCAGACACACTACGACAGTGATTTCGAGGAATCCACAACACTCCACAACAAAGGTCTAGTCGTAGCAAAGATCGAACATGTTCGATATTGTCGTAGCCTTGTCGGAAGGCCCCCGACAAGCTTCATGTCGCAGCCTGTCATGGCCTTGTTGTAGCCTCTTGTCGGGAACTGAGGTCCACCAACACAGCAGTGTCATGGCGTGTAGGGTGCGTGTGGTGTGTCCCAGGAGCGGGGTTTTACTCTAAAGGGGGGCGTCCACCAACCACGACAAGGCTACGACAAGTGCCGACATGAAAGTTCCAATTGCAGCCTTGTCGCAGCCTTGTCGTGAGAAAAGCAGGGGCGGGACAGCAGTGTCGTGGCATGTCGTAGACGTTGCTGGTTGCCATAAAAAAGGCGCCCATGGTTCCGACACACTACAACAGTGATATCGAGGAATCCACAACACTCCACGACAAAGGTCTAGTCGTAGCAAAAATCGAACATGTTCAATATTGTCGTAGCCTTGTCGGAAGGACCCCGACAAGCTTCATGTCGCAGCCTGTCGTGGCCTTGTTGTAGCCTCTTGTCGGGAACTGGGGTCCACCAACCACGACAAGGCTACGACAAGGCTTCCAATCGTAGAGCTGTCGTGGACCTTGTCGGAAAGCCATTGTCGTAGTCTTGTCATGGTTGGTGGATGCCCCCCTTAATTGGTTACATGACACCACTTTATGCATCACTTTTGCCAACCATATAACCACATTAAATGCATTCCTTACATCAGGAGCTTTAATTTGATACCAAATACTCATATTTTTCATGATTTCTATCAAAAAAAAAATTTTAAATCTTCTAAAAACGCTTTAGCTGACACGCGCGGTGATGAGAAACAAGTTGTTTTTTTAAGCGGCCTTAGTAGCGACAATCGTTGATAGTGACCGTTTCCGTTGCATAGTCGAATTATCTTACCTGCGCATGTTTGGCAAAGCTATATCCAAATAGGTCTTAGACCATCAGTGATCGTTTCAACTCAACAGGACTATGCAACCCCTTGTCTATGAAACACAAGATGTTTCCGGTTTAACGCCACCTAACGGTACGCTCCTTCGTTAGGCCGGCGCTCGGACAAACACGGCCGAATCCGACCATATTCCTATAGTGATATACAGCATTCACAGCTAGAGTGTGAACGGTGGGTGTGATTGCAGGAGTGTTGGTTTTGGACAGATTAGATTCCTAGAACAATCAGAGACATTGTATCAATGAGTCTGGACTATTTAAACTTTATAGTTGATAATTGTTTTGGTTTTAACTTGGAGAAAGATAAGCATATGATAGCTAGGCCTGCCAATGTTTTAATGTGTATTCACTTTCGGTGATCCTATGTTATCTATGCTATAGCTAAAGTATTATTGAGGCAATATACATGTATGGCATACCAGATTTGAGCTGGAATACAATAGAATATGATGCAATCATTATTGTTTCTCTGGAAATAATGTAGCCAGATATTTTGAACGTATTATTGCTCATACACTCTGTGATCCAATGCTAAAGAATAGGTTGCCAGGTGAATGTTTGGCTTCGGCCGTGGCGTAACTGGGCAGATAAGATGCGACACCGGCCTACGGAAAAAGGCCTAAGAGCCCTACGGAAAAAGGGCCGATATGTTCTCCTCATGGTGGAGATCGGGTGAAAAAAATTTGGAGACCAACAATCGGCGCATCACCTTTAATCCGGCCTTAATAAGTAACCAAGAAGTATGAGTTTCTCTGATCAGTACACTTGTAATATGGTCTGCACTGATAACTTCAGAGTTGGAAAAACTCAGAAGTTAAAATATGTTGAAATATCATTGACGTGCTACCTGGGGATAGTCAGTATGATTGTAGTGATCACAAAGGATTCAGTGTGGTATTCAGATACTAGATATCTCTTATATAAAACAGCTGTAAGTATAATTGAACAAATTTGACGTTAAACTACCCAAACAAACAAGTTCTAGGTAGTTCCTTTATTAATAAAGACCCGGCCCCACTGGTGCGATTTGATTATCGCCCATGTTTTATGGCCCCTTCGATGCCCCATCAACGCATAAGCCGGCTCTATTCCTAATGTAACTCAGTATCTCCAACATGAAAATAGGCATTGTAGAAGTAAGATGTTATCACTGAAAAAAGAACTAAACTTGAAACTCTTTAATATAATGGCATTATCTTTATCTGGTTCGTAGTTGGTTGGTGCTTGTGGCTTGCCTTGGGCTGCAGCTGCTCTATGCATCGGGAGTGGGAACAATCGGTGTGCTGATTGTGCACCTCTCCGAGACCTTCAACGTGAACAAGTCAGCTCTCACATGGGTCGGCGGGCTGCTCCTCTTTGTCGGCTTCGTCGTTGGTAAATTAACCTTAATCTTACCTCATTAACAATAAGCCTCATACATGCATTGTCAAACTGTATTTTGGATTTTTTCCTGGAGTGAAGTGAATAAGAATTAATCCTGAAAAGTCACAGCTTGCTGAGGTGAATAACCTATACTCTACTTATACCGAATAAAAGAATTAGAGTAGCCGAACATTACAACCAAGGAATTTTTTATGTTCGGTTTTCAAATTGAGTCTCTTTTTATTCTATGTAATCGGAAACACCTAACGAGAGAAGATTCAAAGGTTTTACAGACACAGGTCTCTAGGCCCGTTTCCATTGGCCGGCGAAAGGTGTGTAGGTTTTTTGTGTTCTCCTCATAGCCTTTTTCCATTGTGCGTTAGCAGTACTGAAGGTCCGTCGGTGGTCCCTGACTGTATATTGTTGAGGGCCTATTAGAAGAGCACAACAAATCTACACTCTTTTCGTTGGCCAATGGAAACTGGCATTATGTGGTAGAAGATGCGCTATATCTTATTTCAAGGTTATGCATTAAGACATTTTCCATTTCATACAGGTTTTATTCCCTCAATGCTGGCCAGGAAATACGGATGTCGTGTAGTAGGGTTCGTTGCCTCTATCTTCGCTTGTGTGAGTTTTTTCATCAGCGCATTCGCTCAGACAGTGAATATCCTCTACTTCAGTCACGGGATTCTCGCAAGTAAGACCTTCAGAATGATCCTAAATATAACCACTTCTTTCTCCAACTACTAGACATTCAATAACGTTTAAAGTACTTGAAATACAGGTCTATTGAAGAAACCAAGGAGAGCGTAAAGGCTAGACCAATACACCACAACTTTGATTAGGCAGTGATATCACGAGGCGATGGCTGATCAAAATCATGAAAGGATCAAACGAATGGTATATTCCCAAAGGTTTAAGATTGTATCTCACCCCTGAATTCGAGCCAAGAATCTTATTGATATAGATATAAGAGTACATAGAAACCCCAATGAACTGCCAAAGTGATATGTGGCCGCCATTTTGATGATTTTGCTTGCTTTGGTAAATCCTGGCAACACGTCATCACACCTAACATCTATTGGGTATTTTGACTCTACATGAAACAACGTTAGTTGTGAGTTTCCTATATTATATCTCACGGGGAGATACTAATTCATGTCCTTTCTTCGGGCAGATCTGGGTATTTGAAGAATAAAAAGAGTAAACGGAGAATGGTTCCAATCCATCTTAACTTTTAATTTGCAGAAGAAAGGTTGGAGAGCAATAGAAGAAAATGAGATCATAGTTTGCCACTGTACTGAATGAGACCTAAACTAACACAACATACAGTTGTTCGGTTTTCTGAGCAATCCTTTGATTTTTCAGTAAAGCCTACATCAAACCGAATTGGGCAGCAGTCGAGTTGTACTTGCTCACACTATTTGTCAATCCTTTAAATGTTTTCTGGGCAAAGCTTTCCTGAGTATAACATTTATATCAACAATTATTTGTAACATATAACAATGTCCCTCCTTCTTGTTACACATCAGTTTTATCAAATGGCTCATGTTTATGTACCAATAGGTATATCACTGGGCACCTTCTTCAACATGGCCATCATCTCCAGCCAGCAGTACTTCCACCGCTACAGGTCCCTGGCAGCTGGGATGACCATGGCCAGTGTGAGTGCGGGGATCCTCATCTGGCCGCCCGCCTGTCAGCTTCTCATCGACCACTACGGCTGGCGGGGGGCTTTTATGGTTATCGGCGGCATCCAGCTGCACGGGATGGTATTCTCAGCACTCATTCGTCCCGTGCCACAGTACGCACAACCAGTGCTGAAAGAGATGAAGGAGATGCACACTCACGGGGAATCGTGTCAGAATGAACATATTGAATCAGATCAGCAGGATTCTCCACTGTGTAAAACTGACGGGAAAAATCATGCAATATCCATCCAGTCTGAACCACCACCACCACCACCACCACCACCACAAAAGCAGGGTATTTGTTGTGCCTCATTCTGTGGTACTGTAAAGAATGTGATGCAGGGATCCTGCCAACCCGTCACCAACACCCCACAATATGTGGTATACCTGCTGTCCATCTTCTTGATACAGACTGGTCATGTCACAGCCCTCAGCATGCTCCCTCTACTTGGTCATAACCTCGGCATCAACAAGACACTCAGTGCTAGCCTCCTGTCCATCCTCGGTGGTGTTGGAGGCATCTCACGGACACTGTCAGGGTTGTTAGGGGACTGGAGGAGGGTAAACAGGTCTGTGGTGGTCAGTATGTCCGGACTCACCAGTGGACTAATTACATGTGGAATGGCGTACTTATATTCCTACGCTGGACTGGCTACAGTGGTAGTCGCTCTAGGCTTAACCTCAGGTAAGTCTGCATGGAGGGTCGGAATAGTTAGGTTATGGGAAGATCTAGTAGATACATGTTCGCGTGATGACTTTGCTATAGCCTTTTATAAATAGGTTTTATCAAAATATATTCTCACTTACTCGGTACTAGGCCGGGCCCATTAGTAAATGATATTAGGTGTTGTTTCCTACATGTTTCGGACTTTTTAAGTCCTTCATCAGATACTATACAATATGTTTCTGGGCTAAAGGTTAGCTGTTGAAATGGTATTCTAGATAAACGCTAACCACTGCCGCTAATTCAAAAGCTTGTATCTAACAGTTATGGTGCCTAAGTTGACATGCAGTTACCTATACCGATTATCTCATCCCGGTATTGTTCTCTATAGGCTTAAGGTTATGAACCCGTACTGCATTGCCGTGAAGGTATTGTATCGTAAAACTGGATGAGTTTTAATCTTGGCCACCGTATGCCACAACTGGAGTTTGGCATAGTGACTTCATGAGGCGAAGCCGAGTGAAGTCCGGAGCCAAAACTCCAGAAGTGGCATGACGATTTTGGAATATTATGTGATAACATTTCTGTATGCCACTAGTGGCATATGAAACTCTGTAAGCCATTCAGCGTGGCATACGGAAGCTCAATGTTAAGCCTATATTATTTTATATTAGGCGTAGGATAATACCCAATACTCAATGGCTAATTTGGTGAGTTATTTCATCAATAAATTTTGTTATACGGAGTGAGATAAAATCAGAAACCCACTCGATGAAAATAAGTTGGTCCGCATTCCAGCTCATTTGACTGCTACGTAAGTCACTCAGCTTTGCCTCTTGAATTACTCCGCAGTCAAACTCGGTGGAGTATGGACCAAGTTGTTCTCATGAATCTCGTGAGTTTCCATCTAATTACTTCATTCTTGGAAATTTCAATCTGACTAGGTGGGTAGGATTAGCAAGTACGCTAGTGGAAAGAAAATACAAAGGGTGCTAGAGAATATATCTTGTTTGATATTCCAGGTGCATACAACGCCCTACAGAGCGCCTGTGTGATTGATTACGTGGGTCGACAGCAGATGGCGCCAGGTGTGGGGCTGCTGTCTCTAGCGATGGGCTTCGGCCGACTGTCAGCACTGCTCCTCTCAGGTATGGACAGCAGAAGTTTGCTTCAAATTATCCAATACATGAATTAAAAGAAGAACAGCTATCTTACATAAATATTCACATACCTATTTTGTTTATCTTAAAGCTTGAATATATAATCCCAATTCGTCATGTTATGCAACTAAATCATCTGCTACGTTGTGTTTCGATCCAGGTGCTGTGCTAGAAGTTGTGGGAGACCCAAAGCTTGTCTTCGTTGTTTTTGGTTTGGTGGAAGCAGCAGGGGGTATCATTCTTATATGTTTGGTATTAATACGAAGGTGTAAGTCAGCAAAGCACAGTCTACCTTCCGAGCCAGATCAGCCTACCTAAACAGCATACCCAGCTCATTTTAACAGCATTGTAGCTCGGCCCACTGCTATCATGAATATTTCGTGATGATCGTTCAATACCTAAGTGCTGTGTTACCGACTTCTGTTTTTACCAGATTTACAGCAAAGATACCTTGTCACATGCGGCCTGACCCCCAGTGGCTCTGTTTGATCTCAATCAGGCTGCTGTATTGACATCATTGTTCCCGACTGTACACGATTCTCATCGTTGATCGGGTCGGCCAGAATCAGTGTTGGGATGTCGATGACTTAAAGGTCACAAGAACTGTGGGTGAATATGTGTACTTTGAATAGGAAAGGGTTTAAACAGAAAGCTGGGTTATTCCATTTTGATAACCATGTTTTAAGTTGAATGTAAATCAGGGTTAACCTTTTTTATTTGATAGAATTAGCTGGTCAGGGTTAGGTTTGTTCAATTAACATTGTAGAATATGATAGATATATCATATCAGCGGCCAATAAAGTTCGGGGTACTAATATAATGAGAATGGCCTGCCTCAGTAGTAGAAAGATCGTCATGAACATAATGGGCTTCCATATATGTATAAGACATTTTATTTGACGTATACAAATGTATTTGTAATACTTATTTTCTTTTTGTGGAAGACTTATTCGTACGCGTTGAATGTGATGGTGTGCTTTACCAGGGGATCAACAGGAATAAGACATTCAAAAAGTCTATACACTAGGATATATACATATACATGTAAATGATATGTAACTCTTTTACCAATAAAGTATTTTTTATAAATAACCTTGTTATTTTCTGTGAGTTATATATGCACTTTGTAACATAAACAAAGAACCACTATTATTCGGGTAGACGAGGCTTAGCGATTTGAAAAACACTCCTGCACCCACCGCTGTTGCGACCACGTAATTTTTTTCCAACCGCGACTTAGGTCAACGGAACGAAAGAATTCAATAAAAAGAACCACTATTACATTTATATTTGAGATACTTTTCTCCAACAGAAAATCACAAAAAGTTATCCACTTCCACCGTGAAAATCTCAACGATAATCTCATCGCTCAACGTAATCTCGAGACCCTCGTTCCCAGATTCAATTTTTCATAAAAGATGGAAACGATAAATGGGGTAAAGCCAATTAGAGTTTTAAGATCAATTATTCAATAATTACTACAATATCTAGTTCAAGTGGGTTCATATATAGCTTCAGGCAATGGGGGACCATTTGGACAAATAGTTACTGGGTGAGCACCTTGATCCAACACTTAACAGTTTTGCCAAACGAGCATCAAGGAGGATTCCCGGATGTCCTGGGCCCTTTGGCATCTCGGACCCCCTACGGCACCTCGGACCCATCGGCACCTTGGCCCCCCGCTTTCACAGCTTTCACGCCTTCATGGCGAAAACGGGGAATGTCTTCCAGTGTGATTACTTATACAAATTACGGATTCCCAAAGACACAAGCTTTGCTGTATTATATTATTTGTCTATTATCCACAATAAAGAATCGTACAAAACAAAATCATATCTTACAAGACATCTGTGATAACCCTATCCCAAACCTTCACCTTAACCCTAACCCTATCCCTAACCCTATCCCTAACCCTATCCCAAACCTTAACCCTATCCCTAAAATTAACCCTATCCTTAACCCGCGAAAGCGGGAGTGCGAAACACGGCCGCGAGGGGGGCGAGATGACCGCACAAAAAAGGGTCCGAGATGCCGAAGGGGCCGAGACGTCCATGTACCTCCAGGATCACGTCAATGTTGAATTTTACCAAACCAACTCAAAGTCCAAAAACGCGGATCAACGAAGCCTGGGTTGAAATTGAATTGATGATATAAAGATAAGATACAGATAGTATACACTCATACGCTATCAACTGACTCTGACACTTAGTATTTAGACATGCCCACTCTGTATTTTGAAAATATCGATTGCTAGTTGGTATGAGTGTTGCGTTGATACAAGCAAGAATAATGTTATGATACACTTTTCAAAGAACAAATTGGGTTACTCTGGCAAGAAAAACGAACTTATTGGGGATATTCAATAGATTTATCACTTAGGGACCTTTACACATATCAAAGGTAAAAACGTTTATCACAAAAAGAACATTTTAGGTGATTCAACTAAAAGGCTATGTTGCCAATAAAACCAAAATTATAAAAAAATATAATCCCCACATGAGCTTAATTCTAAGAAGGGACATTTTGAGCTTCGTTTTTTTATATGATTTGTCTGGATGAATTGAGGTGCGAGTTTCATAAAACTGTAGGGCCTTTGCTGCACTACTAATAGACAAGCTGCTGAGGTATTCCCTCACTTCTGTCTATTCTGTGACTAGAGGGAGACTGGTGGTTCGTGAGTGCTATACAGCGAGGTGATGATTGTGTGTAATATAAACTGATCCCAAAAAGGGTATTTTGTAGAAGGGGTTATCGATCCTATATGTATACATCATAGACTATAAATAATGACCATTGTCGCACGTAACCCTGTAAAGCCCAATGCCCATCTACCGATTTCGGAACATTTATGTACGTTTGTCGGCGACAAACGGAGGGTAATTTGTCTCAGCCGAGCCATCCTAACGGAGTCGGTAGATGTAGTACAGCTAGGCAAGGCTACCCAGCGATTAGTGAACACTCGGTTTCTTTGGTTTTGCCCTACCCTAGCGATTAGTGGACCATACACTGATTTCATCAGTGTGCCGGTCGAGCAAGGGGTTACGTAATTTCCCTGCGACAAGGTGACCGACTCCTATACGATTTGGGAACTAATCGTTCAACCCTAAATCGGTAGATGGGCATCCGGCTTAATGAATGGTGTCCGATCAGTTCCCACAGTTGAGATTGACAGCGATCCATCTCTAAGCGTATATGTCAATGTGACCGAATGTAACTGCAGTTCACTTTAACTCTTTGTCACCAACTTAAACATATAAATGGATGCAAATGCGAGAATAAAATCACGTAGCACCAGTGAATCGAAGTGATGGCACGGTATGTATGTTTGACGTCACTTCACACCCCAGTATCTGTTGCTGTGTTCAGCCTGTAGCTGTTGCACACGTCAAGCCATTTTTCTTTTCTTTTCATCACACTACGGAGATGAAAATGGAACCAGTTTACAAGCTTAAAATTACGAAATAAGACATTTCACTAAAGAAATGTTCATGGGATTATTATTCGGATATCAGGGGCATAGGAAAGTCACCAAAAGTGTGATGGGGAGCAAAACTTGATTTGTCACAAGACTGAGAAGCGGTAAATATCCGTGTAATTTGGCTTTGAATTAAACGATTAAAAGAGAACTCGTCAACGCATACAGGTACGAATTCTATCTGAAGTATGATATCATAGAGGAAACCTATGAAAGTTTAGGGTTAAAGCTTGTATCCCATCGAGTATTTATCGCGTACTGATTAACAAGGCGAAGCCGCGTGATTTATGTAGCGATCCACACAAGATGGGATCGAGCTCTGACCCTAAACTTACATGGGTATCTGAATTTATCTCACCCTTCATATTAACTAATGGGCTAACATTTGTACCATAATCCCCATTGGATACTTTTTCCTAAAAATCTCATGGGATATGAGCTCCCAATGTTAAACCTATGGGGAAAACATACCAGTATGATTAGTATAATATATCAATTGATAAAATAACAGAGGACGCTAGAGTTGACCATAACATATTCCCGTAATAATTTGGTAAGCTTTCACACCTGTACATTCTTGATCTGCACTCTCCATACGCAGCATGCTTTTTGCATTGATTTGAGTAGCGGTCGGCCGTGTCAAAGGCTCAGCTCTGAGAGCGACAATATGGCCTCCATGTTGCTGTCGTCAATCAAGCCTCGCGGGACCCCGTTGCTAAGGGCGATATTGGGGGACTTGAGCAGGCGAGCTGTGGATTTGGTGCTGCAGTGGCTGTGGCTGTCGAGGAACTTACCATCTAGAGCGCGCCAACAGACAGTAGAATCGAAGAGGAGGTTTGGTCGAAGCGCACGGTAAGTTAACTGTCCACGCATGTTCGGTTTTTATGTTTGTGACGGGCGGTGAGGGGAATTAGCCTCAACAGGTGCAGGGTGGACGGCAGGGTGGACGGCAGGCTGGCTCGGCCGTTGTTTTGGTCTGCAGACCTCTGCTCACCGGAGACGTGACAAGCTATGCCACTTATTCCTACCAACTGCGAACGTAGTCTGGCTAACTCATTAATACAGCATAATGACCTATCATTTATATGCATGGTGTATGCACACCTACACTGTTTCAGTATGTGTTTGCATGCACCCACTCAATACTGTTCAATTACACTGCCACAAGGCTCTCCTCGTGGATCGAATTTCAGGGTTTATAAATGTACCAACAATTACGTGTAGGATAACGCACATACAGTCACAACTTGTCACTGAACGAATCAGATTGTGATAAATGATACGCTGACAAGCAGGGAATTACACGGTTTTATTGATATCGGTATTGTACCTAAGGTACACCACTACACTGAGATAAGAGACTTACCTGGGCAGACAGTCAGGTACATACACACACCCAAGTTTAATCTCTCCATGGACATCTGCTATTAAGTAAGAGTGCTCCATGGTTCGGCCTACCAATGGTCGTACTATGTCAACAGCATTGAGTCTTCATGTTGACAAGTTTGATCCTTGGAGCGATCGGCATGTCATGTATATAGTATAGGGTATGAGATAGGAGAGTTATATGCCAGACAATCACTTGTAAAGAGTCTATTTTACACCCAATGTTATATAGATCTAGACATCAGGAGGCGCACAGAAGATTGATAAAAGATAGTCATTTTAGGATCATCAATATATATACATGTATATATATGTATCTTCGAATTCATAATGCTAATGAATTATTCAGTATGTTTATTGACACTGACTGTGTTACACACATCTTGGGGCATAGTGATGACAGTAAATGATAAGTACACTTTAAAAGTACAATGCAATATGCAACTATATTGGAGTACAATACATGCTGTATCCAGATATTCTATGGGTTTCCTTATCATTATCTTACACATCAGATCTTAAATGAAATGATTTACTTAGAGTAGGGGCAGTGTCCTCCTGAGGAATTGGCTTACACTATACAACTTTTGCAGTCAGTTGATTGTAGCCATGTTATTAGATTATAGATATTCGGGCTTTTGCTGTAATCTAATTTGTTGTGTTATTTTCACGTTTCTACTCTCAAATATTAGATAGTATTGAAATGATTGTAATGCTGTCTTATGCATGTTAATTCTAACACTGAACATTACAACATTTCGGTCATGGTTACCTCTGTCAGCTGACCCTTTATTTGTTCCTTAAACATTCCCGTACTAATTCTCATAACCGTCCGATACGGGGTCTGATGCATTTCTGAACGTGGCGTACTTTGCCTGCCAGCCTGCAAGAACATACCCGTTTGTAGCACGAAATCGTTTAGTACTGAACAAAACAATCACATTGGATTTGGCAACCAGATCACATCAACATTTTTTCCTCTTTTCTGGTACGGAGCTACCAGGGGGGAAATCTATACCGTTTTGGCACGTCAATGAACACACGCACCCACCATCCCTATACCCCGGCGCCATCCAACACTACCCATTGCAGCTCCACTGATTATCCCCACTTAACGTCATTCATATGCTAATGAGAGCTGGCGCCATAGACTGGCTTCAGTCCCTGTATCCCATGCCTAGCCCTCCACCTACCCAACCCTTCCTCGACGTGATCCAGGTGTATCCCAGAGCCTGTCCGGGGAAGGGTACATACTGTTTTTCTTTTAATTATACATTGAATAATCATTATCAAGGGCTTGAGCAAGTCTAGAGCCGCCAGTGCGGGGTTCTAAACCACGACTCACTCCTCGTAACTATTAATCCTTCCAAGCGTCGGCGAAAGGAGCTGCCATTTTGGTATCTGGGGCATGACGCGGGCCAGAATCATCAATAAATATAATTAACTCGCAGCATATGGAGATACATATGATACCAATCTCAAAAAGATATGCCAGTGATTATAGCGTCATATGACCCAATGTATGAATTGGCCGGAAGTCCTGTGCGGAAAAAAGTGAAGGTATACATGACGGATTTGGATGGCCATATACACATACATGTAATACATAATTACATATACATCTATAAGTATATAGAGAACAATGTGCTATGTCTGTATACCACCGCTGTGTCAGAGACGACGCCAAAACCTGGTCAGCAAACGACTTGTACATGTTTTAAAAGGAACATATATTCTTATAGGTGGTTTGTGATTATACAGACCTTTTTAATATAAAGCAAAGATTTTGCATCACATCAGTAAACATCTCATCAAAATCACTCATTGTGTATTCTTCATGCAACATTATGTTATACATGTCGCATGTTATACTAATACCCCCAAGTTCGCACTTCCACCCCTCATCGTTGTATGTGGCCATGTTGATAAATCCCTAATGCCTGGCTGCACGGCCGCCCCCTGGACAGCTCATATAGTTCCAATCTTGTCGACAACCGGCGCGGTAGACCAATCTCAAATCCAGGTGGCGTACGCATGATTTCCATATTCTGATAACTATGATGAATATATAATATCACTTAGTTATTGTTTTGTTTATCATGAATATGAACCGTTACTTACTACAAGGCGTATGTGAGGTGGTCCTATTCGTTTAGATTCTTTCACAGAGCTAGATTGCTTTGTTTCATCATTTTGCACCGAAACCTTCTTGCATGTTCCATCGAATTATATGGAGACATCATTCTGCTTCTGACATCCTTTTAATTTCCCAATTATTCAATAGGGTGTATTTTATCACCATGGATATCTTCCATGATCTTTCAGGCACAATCGGAAGCTGATATAGTTCATGCAATGAGGAAGGAGGAAGTACACTTAGGAACTCATTAAGCATACATGATACAACATGAAGCATTTATATAACTCCTACACAGCTCAATGGTCACCAGGTTGTTCATGGGAGTCGCCTCTATGCTCATGTCGTATATATGGGATGATTAATGGCCATTTAAAATATTATTTTCCTCTTCATCCATTTTGATAGTGTTCAGAAAAGGAGATGGTTGAAATTTCCTGGCTCACCACAAAACAATCTTATGTCAATGAAACCACTTGAGTCACATAGGAAAAAGATAATCATAAGAGAGTAGAAAAATTTAGAGCAAATATACAAACGCAATAAAGGTAATACAGTGCATGCATTAAACAATAAGAGGGTCGATCCTGAATAACTTTGCATTTTTGGCGTAATTCTAGTTCCGGTTATTTAGCATATTGCTGAATATACGGCAGACCATGTCAAATCCTATCAACGTACCAATAATGATATGAAAAATTCCTTTCTCTCCGGATTGATTGAGAAGGTGTCCCTCATACCTGGTGGGGTATTGTTGGGATATCCTTTTCTAAGGAAATCTTTTAGGGTCTTACTCTGTAAAAGCAATCAACATAAGCTGGCCGCAGAGAGCGTCCACTGGTACTAAGTCGGGCAATTGCTCGATAGTCGCGAAGCCGCCACGTTCACCTACAACGTACATATAATGGGTGACTATCCCTTTACATCTACAATTGTGTTCTAATTTTAAAATGCTACCACAAATAAGACAATTATATATGACGTTTATTTATACCAAAGCGTAAGTGTACATCATGATGCCTATAATATGGATATTTTGGTATCTCTGCTGTATATATTTTGCCACCCAGTTTTAGAGTCTGCTCCCATATAGGATTTGATAACAAAGAGTCAAAGTTAATATATGCCAATGTAAAACTTTGGCAGTAACAGTTGACATGTTTCTGTAAAGAATAACAGCAATATGGTAAATATGTTTGTGGGATTCCACCGCTTGGAAGTGACGTAACTCTGGTATGAGCACCTTGGCATTCAACACCTAGCATTTCATCGTTACCTTTTATCTATTCAGCATGGACATTTTGAACTAATGAAGACTATATAGAATAGTTGAAACGTTGTACCTATCATAATATTTATTCAGAAAATCAAACCGACTAATTCATTATCATGTTATATAACCTTGAAGAAGCGATGCTAGTTGACGGACCAATTTTAGATACCAATGTACATTTTACTAATTACGTATTACAATACCTGGATATTATCTGCCCAGTACGAAAATATGTGATCACTGTGCAAGATGGATTGGAGTTGACAAAAGAGATTAAACAATGTATAGACAAAAGAAGTAGGCTATTAAGAAAAGCCCTGCGTAATTCACAGGGGAGGGTGAAATACCTACCTGAGATACGTAGATTACAGAGACATATCAACCGCGAAATTCACAAACTTAAAGCTAAAAAAATTGTAAAAACCCTAGAGGGTAACAAGAAAAACCCAAAAAAGTTCTGGCGTGTGGTAAACCAAGAGATATGGCAAAGTAAACCTACAGAAAAGGGTCAAGTTCCATTTGAAAAAACCAAAGGACCCATAGACATGAATTTGTTTTTTGCGACTATCGGTGAACAACTTGCTGCTGCCTGCCTAGTGAATAATGAACGAAACTTTGTATATAATAGAACAGTGGAACAACACGAGAGTTTCTATCTGAGTGAAATTACCAAAGAATGTGCTTTAAGACATATACTAGACCTAGAGAATGATAAATCTACTGGAATCGATTACTTGAAAATCGCTACACTGAAAAAAATCTTAACTTGTAACCCAGCAATTATAGTCTCGATGTTCAACATAATGGTAAGAACCTCAATTTTTCCACCGTCACTTAAGCAAGGTATGATCACTCCCCTCCCAAAAACTGGTTCTTTATTGGATTTTGGTAATTGGCGCCCCATATGCGTACTGCCAACAGTTTCGAAACTTTTAGAGAAATTAATACACGAACAGTTCATGGGATTCCTAGTAGATAATAATATTATAAATAAATACCAGTTTGGCTTTATGCCAGGCCGCTCTACCAATCAGGCAATCTTTAGAGTACTTACTCTATTAAGTAACAACCTAGAGAGGAAATTATTGAATTTATGTGCATTCATTGACGTACGCAAAGCGTTCGATTCGGTCGACCATACACTCTTGATAAATTGTTTTATACACTCAGGAATCGACACTGACACTGTCAGACTGTTTACATCTTACTTAACAGAAAGAAAACAGAAACTAAAGTGTAATGGCACAATTAGTGACCCCCTACATAATAAATATGGAGTCCCGCAGGGATCAGTGTTGGGCCCTGTGATGTTTATTTTGTTTGTTAACAGTATTTTCGAGGTTTTCGAATATGCGCATGCCACTATGTACGCCGATGATTTGGTTATGATAGTATCCGGTAAAACGGAAATCGAGGTAATACGTATGATGCAGTACGACCTGAATCAAATGCATAAGTGGTTTAAATCTCGATTGCTAACAGTAAATGTGGAGAAATCCAAACTTATGTGGGTAACAAGAAATATTCAATGTAATACTGATACTAAGTGTGTTATAGGAAAATCCAGCATGGAATTTGTCAAAGATTATAATTACCTGGGCATTATCCTAGATCAGAAACTGAAAATGAAAACCCATCTGAATAAAACACTTTGCGAAATTCGCAGAAAATTATATAAGTTAAGAAAACTACGTTATTTAATGAATCAAGATACATCATGTCAGCTTGTGAAACATATGATAATGCCCAGTATGGAGTATGTAGACTTTGTATTCTATTTAGTAACCAAAAGTGACAGACTAAAATTACAGGTTTGTTTAAACGACTGTCTGAGGGTATCTCTTAAGGTAAAAAGGTACGAACATATGTCATTAGACGAAATATATGAAATATGCAGGGTACGTCCCCTACATGTTAGACGAGCTATGCACCTGTTATCTGTCATAAGATGGTGGTCCAAAAATCCGGAAAATATCCTACAAACAGGAACACAAGTAACAAGAATGACGGGAAAAACCCAAATAAAGACATTAAGGCCCAGGACAGAAATGTATCGAAATTGTCCATTATACCGTGGTATGTTACTATGGAACTTGCTTCCGGTAGACGCTCAACAGCTGAACTCTGGTGCAAAGCTAAAATCGTTCCTAAAAACTTTCTTGCAAAATATAGATATACTCCCTCACATACCGGTTTAATTACTATTGTAAATAGGTTATATATCATGAGTCAAATGACCATAAAGAGAACATAGCAACGTAACTTTGTATCATGAGTCAAATGACCATAAAAGAAATGTATATCATATTTACGTAATTGAGAGCTATAATAACTGGTGAAACTCGGGATACCGCTCTTTGTAATTGTCCTGTATTGTCCTGTGATGTTTAATATGGAGTGTCACCCCTGCACTATGCGGTGATGGATTTAAGACATGTATTGTGCTCAAAACCAGTAGATAAATACAACGAAAGTGTAGAGTCATATGACCTATACCAAAAAAATTCAAAAATGCAATTACAGAAAGTATACCAAAATCACCAAACGAACCACGCCTATTGGCCTGTCTACGTACTGTCATATTTTTTGTCAACACCTATGTTTGTACTATTGCACCTGTTGGACATGTTCATGGAAGAACGCTCTCTAAGTATAGCGAATGTACTGTTGTCCTTATAAATTCTCTGAATAAAAAAAAAAAAAAAAAAATTAGTGTTTTGTTGGTTTGTGCTAACCTTTAGCCCAAAACAAACCTTTATATATGTTTGTCCTCATCTAAACTACCATTACTACCAATTACAATACACGCCACTATTTAGTGTGAATAACCAGAGAAAAATGGGTAAGCTTACAGTCTTGTGTGGCGCTGTCGTCCTCTGAAGAGGTGAATGTCATTAAATATAGAAACGACCAGTGAGCCGTACACACAAATCTGCTCTGAGCTGATCGCTGAGCTGAATGAGTCACGGGTCAGGAGGCATTCTACAATCACGGGCCGGCCCTTTGTGCAACCCAGCGATTGATTCTATCCACGTCTTACCTGTTCATCACCTAGAGAGCTGTCTGCAATGCTACATACCTCTCTGAGGTCATCAATGGAGCAACCTACTCTCTCTCTCTCTTTGATCAATTCGTTTTATTTCACTTTGAGAGTCACCTTGAAGTCAACCATGCAACACTCCGCTGAGTGTAAAACATCTCATGCTACATTGTCAGGCCGCACACAAGAGCAGGGAGAAATTCCTAAAGAATATAACAGGAATGCACAGTGTTACCCATAACACTGGCAAGAGAGAAATTCTTGACTTCCTCAATGAATATAAGATTTTCGATAGATGTAATCGAGAAGAGTAAGATGCCTGGATCAACTAGGCAGCATACCTTATTATTCCAACAGGATATGCAAATTTTAGTAAAGTAAACGAAAGTAAGTCTAATTGAAGAAATTGGATGTTAAAATATCCAAACAAACAAACAAATCACCTGGAAGTGGGTAGCCTAAAAGCTAGACTTGCTCAAGTCTTTGATTATGAACATTCATTAAATGATTAAAGAAAATCAGAATACAATTCATTATAGTATGTGTCCTTCTCTGACTGGCCCATGAATCAAAGACTTGTCCACTCTGACCAGAATCTCCTGCTTATGACCCCAAGTCACTCTCTGTAACCTTACACCTACCCCTACCCCTCCCCCTCCCCTCCTCCAGTTCTCTGGCCGCCTGTGTCACTCAGAAGGGGTGGAGGGGTAGGATACAGGGACTGAGGCCAGTCTACCTAAGAGCCTGCCACGCCTTGTGATGGAACCTCCGTTTTTATCACCATGTCTCCGTGTATTGGTCACATGATGGTGTTCACCAGAGCGGAACCTCGTGCTATGCCATGAATAATGTACTCCCTATAAATAGATGTATTGCTGTTGTGCATTTGTAGTTCAGAGGGCTGCTATACTGAGGTGTTTGACTGTCTGATATTCCATTCTGTTCACGTGGTCTACCCACAGACATGTTGCTTGCGTGCATAGAGAGTTACGCAGTCTCATCCATTGCCAACTGAATCATGTGGTTACCCGGTGGTTCGTTTGATATATATATTATAGCTAATTGTTGATTTCCTGCCAAGATATTTGAGAAACGATTAGTGATTACAATCATTTTAAATCATCAGTATTCTGGAGGTTATGATGCTAAAACTTTTGAAAAATATCTTTTGAAAAAAAAGGTGATAATCAAATTTGTGTCGAGATGGTGAATTCTTTCAGAGGTGGTGTAGGTTCTCTGAATATCATAATTGGGTGATAATACCTATAAACTTAGCTTGAAGTGGCTCGTAACACTGATAAAAAAGCACTGAGTATACATCCTCTTACATGCGAATTGCATTGCTAAAGAGTTTTGGGATGGGAGTGTTCTTAGGACGTGTAAATTAAGTTGATCTGTGATGGTAAAACAAAGGAGAAACCGGTTTGTTTCACCGTAGTCCCTGCCCTAAGGTGCCGAAACTAGTAGGAAACTAGGTTTGTGAACCAATTGTAACTGATAAATTGTATCACAAGTTGTAAAAAAAAGAATTGGGAAAAACAAAGCAGACAACACATGGTGTTCCTTGGTTAGTGTCTCCACAGCGATCATCGATTTGTAAGCGGTTCCAGCATTCATACCTGTCCTTTTTGACCTTCAGGTGACCTGGGTTGACCCCACTGCCGTTACCATGGAGAACACCGAACTCTACCGCCTCATCCTTAAGGGCACCTCTGATGCCCTCAACAAGGCCCTCGGCGTCACTTCCGGTATGACGGAAGAGGAAGTGCGCCTGCGCCACTCGGAGGACAACTCGAGCTTCCTGCACCACATCGTGAACTGCGCGCAGGACATCGTGCGGCGGGAGGGCTCCCTGCTGGACGTGGTTCCGCTCGTGTACCGACTGGCACTGAAGGGGATCCACATGAATGCTCAGAACTCACACGGCAACACGTGTCTCCATCTGGCCTGCATCCGGCCTGCCGCCGAGCCGCTCTGTCAACACTTCATCCGCATAGGTGAGATGCGAGCACGTCACTCTCACATCTCGCTGCAGGTGGCTAGACAACTGAGACGTGTCCAGATGGGTGGTGTTGAGCCATGCAAACTGGTCTTCGCTCTACCCATATTTCTTGTGGGTTTGTTTTCTCTCTCTCTCTCTCTCTCTCTCTCTCTCTCTCTCTCTCTCTCTCTCTCTCTCTCTCTCTCTCTCTCTCTCTCTCTCTCTCTCTCTCTCTCTCTCTCTCTCTCTCTCTCTCTCTCTCTCTCTCTCTCTCTCTCTCTCTTACTCTCTCTCTCTCTTCATATATATACATTGTATATCATATATATGTACATATACTTATTCTTTTATTTGTACTAGAGTATCCACTGGGGTGAGGGATACCCTGTTTACGGTGGGCTTCAAGTTTCATCACATCCTATCCTCATAGATCAACAGTTTCTTCCTCTTTATTATCTTAGTTTTTCGTGAAGGGTAAAATTTGATATATTATTATAATACGGAAAATTTGACTTTAAATTGTCTCCAAATTGTATCAAAATCGAAGATGAATTGCTTATAGTAAGCAACGCTATATTCTATTCTGACTGGACAGTCACACTGTGTAACAGTCCATATAACCGAAGACCGCCCGTGAGTTGAATACTTTGAGTAAAATAAAAAAAAGATAAATAAATAATAATAGAAAGAAATGTATGTAGGTGGACAAAATCTATCAGAAATTGCTTTCTGACAGTATTATATATACAGTAAAACCCCTCTTAAGGGGACACCCTCCGTTCCGGGCCAAGGGCCCCCTTAAGCGGGGTGACCCCTTAAGCGGGGTGCCCCCTTAAGCGGGGTGGGGTGTCCCCTTAAGCGGGGTTTTCAGGATGTCAGTGGTTATACAATAGAGAATACCTACATAAATGAAAGAAATGATGGTTATTAGGTTAAAAGGTTTATTGATAAATAAGCAAATAAATATAAATTATACAATATAAATGAATAAAAATTAATATAAATGTACAAAAAATTAAAAATAAATAGATAAAAGAGGTTGAAGATCGATATGCATTCCTTGTTAAATTTGCTCCTTTTTACACCCCTGGTCAATGCCCCCCCCCCCCCCCCCCCTGTAACTTCTGAGAGAATTCAGCAGCCCTATAAGAGACTCACCGTGAGCCGCCCAGAGCCGCAACGGCTCACTGAATACCGTACCTTCAAAGCCCCCAGCCTTCCCTGTGTCGCCCACCGCTAACCTGTAAGCGGACCTCTTAACTGGCACCTTCAGCAGGCGTGAAAATCGCCCATACTAATATCCACTCACAGTCCACTCACAGTCTGTCCCGTACAAACGGGCACCATAAACTTGGATTTTCAGTGTTTTTGATATGATGTCCCTCCAAACTGTCCCCTTAAGCGGGGTTTTTAAGCATTTCTGTACCGAAAAACTGTCCCTCTTAATAGAGGGAAAAATTTCCGTTCCGAGCAAATTGTCCCCTAAAGCGGGGTGTCCCCTTAAGAGGGGTGTCCCGGAAGAGGTGTTTTACTGTACATTTTTTCCCCTCCTTGACAATGGTTTAATTTATGCATAACAGTGAGACAAATACTAGCAGTATGGTATCGATTTCTGTGGACTAAATTTTAAAATTGGTTAATCCTGCACATTGTATGTATCCCGTTACCGGTTGTGCTCGACACGTCCATGCCTTGACCAAGTACCTGACAGACAGGCCTGCAGGCTCACATAGTGAAATGCTCCTCACATTGGCCAACTATGAACTTGGGAAAGATTTCTCAACAATGATCCTCAAATTTTGCCCTTATTTGTTTACTACAGGCGTTGACCCATGCATCATGAATCAGAAGAAGTGCCGCGTCATCCATACATACAGCGGCCATAAGTGTCACATTGTCAAGGGACAAAATAGCGCCAAGTCAGGGATCTGGAATGCAGGTATGTGTATCAATGTCTTACCATGTCTCTTGTGGATTTATCATTGTTTGTAGAACAGGGAATATGATCCTTTCTGTACCACCATAAAGAAATATATGATCCTCCAAATCTCATTAACAGGCTATGTAATCTTTCATATACCTCTAAAAAGGTTATGCTAATTGGGAATATGACCCACCCTAAAACACGAAATGAATATACAGTAGAACCCCGCCTAACGGACACCCCGCGTAAGCGGACACCCCGTGTAAGCGGACACTTTTGCTCAGAACGGAAATTTCCCCCTCTATTAGATGCTTAATTTAACCCCGCGTAAGCGGACACCTCGCGTAACCGGACAGTTATTTCGGTACAAAAAGGCCTAAAAACCCCGTGTAAGCGGACACTTCCGACGGACACTTCCGACGGACACTTCCGACGGACACCCTACCAAAAATTGGTTAATCTGTGTTTTTATAAGCGTGTCTCAGTATATTTAATAGAAAATACGTTTATAATTCAAAGTTGAATAACTTCAGATCCAATTAAGATATTGAAAAATCTATTCCAGATTAGCCCGGAACGGAGGGTCTCCGCTTACGCGGGGTTTTACTGCATGTGATCTTTTATCTACCACTAACAGGGAATAGTATATTATCTATGCTTGTAACGACAGTACGTAATTCAAATCTACTCTATGTTATCACTCTGATAGTGGAGAAAGAGGACGTACCTAGTCTAACTCGCCTCTTACGGACCTGGTGCCGGGTCAACATCAGGAAGAACAAACACCTGAAGGACGTGGCCGACGAAACGTCCAACGTCACGCTGACCAAGACGCTCAACAAGTACGAGAAGACCAACGAGATCGCCATCGCCGCCTTCGCCTGTGACCCGGACCGGATCGTCGAACTCTGCAAGGGAGGTATGTAAGAGCATGCAAATGTTAAAATGCATCCTCGGTGAGCGTGTGTCAGTCTTGATCCTACCCCTAATAAAAAAACTCCATAGCATTAACATAAGGTCACTGTATTCGGTCTGGAGTTAAAAAAAAAAGAAAAATATCGCTCTAGTGGGATACACTTGACAAATGATGTCATTTGTAAATGTAGAAGTAATTTAGATGGGCGGGGTAGGATAAATTCTAAACCAAATTCGAGTTAGTTGTGTTATTGTTCATCGCACTCCGGCAAGATCACGTATTACTGCTCCCGGCTTCGCCTCGCGCAGTAATATGTGATCTTGCCGTCGTGCGATAAACAACAACATGACTAACTCTTGTTTGGTTTCTCCATAGTATAGTGGAATAGAGGGAAACTATGTTCTGATGTGGTAAGGCTCAGAAAAATTACTGCCCAAGGCCTTAGCATAGGCAGTAGTTTTTCCCAGCCTTACTTCATAATTTTGACTTCCTCTCTTTGAAAACTTGGATTCCCTATTCTTTGATTGCGTTATTTGCGTTATTTGTTTACCCACCATCATATGCGAAGCCAGATTCAACCTTATTGAGTAACTTGTCAGTCTATGTTTTCTCCCCACTGCGCTTTTCATATGAATTTTGTAAGAGACAATCTGATTGATCTAAACGTCAACCTTGGGTAGTAAACGTAAGTTATTCCACCCCAATAGCATGGTGTTACCAAAGAATGTTCAGCCTTAAGTATATATATGAATAGACCATCTAGTAGAGCAAATAGAATTGTTTGTGTAAGGATCAACTCATGTAGATTGTGTAAAGGTATATGTAATTATGTGTCATGGTAGTATGTGATAGCGGTGTTCAATTGGATTTATAAATCTTTTCGTTTGCTCTCTGTGTGGCGATAGAAGAGTGAACTTTTTCTTTAGACTGCAGATATTCATTTGTAATATCGTATCGTCATGTACTGTTGTGTTGTGTAGGCGTTGTTATGTCGTACTTCCGTATGGGATTTTAGCACAATCTACTCATCTCTGTAATTCAAGAGTACATTACAAAGGATGACCATCACTATAATATGGGACATAGCATTATATATAGGCTTCTATATGAATTTAGTATTCTTTATCATCAGTCATTGAACATTTATAAGCGTGTAATATAAGTGTTCACGTCCAACAGTGATGGTAGTTTGGCAACCAACCCCTGTCTACACTTAGCTACGACATATGGGTTGGTCGGGTTAAATCCCACACAGTATCACTCTGTGTCCGCCTCATACCCAGAAGTTCTGTTCTATATAGGCTACAAAAGAAGAAATATTTGATAGGTAAAATTCATAGCTTAAATTGATAATGAAGCTCTATGGTGTTTTTATTCTAAAGAATTATCACAAAGTAAATAACAAAATGGTAAATTGGCTTGGAGGTTATGACTAAACATACTCTCCCAGCAGTACAAAAGGTCTGGTAGGGTTTAACCCGACCAGAGCTAACGTAGTGTAGCAGAAATTAGGTTATGACTAAACACATTCTCCCAACAGTAAAAAAGATCTGGTAGGGTTTAACCCGACCAGAGCTAACGTAGTGTAGCAGAAATAAGGTTATGACTATAACACATTCTCCCAACAGTAAAAAAGGTCTGGTAGGGTTTAACCCGACCAGAGCTACCGTAGTGTAGCTCTGGCGGCCAGTGTACAGTGATGACAGAAATGAGTAGCTCTTGTGCCTGTCGACAGGTGGCTACGACACGGAGCAGCATGACGAGTCGCACGCGGTGCCGCGCCCCCTGGTGGTGTGTGTGGGCGAGCTGGGCGAAGCGGCGTGCTCGACGCTGAAGGCTCTTCATGACTGCGGCTTCAGCGCCGGTCTTTACAACGGTAGTAAGACTCCCTGCTCTGTCAGCAGCTTCTTGTCCCTTAGACGGCAGCAGTGGTAACTATGGCCTGTATACACTCACTCGCACTGAAAACGTTTGGTTTGTTGCCCAAGTTCAGATTTTAGAAACCTTTTTGAATGAAATTGAGTATCGCAAATGCATTATTAAAATTATTTCTTTGACATTAAGGCACATATTTATTTTGTGTGTCATTATGTTCCTTTGGTTTGGATTGTTATATTATAGGCTTGCTTGGTTGACACAAATAGTGGATAAGAAAAAGATTTTTTTTAAAGAAGAAATTAATGTCTGGCAGCAGTTAAACACTGTTTGCTTTGTGCACTTTTGACAAAAGTCGATTGGTGCTTCAAACCCTTTATATGGGGATAAAATTGACAAGTTTCCAAATTACTCACTTGAAAAACGAGATGTGGCCACACGTTCCGTCTATGAGGCCTTGGCTGGCTGATGCATATACACAATGTCTATATTATTACTCGTCGAAGACTTAAAATGAATCTCTCCAGTCCTTAGGTCTAAGTTCTAACGACATATCCATCGGTATAGGGCCGAATGGCCAGTCATCTAACCTCTGAGGATATTGGATAGAAGGACTGCATGCTGATGTAATGTACATATATGTAGATGAATTATTTCCACCTTATTTGTTTCACGATTTTGTTGGCATTCATACAGTGCATATTGTAAATAGTCACTATGTTATATCCTTGCACTTTTTATTTTATCTATGGTGTGCAGTAACAAGCATGACCCAAACTCGCAGCCACAATTTCAATTCTCGTTGTTGAATAACGTTGCCGTTTTTTTTACCCCTTCAGCCAACCTGGAGTCTGCCAAACACGCGTTCGAGGAGACGCCCTTTTACCATAAGATAGAGCTGGGGACGGATGAGAGTTTCGCCGAGGCCCTGGAGTTGTTGTCGACGGGGTCCGTGAACGTCCATCTGACAAGCCACCAGCCCAACTCAGAAGGCTGGACGTACCTGCACTACGTGGTCGACGCGTGAGTGCCTCCGCCAGTCTCTGTTATTCAGCCATATATAACACATTCATGATTGTGTGTAGAGGATTCTGTTGCACTTCGCAGATTTTACTCTCAATTTTACTATGTACATATGTTTGGTATCATCCATAATGTACCTACGCATAAGGGGTGGGGGGGGGGGGGATTTGGAAAATGTTGTATATTTCTTTGTTTCTTTGCGTACAAGATTGAGAGGGGTGGGTGGGCTCAAAAGTTTCTGAAATTTTGTATACATATTTTTTATCAACCGATTACAGAGTCTCCATACTAGAGCTATAAGGACTGTGTTATTCCCCAGGTAGAGATTATGGGTTACTTGTGTACAAAATCGTGCGTAAGAAGATCGGCGGTCATTTTGTCTTTTCTTTGGTAATCTAAAATTGCAGTCCTCGAAATTAAATGCAATATAAAATGGTATCAGATAAAAGCGGCCATAATTCTTTGGACTAGATTATGTAATATCCTCGCATTTGCTCAGATATTACTACGCATCTATTTCGACGAGATTGCGGCTGCCTGTACCTGGAACCAGTTGATATTGTTTATATAATCGAGTTCATGCCTTTATATGTAAAGGCCCGGCCCTACTGGTGCGATGCGATCGTCGCACATGTTTTATGGCCCCATAAACGCCCCCTCGGCGGAGTTTATGACCCCTATGGCGATGATTTCATCGCACTCAATCGTATAGAAAATCCAGGGTATGCCCACTGATGCGATGGAATCATCGCATCGCTTCTGGCACCACCTATGTATAATAAGCACAGGTGTATAACTCAATTTCAAATATCTATTATAATTATAATCATATCACTTCTCAACTTCACACTTTAAAAGGTAACAGAATAACACCTAGGCTACAGTCACAGCCTGCTGTTTTCACAGCTTTCACACCTCCTGAGACCTGGCACCCAAATGATGGCAGGTGCGGCAGTAATTGACTGTAGTAGGCCCCAGGTACCAGTGGTCAGGGTAGCCTGTGTAGCTACATTGGTCAATTTAGTATACAGTTTCTATAGAAATATAAAGGACATACCCTGTACCTGTGCGAGGAATCCATCGCAAATCATGAACATTTCATGATATGCGATGCGACGGATCCGTCGCATCGCACACGATCGCACACGCGCGCAAGTCCGGCCCCACAGGAGCGATTGTGTGCGATGCGACGGGTGGCCCCGTTTTTATGACCCTCGACGGGCGTTTATGACTTTTTATGGACTTGCGATGAATCCGTCGCACCAGTGGGGCCGGGCCTTTAGTGTGTATGTTCTTTGTTCACTTCATACAAAGTGTCCATAGAAAACACACAGGGAGTGTGTATCACCATAAACGGACCATGCAGATATTTTGTATGCTCCGGGTTACAATAAAGCGCGCATACGGAAAAATAGTGTGTAATGCAAAACAGTGCATACCTAATGTAGGAACTGATATCGGTACGCCATTTGTCAAGAAAAGGTAGATGATAAATACAATATAGACTGGCTTCAGATAAAAGCGGTTGTATGCTCCTCGGAGTTGACTCTGCCCAATACCCTTGCATGCGCTCGGATATTACTACATGTCAACTTCTCGGAGCATACGACCCCTTGTATCTGAAACCAGTTAACATTGTCTATGTCTCATATATACAGATACACCAAGATGAAGGAAGTTCACGAGGAACGGGCGCGAGTCCTCGTGCGCATCATCTACCGCTTGGCTCTCGCGGGAATCGACGTTAATCATCGAGACGCCAGCGGCGATACGGCTTTGACCAAGGCGGCTGCCAAACTCGACCAGAATCTCATGACGCACATTCTGAGAATCGGTGAGTCTTAAAAACCTCCACTTTTTAGATTTTCAAATGTTTCCCACCCAGTATACGGAGGTCGGAATAAAATCTAAGAGTGGATAGAAGGGCCATTAATTCCGTAAAAGGAGGTGCAAAAACGGCTATGACAGTGGTTCCTTTTAAGTGGAATTCACACGGTGGGATAGTTAATTACCCGAGGTACTTACCTAGTACTGAAGAGGAATTGATGTTCCTACGAGCCTACGGCACTATGATGGTGCCCTAGGATACGGTTCAAAATCTCATGAGATTCTCTTCCTTATTAGGGGTAAAGGTTACCAACAATTGCAGGGGGGAAACATGTCTCAGGGAAATGGAACCCTACGATTTAGACGAAGAAATTGTGTAAGATCAGACTACAGAATCTCAGCAGGATTTGTCTCAGACAAACAACCTGTGATGTATATGAATCCCACCGTGTGAATCCTGCTTTAGCTCCTTTACAGTACTCTACCAGATTTTACCAAATGATCTCCTTTGTAATCCCCACACATTATATGTAACATTCTCGGGGGTACAAAGCCAATAATAGATAGGAAACCCCGTTTCTCGATATCTTAGATAGACTAAAGGTTATTGAGCTTTGTATTGTTTTCCATTGAGAATTTAATGTATATTACGGGGGCTTTAAGCGGCATAGACTTCCGGGAGTTCGAAGGTATTGTCCATTCGTGGGAAAATAGTAAAGTTCTTGTCGAAATCACCGTATAGCATACATACGTAACTGATTCGTTTTTATTCTAATCAATATGAAAAAATACGGCGACTGGCGTAGATCATCCCATTTTCTGTTTAGATCTTTGACCGGGGATAGAACTTTTGCTTCCTCTTTTCATTATACTATCAACATGGACAATGTATTTTCTACAGTATAAATCCGTGCTACCAATAATGATGCACATACATTTTCCGGTTACATTAATATTCTAGTACCCATTTATAATACGTGGACCTATATATTCACACACATATTGATCCGTGATTAGAAACACATCAGCATGCGCATTCTTGATCTGCTTTTCACCTCTGCTCTTCATTTGACGCACATGAGGCATCATCATTAATCTGTAAAGTAAGGTTATTGTTTACTATTCATGGCATGTTATCGTCACCTTACCTCCATTTCGCTTGCAAAAGGAAAATGTTTTCTAAGTGATAGACCCTCCAGACGTTACTAAACTCCCTTATATTGCCCCGGGTACGTAATATGAGAAAACGTGGTTACTGAGCCCGTACGGATGTCCGTTCGAGGTCATTTGATGATGAAAATGCGGCCCGACACCGCAGGTGGAAGGGCCGTATTTTTTCATCAAATGACCGAGAACGGACACCGTACAGGCTTAGTCACTACGTTTTCTTATTACTATACACCTCCCAATCATTTAAAACGCCCTTTTAATAACTTTACAAAGACCACAAAGACTTCTGCAATTCACTACGGCCCGCTGTCACAGCGGGCGCGAACATTATTTATACTACACCCCTAGCAGCGGGCAGTATTTCACACATGTTTGGCCATAGGTGTATAGTAATAAAGGATCCACTCCCCAACGGGCTGGCCTCATCACGGCTGCCTGTCACCCGATGAACAATCATTTTCTGATTTCTAACTGGAGAAACAGAATATAACTTAAATTTCCATTACTGCCATCGAATTTCCAATTTTCCAAAAATTTATTTAAAAAAAACAAAAACCGTTAAACTGCAATAATTGTGGGATATGGGTCAAGGGTCTATCACCATACAAGGACGAGAACCAGCTAGCACCGGATCCTGTATACAGACTGAATTATAGGATACCCTAATAAGGTCTATAGACAATGCGTGACAAAAGGAGCTGAGGTACACTATGTATCGTGATGGTTCGTGTTTGTATCGGCAGGTGGCGACCCGGCGCTGAAGGCTCGGGACGGGCGAACAGTGAACGAGGAGGTGTACGAGAACAAGGGCAAGCTCGTCTACGACAAGAAGTACCGTCACGCAGACCTGCCTGGTCTCTGGGTCGCCAGTGAGTAACTCATGAATGCTAAACCTAAATGTGCAGTGTTTTATATCCGTCTTCCTAGCATGCCAGGTTGCCTTATGGTCAATGTGTACTGTGATAGACTAAGAAACCTAAACACCGTCTTTGACGAGAGATACTATCACACACCATAGCCATATACACACATACTGATAGCAATATAGGTATAGAATATATCGGAATTGTGCTATGCACGCAACTAGCAGATCTTGTGTCTCATAATCAATATAGGGCCAGACCCACCGGGCTTCCGATACGCACCGAGTAATATGTTATATTATGAAAAAAGAGCAGAACATAAACCACTCTGTCAAGGTTTTTTTGTAAGATATGACGTTATTCATAAGCTATCTTTTATCGACAGTTGAAAGTAATGATATCGCGAAGGCTGAACGCTGGCTCAAGTCGTGGGCACGTGTGAACACCAAGAAGGGAGACCGGCGCATGATCGACGTTGCGCGCGCAATGAAGCGGAAGGAGATTGCACGCCTCCTGGAGGAGTACGAGCACATTAACGAGTTCGTCTGCGCCACCTTCGCCTGTGACCAGAAGGCCATGATGCACCTGTTAGCATTGGGAAAAGGTAAGGCGTCTCGCGCATGCTCCTGTTCCCTTTGAGGAACCTGCAAGTCTGTGAAATCATGTGTACTTATATAGAAAGTCCTGACCATGCTTTACTATATACCTATGCTGTATATACTGTAATTACGCACCGTTTTGGCATATGACGTAAGAATACTGTACGGACCCTGGTCCGTACACTAAAATACGGACCACTTAGCCATACACATATATCAAAATTTTGGTTGTTAAGAAAAATGAAAATTGATTTTTTTTTAAATTTCGGGTATATATAGTAAATATATAACCTCCAACCATGCTTGTACAAGTCACAGAACTCGATGCTAATTTACCATTTGTACGGAACTCGGCGTAAACGCCTCGGTCCGTACTAACGGAAAATTAGCATCTCGTTCTGTGACTTGTACAGCATGGTCAGGATGTTCTATATAATTACAAGTCACAGAACTTGATGATAATTCACGTAAATGCCTCGTTCCGTACAAACCGTAAATTATCATCGAGTTCTGTGACTTGTACAAGCATGGTTAGACGTTATATATTTATTATAAACCCGAAATTTTAGAAAAAAAATCATTAATTTCATTTGGCTTAACAACCAATATTTTAATAAACGTGTATGGGAAGGTAGTCCGTATTTTCCTGTATGGACCAGTGGTCCGTACAGTATTTTTAATGTTATATGGCGAAATGGTGCATATTTACAGTATATACAGCATGGTTATATAGTGAATGCGATAAATGACCCCGATGGAAAGTATCAAGTGCTGATTCCACCAACAGACAAGATATAGCGAGATTAGTCATGATTTGGTTGTCTTGTGCTAGGTTTTGAATAATCGCGCGCATATTTGCTGCAAAGCATCTTGAGGTGTCGCAGTGGTGGAGCACCAAAGTATACACACAACACCGTGAAAAAGTATATATATCATCACACGTGACGTATCGTGACGAAGGAAGTATGACATATCTCAACACTGTAGGATATGACAAGATATATCACAACAAATCCATCATGTTGGTGGAACCAGCCCTTTACGTATACGTAATGTATACAGTTTTGCATCAATATCAGACGAGTTTGTAATCTGTAAATTTCCAGCTATGTAGATTAGACAGCTTCACTTGGTCAACCTTGATCAACCTTGATCTACAGTATCACCTCTCGTTAATATTTACCTCACTAAACCACGACAACAAGGGAATAATGTCATATCCACCCAAGGACAGTAATTTCGCAAGACGGTTATTAGTGGAAACACCACAAAATTCTGTTAAGAAAAATAAACAAAAGTAGGTTCATGTGGACATCGGCAAGGTCATCTTGAATTGGGCACAGATTATATTAAAATCATTGGCCGTATAGCGCGACACAACAATGACTGTCAGGTAGTGCTGAGAGTACTCAGGCAGTACCAATTGCAACTGACTGGCATTGCTATCTGTGACAATCAGTTTTTTTTATCATCGATCGTATACAAAACCCCCCATTGAAAATGTATGGGATTCAGTAAACCACAACCCATTATATAAAACCTGTCAGATACCATAACTGTGGTATATGGATTCGAACCTGTGGTATACAAACTCAAAGCCTTGGTATACGGGAAAATAGTCCCTTTCTGCTATAGAGCAAAACATTGTCCGATCGTTGTACCCTATAATGTGGCTATTATTGAGTTTGATTTATTTTGAACATTGTCCGATCGTTGTACCCTATAATGTGGCTATTATTGAGTTTGATTTATTTCATAAGATGGATAATAAATGCAACAAACGATGGTTTTGTGGACAGGCTGCTCTGTAAACCACTCGAGGTTGACGTCGTAATACACTCGGTTCAGCGCTCGTGTATTACTTCCCATCAACCGCTCGTGGTTTACGACCACCTGTACACAAAACCTCGTATCAAATTAAAGGTTTTGTATGGTCATCATAGCTATCTAGTTTGTCTTCCCTTAATCCTTTACTGTGAAGGATACCTGAGTATGGAATATGGTTCAATCCCAAATGTACATCTGACCCGATTTTACGACACCACAAATAACGTTTGTATACCATGTATGACACAGACAGAGAGTCAATACTCAGAATATCAGACAGGTGATTTTGCCTTTGACCAGCACAAGCTATGATAGCTGGAGATAGATGTGAGTATAAGGATGTGGTAGAGTTATGATTGTTATCCTGAGTTGTGTTTGTTTCCTCAGTCAGCCCTATGTTATTCCCAGGTTCTAGCGCCTCCAACATCAATGTTCTCGGTATGGTATCCTCTTATTATGCACATATATTCAATTAGTTATTACTAGTTTATTAATTGTTTATTAAACACACAAACATTAGTTATTTGTATGTTTCTGTCGATGCATGATGGAGGCTCACTAGTTTCAATGGAGTTGAAGCATGAAATTCTGAAAGTGCTGTAAAAATTACATTTTAACATTTTTTTCCCACATAACATGAAATCTTGCAACAGATATATAGTGAAAAGGAAGGAGAACACTCAAACATCATTTTGTTGAAATGTAGTGTTTTTCAGCATCACGAAACGACATTTTTCCCTTTAGTTACTCAAGTTAATTGACAAGAGATCACCAGTTGTAGGTCACACTGCACCTTTTTACGCATACAAACCAATTACAAAGAACTATGCATGTTATTTCATATGGTCTATAATATCATATACATTTCTTATTTATATTGAAAATGTCACATAGTTCTTACTCATTATTTAGATTTATTCACCTGTCATGTTTGTTTTATAGTAATACTGGCCTACATCATAACAGACTAGTAGCGCAAAAACACTAGCATCAGTGAAATTAGATCAATAACAAAGTCCATAAGCATTTCCATTACCATCAATAACTTCTGGGAGAAAATAGTAACAGCAGGGACATACAGCTATAGAACAAACACTACTAGCACCAATATGTATAGTTCGTTCTTTAGTACAAATATAATAGATATTAGTAATTCGGTTCGGGTATTAGCCCTTTTCACCAATCCAGCAGGAAGAACTGTATTTAAGATGTTGAGATGTCAATAAAAAAGTAATTCAGCGAGGGGACCCCAGCATCAAAGAAAACATTGTGCCTAAAACATACATATCTAAACAGCGTAATATCCCAAGCCTACCATAATCGAATTCAAATTTAGGATATACAAACACATATATTCCTTTCATAATAACAACGGCTGTAGAGACCTTACTCAACAACACACTAGTGCAATGCACTCAGTGCCCCTTTGTGTAAAACAGAATTGGCTAAATATACACCAGCCATAGACCAGGAGAAATCATTTGATCAATTGTATCGACTTCCTAAGCTTACTCTCGACACACCATTGATTCCGGGACTTAAATGATGGTGTTCTGCATGAGTTCATATGACTGGTCTGCAGATGTTCATATGCTTTCTGAAAGTTTTTTCGGTAATGCCTCAGTAAATGTCTTATTCCTGCTCCATATCCCCCTAAGGTAATTGGAAACAACGAGGAGAATCAATTCAGTTAATTACTGTGTTATTGTACTTTAGCCGTGGTGAATATAGTGTATGTGCTACTTCTCAATGATTCATTCATCACCATCGACAGTATCATCCTTTAGACGTCCTGTGTAGACTACGTACCTGACATTGACATCAACAAGTATCCTCATATCTCTGATATCACTACCATTTCAAACACCATCTCCTGACGCTCGTCACTCCCCGACTGCTACTTCATTTACTGCCTTTATCTATTAAACCCCTGGTATCTTTGTCCCATAGGCTTAACATTGGGAAGTCCATCTCCTTTCCCATACGAGTATTGCGGTCTGTCCTCCACGGTCTATATCCTGTATGTCATCCCTTCTTTAAGTGTGTAGGCCCTACTGGGGTGAATACAGAAAGCAACTCGTTTTGGTCAAAGAAGTCGTTCTCAATTTTTTGTTTCCTGCACCCGAAGAATAGACGGTAGCCACTGCCGGCTGTCAACGGGGGAACCGGGGAAAAAATAAAAACCAAAAAGTCATTCTCCAACTCGTTTAAATACTACGTGATATTCATTCAGCTGTAACCTCGTTCATATCACTCCACATCAAACTCATGGAGAACGACGACTTTGACCAAAACTTGATGGTTTCTTCTTTACTCTCCACACCTCTGTACCTTAAACCCTGCCACAGCCCCGCGGTACGTTCATTCCATATTGCCACCCACCCACTCCCTCCTAGTCCCCTTAGGTCATGTGTCTGGCGTAATTTTTCCTGACGTCACTGTGATACGTGATTGACGTCATAAACTCTATGTCGGCAGGAAAACACAAGGTGAACACGATCGACGACTTCTTCCACGTCGGTTACACGTGGGACCGGCACGCAGAGTTCATGGGGCGGCCCATCATCATCTCGGCCATGGAGATCTGCGACACGCAAGTCGTCGATTTCCTGCTCAACTTCGGCGCCGACCTTAGCAATGTTTACGAAGGTCAGTCTTCTTTTATAGGCCTATTTCCATTGGTCAATTTATGTGCACCGATCTGCAGTCAGGAACCACTGACGGTGAATGGAAATGGCCAGGTACTCATAATGGTGTCTGACTAATTTAGGGAAGATCATGCACTAACACCGCCAGCCACTGAATCCATCGGTACATGCACATGTGAAACACATTGAAAACACGGTATCCATTCCACCCTCACCGATTATGTGTCACCGATATGGAGTCGGTGGCCACCACCGACAGATGTTCTGGGTAACTCGAAAAATCTCCGCCGATTTTGTGGACCAATGGAAACGGGCATAGTGTGTGTGGCTGCATGTAAACATTTGTGCTACTTCCTAGTTACGACCAAAAACAGTGGTTGGACGGAAGTGAGGAGAAATATAAAAGTTTCTGTGGGAAGTGAACTATTTGTTGTTGTATTACATACCTGGTGTACATCGTACGTGCTGCATATATCGCAATAATAAAATAACTTACATCCAATATCTAACAAACTACTCGAATGCCATGACATAAGATGACATCAATGCGGTGCACCAAGTCATGCTTTTTCTTTTACTACTGTCCAGATATGTACCTAAAAAGCTCACCTGCTGAGAGGTAAATGTCACTAGATTAAAAAAAGAAGATATTTACAATATACATATAAATGCACTTGTGGCTATGCTGAGGTGACGTGTGGTTTTCTTTTTGCCGTTAGAGTGCGACCCCTGTGGTCCCATTGCCTTCTGGGCGTTCCGTGATCACGTGGACAACGACAACGCGCTGGTCGTCGCCAAATACGCTGACGTCAGGTTGCGCGACGAACTCGGCTGCTCCATGCTTCACAAGGTGAGTGGTCAGCAGCCCACGGGTAGCTCACCAGCCGGCTCTGCTGACAAATTTGTATTCGTTTTTATTCAGTTAAAAACATTTAGCATTATCCAAATATGGGCATTCTTCCTTGTCATCGTGAGGGGGAAAAAAGGTTGCGTTAACTTTCATGAAAGACAATACAGAAAGCAACAATATGTATAATATGAGAAAACTGTATTTCTGTGGGTGAATTATTATTTTACCGAACCCGTCCCCCGGATGTTTAACACGAGGTCCTTAGACCGAGTTGTAAACGTCCGGGGCCGGCGGGGGGAACGGGTAAGGTCAAGTAATAATTTCAGCTAGTCGACTTGTCCTCGGGCAAATAGAATTTAATTCTAATGTGAGGTAACTTACATCATTTCTCACCAGGCCATACAAAAGCGGCGCCGGGAGGGTAAATTAGAGATCGTGCAGACGCTGCTGGAAGGCGGGATCGACGTTGCCGAACGCGACGACGAGGGCTCCACAGCACGTGACTACATTGACATCTATGAGGCGGAGGACGCCGACGTACTACGTCAGACCATCGATGCACATGTACTCGACCTCGTGGCAACGGACCAACACTATAGGATAGGTGAGGGCACCAACGGGCTTTGTATTGTCCTTTCGGTAGATTCTATAAATTTGCATATCTATACCGCGATATATAGGTGCTACAATATTTCACATATATGATTCGTAAGACTTAATCAGTTAATGTCGCCACGCTTGATAACTTGAAGCAAAAGGTATGTTCATCATTGGTTAATGAACTCTATTTTTAGTTTTTTTTTTAAAGATATTGGCTTATGAATTCTTGCCAAAGTGGGGGTCGGCTTATATCCGGGTTTTTTTCTTAAAAAAATAGTCTTTTTGATAAACTCCAAAATCAGTCCTTGAGGTGTTTCTTTCTTGAGTGATTGGTCATGGTCAGCTGGTCATGCCTCCAAGTCCATGAGACACTGGCACCCTGCTCCTTTCCCAATATCACAATGAATAATTATGTAGATGATAAAGGGATATTTCCTTTGCAGCATTGTTGAACTCTATATATGTGACCACTCTAACCTTTAGCCAATGTATAGAGGGCGTAAGAGAACGCTCTAATAAAAATACCAACTGAAAAATGGTCCAAATAGTCCAATCAAAAATATTCGTTGTAAGGATCTGGGCATTTGGATTAGTTTACTATATTACTAGTCATCTTTTTCAGTACTCATATATCCTTCAGATGAGGTTCCTATTTCCCGCCACAATTCCGACTGGTCATAGATTTCCACACCGCACATTTCCTATGCTATGGTCATATTTGGAACATGATACGCTGTAGGAGCATCTCATCACGATCAAATACATCCAATCGAAATCCCTATTCGCTACATGTAATGGTGACGCTCATTTGGGGCCATCCATAAAGTACGTACGCACTCGGGGGGGGGGGGGGGTATTTTAGACATTTTGCGTATGCCCCTTCTATTGCGTACAAGATTGGACGCGGGGGGGGGGGGGGTTAGAAAATGTTTGGAAATTCTGCCTACTTGTATACTTAATAGATAGCCTCTTTGCCGAATTTTAGGTCGATACCCCAGTTACAAATATTTCTGATTGGTTGTACCTCATTTGACAGAGACGTTGCTCCTGGACGGCTATGACCACATCATGGACATTCACGGCAACAAAAAACACACCAGCGCACGGGAGATCGCCGAGCTCAAAGAGCTCAAGGAGATGCTGTTTCTGTTTGATGAGTTCAGCAAGTACCAGGTGAGACACCACCCACGACCACACGCCATTCAATGAATATGTCATGGGATTTTAAATGGGATCACACCACAAGTTGATTTAAATATGATTCTACCCTAGATTGTAATATGAACGTTCCCTCATATTCCCAATTCGCATGACAATTATTCTGATAGGGAGGTCGACTTGCATAGTCACTGTCATTTTTCTGTTACCTAATTCTAACTACTATTGCCATTCACTTTTCTCTGATTACTGCTGCCATACATTGTTTTCTTAATACTGTTGTAATGCGGTATTCTATTGCTGGCATTTTCACACGTATATATATATATATATATATATATATATATATATATATATATATATATATATATATATATATAGGTTTTTTTTGGGTTTTTTTTATTTATCGACGTATTGTTAAACCATTTAATCTTTATGTCAGTTACAACAAGGTGTTATTTTCGCATTACTCCATGAGTGCAGCAACGAGTATAGAGAAACTCTATACTCGTTGAGTGCAGATAAGTTAGAAGTGAATAATTTACATTCTGTTTTCCCCCGGGGCAGGATCTATGGTACAGCTCCTATGGTAAGAACTAAAATTAACACCTGTAGGGCGGAGGTGAAACCATTGACGCATATGTCCTACGATTCATAAAGAAACATGGAAATCACAGTTTTTCTATTCATGCACAGTATGAAAGATCAGGGTGAGAAAAATCCCACATTCTTATGTTTAACCTAGTTAATGTTAGCTACTTGGTCGACTTGCTATGGCCTTGTGTGTTTGGTTTCGTACTGCGGTCGTATGGGGAAGGAGGAAGTGTGACGCGAAAAGTTGGGACTTCTAATGCATGTAGTCCATGGGCTCAGTGGGTTTTCTGTCCAGTATTTTCGATGTCCACGGTATGATGAATAAAACATTGCCTGAAACGATGTTTAGTTAAATGATAAATCCCTAATATATAATATTTACCATCACGACCAGAAAAGTTACTCCCCCATGATTTCAGTGACATATACCTCTGTGTTTAATATTTCAGAGTAGTTTATGCAGTGTTTGCATTTAGCAATCTGAAAACTGAAAGTTATCTATATGACGGACCTCGAGAATCCCAAACCAACTCGTATATCTAGCAATAGCAAATGCATCGTCCTGAAGCCACGGCATAAAATTATTAAAAAAGGATTTTTATATAGTTGGGTTGAACGAATAGATTTGTTACGTGGCGCTTTTATGTTGATATCCGGCCAAACGCGGCAAGCGGAGGATGGTGAATCCCGACAAAGCACAGCTCAATTCCATCTATGGCCTACAAACAAGCAATTGCAAACAAATTACACCGTTTATCATACAGGCATGAATGCGGGAATGATCTCTTTGGTAGGAAAGTTAGGGATGTGTAAAACGAGCGATGTTCTGCTTCAACTATTAAGAAACAACTCAATGAACACGACTTCCTTCTTGTATCTCATATCGTGAAGATCTCAGATATAGAGACAGATCGACAGCTGCAAAATGAATCAATTACTTGACACGTAATGCTCAAACTGAATAGAAATGATACAAATATGAGACTGGTTCTTTTTGTTTCAGAACGAGATCGAGTTGCTCCATGAGTCTGCAAAGAAAGGAGACCTGATGACCATTTCTAAACTCTCAGGAGAGAAGCGTTGTGCCTGGAGTAAGTATTATTTCTCAATTAGAGTATGTTTCGATAACTATTCTAAGTTCCTTATTTCCCTGCTTAAGAATGCCTCTCTGCTATTCCAAGTTTCTTGACTCTTAGTCAGAGAATGTCTCTTGCCTATCTTTTAGTTATAGCATTAACTATTCCTAATGCCTTCCTAATTCACATTCTAAACCCTAAATTCTGTATCGTGAATAGATATAGTCCCTAAACTCTCAGGGAACGTAGTGTTGCTATTTTGCGTCGCTTACATCTCAGGTGATGCTTCTAGATTCCAATTATTTGTTCTCTCTCGGAGAATGCCATAGACATGTACCTATTCTGAGCTCTTGAACTCTCAGACAATATCTCATAGCTATTAAAAATGCATTACCTTTCGTAGAATATCGGCTAACTATTTATTCCACATTTCTTACCTTTAAGAAAGTGGCTTAAACCTATTCTAAGATGTAAAGGTGTTGATACACCAATTATGTTTTGCAGGTAAGGACAAGGCTGGGCGGACACTTCTCCATAATGCTGTGCTCTATGAACACCCTGAGATCTGCGAGTTCCTCATTGAGCAGCATCCTAACCTCATCAACTCCACCGACAATGTGAGTCAGATACCTCTGTAACCCTCCCCTACAGCTTAGGCATAGTCAATGATATCAAAGTAGTAATTAGTAGAAACCAAACGAGAGTTAGCCTTGTCAATGTTTATACCACGATGGGCAGGTCATGAAACTAAAGACTTCTGAGTTCCATTTAATTTCCTACCCGATGTTCTGCTATGTGCTAAAGCAACATATCTGCTTGGCTACTGATGTTCGTGTATGTGTGTAGTTAGTAGCATAATGTTGCTTCCGGCTGCCCAGCACACTTTAAATACCCGTTCGATTTCGTAATGTTTTGGTAAAAATCTAATTTATTATAGATAATCATAGGTGTGAAATACAAGTAAAATATACGAATTTTATTGGGATGTCATCTCATGCCTTGTGTCGTTCGATAACGATATTCCACTCGCTCTATGGGCTCGAGATCGTGGAATATCTTTATCGAAAGAAATGCGGTGGGAGATGCCATCCCAATAAGGTTAAAACATTTTACCAAATTGTCATCTTCATTTATTGGTCTCAAATAGGCTTTGGATGTGATCCTAAGAATGGCGTTTAAAGTGTATTTATTGGTCCTTAGTTGATGCGCACACCATTACACTACTGCGTGTGTCTGAAGGAGAGGCAGACCATCTGGCCCATACTACAGGATGGAGGCGCCGACCCAAACCTAATCGACGCAGTAAGAACACTTCAGCTTTCTATAAATCAGAATGTCCATGTTATATCAATAAGGCTCTCCATAGTCTTCCCCAGGTAGATGAGGGAACAGATTTATGCTAAGGTAACACATTGGAACTTATTATTGAACTTAAATCGTGAGTATCATGTTTGCAGATACAGTAGAACCCCGCCTAACGGACACCCCGCGTTAACGGACACCTTTGCTCAGAACGGTTCCCTATATTAGATGTTCATTTTAACCCCATATAAGCGGGCACCCCGCGTAAGTAGACACGTCGGCCTGGAATGGAGGGTGTGCGCTTACACGGGGTTCTACCGTACACAGAATCATCTAATGTATGCAATATGTCTCTATAACATTTTATTCCATATTTCAGAACAATTTTTCCGTATATGATTACGTAAGGGAATTAGAGACTCCTACTCCCATTAAAGACCGACCACGGGGACGGCGCCGGAGAGGCTACATGGTGAGTACCTGCATTCTGCTCCAGGGTCCAAAGACTACATTTAGTTATAAATTTCTAAATTTGTTAATCAAAGTCTGCAGTCTCACAATGCTAACAGTTCAATGCATCTGTGGTAGATTCATATAGAACCGAATCGAGAGTTGTAAAAATACACAATACTCCACGAGTTTGAATGCGTCGCAATCATCATCAATGGTTTCGGTGCATCCAAACAAGTGAAGTATTGTGTATTTATAATTTGCGTGCGATTCTGGATTTATCTCACTCGTTTCAATGATATAAAATAGCATCACAGTATCATGATAATTAAAATTACTTCGCAAATCTAGATACGAACATTTAAATCTTCATGTTGATGTCTTGTCGTTTCTCTGAAATCCTGGTCATTGATTGGTCAATCGCATATGACGTCATCTCACATTCACTCTGCCACAATCATGGTGTAGTAGTATCACTTTACTGGGGTGATCATTGAGGTACGTTTTTTAAATTGTTATTCCTTTAACTAAACTTGTACGAGGGGTGAGATAATGTGATGATCAGCTTTCTTACGTAGTAACTATCCATTTTCTAACGTTGACAGCCCGAAGCCATCATAGACAGTGAGAGGAAGTTTCCTTACGGCGCAAAGGTCCAGGTCTGCCAGGTCACCAACAAATTGATGAAAATCATTTCTACGGCCACGGTCACTGACCTAGCGGAAATGACGTCATCGCTGAAGTGGCCGTTGTCGGAGGCGAATAGGGACGCGGTGCTCCTTAAAGCCTGTGTGGACCATAAGAAAGAGGACATAGCCAAACACCTGGTGGAAAAATGTGGAGCGCGACCAAACGTCACTGTCCAGGTGAGACGAGTTTCTGATTGAGGAAACAAAGGGGAACCTCTTTTCAGTCTCAATAAAGAACTGCATCGAGGTCCATAGCCACTGATGATATGCCATGAGTTTTGGTTGCTGAGTAATCTCACAGGGCAAAGCCGAGTGAGATTATGTAGCAAACCAAAATGACATAGCATTAGTGGCTATAGATTGAGTGCGGTTCAGATTTTATCTCACCCCTATCACTGACTAGTTGGTTCAAATTTGTGACATCATCCCCCATGGATTATTTTTCGACGATATTCCATGGGCGTTGAGTACGAGTTCCCAATGATAAGTCTATGGAGAAAAATTCCAGGGGTGAGATAGATGTCCAGAATATAATGCTCTTTAGCAGACAACTTACCATAGGCCTGAGTTGAATATCTTTTTCCTCCCTTAAAAAAAGATGTGTGTTCATGATTTTCTTTTTGAGCTCATAAAGGGGGTTACCAATAATACATAGGAGTCACTTTCCTCACCTCATGGAAATTTCTAATGTCATCTGAAATAACAAAATAATTATTTAGGCCACTCAAAAAAAACTTGTTTCTCATCACTGCGCGCATCAGAAAAAAACGATTTTAGAAGATTTTTTTTTATGAATAAGATAGACTTTGATAGAAATTATAAAAGGTGTGTGTATTTAGCATCAAATTAAAGCTCCTGATGTCAGGGATACATTAAACGTATAACCAGTACAAATCTGGAAACCCCGTGTAAGCGCACACCCCGCATAAGCGCACACTTTGGCCCGGATCGGAGGGTGTCTGCTTATGCGGGGTTTTACTGTATGTCTGAAGCCCATTTTATCACACATCTTTGATCTAGCAAAAAAAAAAAAGCGCTCTCGTCATATTTTTCATGGCTTGGTGATGAGAAACAAGTTGGATTTTTTAGTGGCCTTAGTCCTTTTGCATGTTTTCTTTCAAATCGATTAAAATCGTTATACCAGATGTATATTTTTATGTCACTTCTTGTGGCAGATCTACTCTAATAGGTTTCATCACTTTTTCTTCACACTTACTAACGTGTTTTCTCAGAACCTTCTAAACACGTCGGTTTCCACTTCCCGAAATTCATGACATGTATGTTATTTGTGTTTTCTATAGACTACAATAGGTTCCTTGTCGATTGTGGAATACGCCAAAAAAGAAGGACAAACGGATCTGGCGAACTTCCTCAATACCTACAAGCCCTAAGTATGACCGTCTACATCACGTGACCCAAGCACCTGCATTGACATCATAGATGACGTCATTTTTCTGCTACCCAAGACGTCAAAAGTTCCCCTGACAACAGTTTCCTTCCATCGGAGAAGCCCAGAACAAAACTGGCAAGGAAGAACTGAGCTAACAAAAACTTGTGATAAATTATAATATTTTTGTCTGTGATAGAAACTACTTGTATGGACACAATTTCATTGTCTTTATCGCCCACCTGCTTTATTGTCCTGAAGATAGAAACTCAAACAAGAATTAAGGCGGTTACATCCAGTAATAAGGCATGCTTATGTTGACATACGATATGCCCTATAAAGTATGAGTATTAAACTGATATTAAATGAATTATATACAAAACGTACGGGTAAAATAATAGTCTTGTTTGAGATCCACTTACATGATTATTAGATAAAATGTCCCTATAAATTTAGATCTGTGTCAGGTCAAAGATGTTGAAATAATTCAGGTAAAGACTTCATATACTTCCTGATTTGGTTATGTATCTCTAGCTAACTTAATATACATTCAGGTCTTTATCCTTAACCGCATTTCTTTTATCGCCACCTATTCGGCTTTACGGCTACATGGGTATTTTTATACGTATGTACCTTATCTTATAAACCAAATAAAAGGATATATATTACAACCATAAATCCATCATTGAATACTTTTGCAATTCACTTCACAACCTGCATTTTTGTGCAAGTCGTTCTTGCAAGTCATTGGCAAGTTCTTCAGTGGCGCCCTCGGCGTGTCTTACTGGCCCTTTTATCCCATCCTCTTTACTGACCTATGCTACATTATCTTTTCTATTATATTCATCTATTGTGCCATGATAACCTCCTTGATTAAGTAAGTCTAATGACTACTTATTATGATAGACAGAATAGCTTGTTTTCCTATAGATATTAATTGTATTTGTGTGGTTTTGTCTGAAATTGTCATCCTCTTTCAGAAAAATCTTTCCCTCTGCTATCTTAAACCAAGTTTGTTGGTTTAATGGTTATTTCAATCAAATAGCATATGGACATCTTATAGATATTGTCCCACATCCGACTTCGTGCTTTGTATATAAGCATTGCCATCAAAGGCATGTTATATTCTTGTAAATATTATGAAAATAAATGACATATGTATACATGAAGTATACTGGTCAGATTTGTCTTTTCTATTCTTGAATAGTTTCTGCATTCCGAAATGGTATAGTTTAATGAAAATTAGTCTCTACTACCCTTACAGAATATAAATGAATTTCAAACACTCGATATGTACAGAATATATACAGTTTATTCAATAAATTAATTATTTTTTACACATTTTATTCCATCGAGGGTGAGCTCAGTCAAATATCTGGCTTTCGAAAAAAACCTCATGAAGGAAATATCCATATAATCTTATGGAAAAATAATTATTTATTATAAATATAAATACTTGTATATTATTATCATAAATATATTACGTAAGAAAATGCCTTTATATGGTCACTAGAGAGCCACCGGAGTGACATGGACTGCATGGATAGGACGCCAGTAAGTCGCGTCACATGCGTAAATAATACATTCCGCGGACTGAACACAATGCGTATAACTATCACTTGTATTTTGATATGCTCTGCTGACGGGAAATACATCTGTGTAAGTGGGACACTAGGCAGCTTGCTGTGACCCCAAGGCCTGCCGGCGACGTCTCCAGATGTAGACCCTGAAATCATATCAGTAAGACAATGTCAGCATGGCTGTTAGGAGAACCTAATGATATCATTAATTACCATAGCGTTAATATCATATATATATATATATATATATATATATATATATATATATATATATATATATATATATATATGCGTAATGGGTTATAATGAAAATCCAAAATTGTCATGTAAAATTAGCGAATTTACCCAAAACAAAAATTTAATCTTCAATATGTAATGGTTTTCACCATGTGCACCGACCTGATATAGGTCGGTATTTTCAAGTCTGAAAGCCTGTCGTAATATGCATGTACAGAAAGACCTCTTTTCACAACTTAAAACTTTAAGGACAATCTGAATACTGCTACAGCTTTGAATATTGTAAAAGAGGTTGACGCCCTAGATATTGATATATATACAGACACAGTGCAATAACAAAATGTACAGTGCAGCCGGATATCCTCTTGACTCGGATAACCATCATGACTGATACCCACACTTATGTCCGCGTTATAACCATATTGAATACATGTACATCATGCTTATGTTCACCCCTATTACTTGGCACGTGTACACTACAAGGCCAAACACTGTCTCCTGCAAATTTCCCAAGACCACTAAATCACCACTTCCTATAAAAGAGGCGCTAGACCTATAAATGTACTGTCTTCTGTCACTTTGTTTATGTCCATTGACCATTGTATGGACGATCGCCAGAAGGCGAATACCTTTGTCAACAAACACTACAAAATACACACACACAAATTAAATGGCTTATAACGGGCGCGGGCGGGAACTGAGTGTTATGGCTATAAATCATTAAGCTTTTTGAACTCTAGGTACCTCTTGGAGGATTTAGGCCAAGTGTTACCTCTTCCTTTATTTTCTGAAAATGCGCATCACATAGTTTCGTTGGTCTAAATAGGACTACTATATATTATGAATTACATTGGATATTTCTAAAATTGTTACTTCTATACAAAAAGCAGACTGGGAGAATACTTCGGGAATGTGGGCATACTATACACAATTCTACCATGCTTTTGATCCGCATGGTCGAATTCTCCACATAGTTGAAACATAGGCATATCCGAGCGAATGGGAGGATATTGCGTAGTTGCATCTACTGGAAGAATACGACCATGCAGATAAAAACCATGGTTATGTTGTATTTATTCTCCAGCATTACAAAATCAAGGTATTAAAGGAAACACAAAACCTTTTTTCCGTATTCTACTGAGTAAAAATAGAGGGAGAGTATGTTCCGGTGAGCAAAAGTTCAAAGTTACGCGGCTGACGCCTTGGGCAGTAATTTTTCCAAGCCTTACCAAGTAACTTTGACTTTTGCTTACCAGTACTTGGTTTCCCTATTCCTATATACCCTCAAATATCGATAAAAAGGCTTAATTTTTTTACCTTAAACACTTCCGAAGCAAATGGCCACCCTTATCGATTAACCACAACAGCTATTGTTTCGTCCCGCTGCTGTATTGTATCACGTGCTCAGAGCGGGACGAAAACATGAGAGCGGGACGAAAACGTCAACCTCGACACATAACTTATTTTTAATGCACCCCCAGCAGCGGTATGTAACTCTAGTTAGTTCAATAATGTGTATATAGGAATACGGCTTTCCGTATCCTACTCAGGAACGATAGATACATCTTTTAAAAGTGTTGAACACAGCAACGGAAGTTATCTACTTATCCCTCACCAAGATGATGCTAATAAAATAGATGTATCATGAAAGTAATTAACATAAAAACTTGTGTGAACTGACCCTAGCATGACGAGGCTGATAAAATGGACGCCAGCGGAGATGAGAAATACAGAGCCGCCCCGGAAGAAGGACAAAGTTGCAGAGTACACAGCGGCAAGAATGGCGCCACTTGCCATGCGCAGAACGGGCGCCAGGCTGAAGACTGCTAAAAGCGCACCTAGTGTAAAAAAACACAGTTATCACAGCTATGTAGTAGATATCACCAATCATTGTGAATCTTTATGCATTTTTTGCTTGTTTTAGGACTTTTAAGAAGAATGGGTCATTTCTGTACCTATTAATACTAACCAACTAGTCTTTAGAATCGATTTGATGCAGGAGACTCTATGCATATTTATAATAAAGACATTAAAGTCACCTTGTTCTGTCGGCTGGACCAGACTTGTCATCAGAGACTTTGTCATGGGCTCTGTGAGCAGGTTCAAACATCCTAGTGGCGGTGCTATTGGAGAAACGAAACGATGAAACTTTCAAAAAAACCATTCAGAGTGACATCCTCGCTATAGGGGCAGTTCAAACGTTAAAGGTTGATATTTTAAATCCCATAGAATTGGCTCTCTTTAGTCGTAAAATGCTCATAAATTAATATTGTAGGACGTCTATGTTGGGTACGAATAGTTTACTTTTACTGAGATTATCCATCTGGGAAATCAACCTCAAGAGAAATAGGATGTTGCATTACGAAGTCCAAGGAAACCATTTCTTCGGCGAAATGTTGTTGTTTTATAGTATGACTTGCTATGATTCTTATAAAAGTTAATTCCTACCACTTCGACTTGCATTAGTATTACAGCTTTCGTTCTAAAATATCTTTATCCTGAGAAATAACTCACCAGCAAACATCATGGGCGTCGTAATACAAAAAGCTAAGTAGACATGCTCCATGCAGGAGGACACTCGGCCAGCAAGAGCCAACCAATCGTCGCGCACCCATCGGCGGGCGACGCCCACAGTAACCGCCATCGCCACTGCTTTCAGCTGAAAGTCACTGAAGTTAAAGAGTGAGATGGCGTTGCTGTCCCAGCAGAGCGGGGCATTTAATTGGTACAGCGTGATGATGTGACCGGTCGCAGACAGGGCAGAGATGAAGAACGCCAGGAGCAACACGTCCAGCTTCCACAGCCGTCCGGACCCGTCGTCCCGGATGTAGAGTTTGATTCCAGCCACCAGGTGGCGCCACCCGGTGACCGTCCTTCCGCTGCTTGGCACTGAGGGGCGCTGGTCTTCACTGGAGGTGTTTATTAGCGATTCGGCGGGAAGTTCAAACGCCGCGTCAGGCACACATAACAGGGTGTAACCAATAACCACTGTGTTACCGACCATAACCGCGACGAAAGACCACAGAAAGCCATAGCGTGATTTCAAAATCCCAACAACGAGTGCAGAGAAAGCTACCGCGCTGTAGGATAGCGAGTCCAGTATGGTCATGCGCAATGACCTACGTTCGGTGGGTACAGCGTCCGCGAGAAAAGCGCTACATCCAAGTTTGAACACAAGCGTTCCCCCGAAGAGGTTCTCGATAACTTCAAAGAAGAAATAGTAGAGGGGTAGTTGAAAGTAGCCTATGGCTAAGTCGACGGCCATGCCTAGTACACAGCCGATAGGTGGAAGCAGCAGGCACACACGCCGTCCGAGCTGGTCACTCAACGACCCGTAGTACAGTGTACTCAACACCATGGGTATCAATTTAGCCAGTGTCAAGTATGTCGTCCACATGGCGGTCAACCCTTGAACCTTGTGTGTGACGTCGTCGCCATTGTCGGGTACGCAGGTGTTCTGGGAGTGGTTTGACTGAAGGATTTGGACGTGCAGACTGTCAGCCACCCTCTGGTACAAGAACTGGGTCCTCAGAGCCGTCGTGTATCCATTAGCCAACAGGAAGGTCACAGCTACGGGCTCCACAAGGCCCCGCCCGCACCAACTACCAACTGGCTCCCTCTGGCGGGTAGCGACGAGTGGCGTCGTCTCCGTGACGTCAGACGTCATCTTTGCTCGACGACCCACGGCGCTCCTTCCAGTTCCGGTGACGAGGACGGGGGTGTCGTCACTGTGGACAGAAACAAACCAAGTCATGTTTGAGGCCAGTATATACACGTACGGGAATGTTAGGAGAGAAAATGAATGAGAGGATGTACCATAAAAGAGATAGCCGGATCTCACTCTTCATGTAATCAAACACTATGATGCACAGCGACTCTGCCCAAGGGACACACCACTAGTCATAACCCATCTGGGGTTTTCCCATTTCTATATACGAACTGATTAGAAGGTCATCATACAAAGAATCATGTCAAGAGCAATCTCACATTCAATACAGTTGACTAGTTGATACTGGGGCCCCTTGATACTTTTGATATACCAGTACATTTTTGATAGTTTAGGTAGTAGTTATTTTCCGTGCACATAGGCCGTAACCACTAATACAACGTGCTCTTTTCTAAATTCATATTTCACACCTTAAAACTTCAAGCCAACAAGAGATTGATACGCCGATTGCTCCCGATCACACCTCTTCCCGACCAATACGTCGGGTCAGTGAGAATCGGTTTCATTTCTGTCGCTGTCCACACTTCACAGACCCGCCTGGTCCGGTCCCATGCGCCCCTAAATCGCAATCGTGTCGATGTACGTAGGTGTCACACATCGGCAACATTATATCTCACCCCTAGTATTTTTGTCCCATAGGCTTAACATTGGGAACTCCTTCTCCATGCCCCTACGAGCATTGCAGTACATGCTATAAGGTCCATTTCTGTGTAATGTCCATTCTTTTAGTGTGTACAGGGGTGAAAATAGGGGATAAATATAGAAATAGGGGATACATACAGAAAGCAACTTGTTTTGGTCAAAGAAGTCGATCCATAACTCGTTTGAATGGTACGTGATATTCACGCGGCTGTAGCCTCGTTCATATCACTCCACATCAAACTTGTGGAGAACAGCAACTTCGACCAAAACTTGTTGGTTTCTTCTGTAGTTCCCTACCTATAGTATCCGATTTTCATCGTTCATTGGGTCGACTTGCTTGGTATGTCCCCGGCATGATGCTGGGGACACTCCGAGCGAGTCAAGGCGGCGACCTTCTGAATCGCCAACACAAAATGTCGTGTATATATATGAGCTATTATTTCACCGATGATTTAGCCTCTAGGAAGCAATAATCAGGTTAAAAATAAAATAAAAGCTCACATACATGGTATTTTGTGTTGGCGACTCTGGAGTTCGCTGCAATTCTCGCTTGGTGTGCCTCCGGCTTCAAACCACGGACTTGGATGACAGCTTCATTTGCGGTCCTGCGACACAGGCAAATCCTTCAATAGCTTCAATTATATCGTGCACATCCTACACACAATATGGAGTACAATCACAAAAACGTAAGGATGATGTATAATGTTTGTTTGACGCAACGTTCGGTCGAAGATTACAGGTCCTGACCAGACTCTTCTCACTGATTTTACACCACAGGGTTAGTGATCAAAGTGGTGATCATCAATAATGTCCATGAAGCATTTCGTAATTCAATGGTTCCATGCTCCAATCCCAATGTCTACTAGACATCTAAATTGTCAAGGGTCCATTTAAGAGTCAGTGACAAAAGCCAATAAATCGCCCATCAAAATACCTTTTAGTCGCACTTATCACGACCAACATGGTCTTCAGATAATCATTGCTCCATCCGTCTGTAATAATGCTGTCCATGTCTGTCCACAACATACTTTCGCTACAATATGCCGGTGATATGTATGATAATATTGTCTTATTAGGCATTCATATATATATATATATGATATGTATGATAATATTGTCTAATGAGGCATTCATATATATATATATATATATATATATATATATATATATATATATATATATATATATATATATGTTAGCTAAAATAATGTGATGTGAACAGATGTCAGTCTTTCACGCATTGTCGTAACAATACGTTATAAAACCAAAGATTCAAGACCACTGTTGGTAACGCACGTACAGGTACCACATGGCGATATTAAAATGAACAAGTTGCACTCACGGGACTTTTACACTTGTGAGAAGAGGCGTCGAATATGCTGCCTACTTCACCCTTGGCAAACACGAAAATGAGATTCCATAGTCTATGACTGTACTTGTACGCGGTTCAGAGGCATAGTCATGCACTCGGGATTTCCTGAGTTGTCATACATCAGAAAAAATATGATGGAAATTTTGTCAGGGAATTTGGGATTTTTTCAGAAGAAACTAAGATTTGGGAAAATTTACACCTGTAGGCTGAGCATCTGTACATATTAAAGAGGAATAAAGGCGATCAGATACCGTCTCTTTGGCTACAGTAGTTGTTAACCCTTTCCATGCGGGGATATGTATATGTCAAACCTGTGTGTCGGCGGGGGTCCTAGGCACGGCTACAACGATAGGTAACGGGCCGATTGCCGTCCGAACCCATGTTTTATTGTTTGATCCGTACTTCATCACGTGATCCTTACTTGTTAGAAATTGCTCGCACGCATATATATGGTGCCGAAAGGTTAGAGTGGTCATATAGACTTCCAGCTTGCTGCAAAAAAAACCCATCCCTTCACTATCTGCGTGCTATTCACTGTGATATTTGGTAAAGGAGCACAGTGCCAGTGTCTCAGGGTCTTAAACACTGAATTCACTGAGGCGAGTTTCCTGAGAATTCGCAGTCGCACAGGTTGACAGGGAAATCGCCCGATGGCATGAAAATTCGCATGAAAATTCATTTCAATGGACCAGGCAATCACATGGTGGTTTATTATTTCCGCAAGTGTTCGCAGGGCCGAACTTAGTCGCATCTAGCTTGGCAACTAACCCCATCTACGATATAGGGGTTGGTCTAGACTGGCTCCAGTCCCTGCGTCCTATAGCTACAATCCTCGCTGGGACACAGGGAGTTCTACAATCTGTGTTGGATTCCTGGCGCTGTTTAGCTCCGGTATTCCCAACACTCTCCTTACAGATATCCTAGAGTTACAGGGAGCGGTTTGGGGCCATAAACAGGAGATTCTGTTCATAGTGGACAAGTCTTTGATTCATGGGCCAATCAGAGAAGGATACATACTATAATTAACTTTATTCTGATTGTGTTCAATCATTTAATGAATGTTCATAATCAAAGACTTGAGCAAGTCTAGGGTTGGTCGGGTTAAATCACATACGGTATCCCTCTGTGTTAGGCTCAAACCAAATACTTGTGTTCTATGTATACTCTAAAAGCAGACATACTTATTATGAAATATTCATTGCTAACAATTGCTTCAGTCGATTAGGCGTTCGCGCGAGGTGCTCCTGCCATTTGCATCACCCAGTCGCATAACATTCGTTTTAATGGATCGGAACAGTCGCTGTAGTTGATCTGGTATTCGCAAGGCGTTCGCATGGTGGTCGCATTGTCGTACAGTTGCACAGTATCACAGGATTACATGCGTATTCGCATGTAAATTCAATCACATAAGTGGATTTGGTGCTTTAGAGGCATGCCCATGCAGCTGACCATGACCAAGCACTAAAAACCGAAATACCTCAAGACCCATCAATATGTTTGGATCCTTCTGCCACTTGCAAAAAAGGGCAAATTGACTAGGTGTCGTTTGTACCGGGGACACACCAAGCGAGTCCACGCGGCGATCTCTGGAATCGCCAACACAAAATAGCATGTATATATGTGAGATATTATTTCATAGGAATATCTTCCGCCCACGATTTATCATCCCAAAAGCAATAATCAGGTGAAATATGAAGTAATAGCTCACATATAGTCCATTTTATGTTGGCGATTACGGAAATCGCTGCATTACTCGCTCGGTGTGTCTCCAGCTTTACAGATGCCCTTGGTGTTCTGCCTTTATCATATACCCGAAATTCAAAATATCTTATACCTTGAATAGACAGAAACAGGCCGGTGAGTATACAGTATAGGGAGCTGTGGTACGTAACTATTCAAAGTACTTGCACAGGTATATAAGAAAGTAATATACTACTACATGTACTAGAATGAGCACTAGGTAGAAGGTACATGTGTTCTGTTCCTCACCTAACAGAGCCCGTTTAAACCAATTAGATCATAATGACAGTAAATTACCTAACGCTAATATTGGAAAATTGAGGGAATATCCGTCTAGCAATGACTTTCATGTTGTGTTTTTCCGGTAGTGCGTGTTTTGCTTAATTATAGACGAGGCTTTCCAGGCCCACTTAATATTTTTACCTCTATATAATATCCTAGGCTTCTCCTTCATAGAAACCATTAAACAATGAATACTCTGATTATTGCATCAATTTAGATGATAACTGAGGTATATTTTCACATAGAACACAGCTATAAGTGTGCTATCATTTAAAGGTTAGGACTTCCTGCTCAAGTGATATTATGACTATCACGACGTTGGGATTGCCGTGCCATGAATGGGTCCATTGAGTGTGCGAATAGTGAGTTTACGCGATGTCATAATAAACTGGTATCTTTTTATCACATTAAACACACACACAAAACGAGACTAAGTGAGACGTTATCATAACAGAATTTGATGTGTCTTTATACTGTGAGAGCTAATTAGGATAAAGATAAACCTACCTGAGCAGCTTGATGGGCTGCTGAGAGTGAAGGGCATGAGTCCATTCACCACTTGAGGTGTGTCGTGCTGACTGATTTACTGTACCTTCCACCTGACTCATGTCTCTTATATACCACTTTTCATTCTCAATTCTCAATCCTCTATTTGCAATGAAACTGAGAACGAGGCGGCCCGCGTGCAGTCGACGAGACTCTTTTCATTCATGGCACCACAGAGAGTGGGGTTTCCCGTTCTTGTTGTTAAACGCAGTCAGCAGACTATAAATACGTCCAAACCACAGCTCGCATAATACACGCTCGCAAAAGTGTGGTTCCAGGGGGATGCTGGATTATAGGGCTATCTGATTACCAACTATACATCTGAACATGTAATATAACCTCCTGAGAGTAAATAAGGAGAGGGAATTCTGTGGATAATTAGTATCAGTTTGTGAAGATATATCCTGATACGAAAATCTAGTTCTCTGTTGATATTTCCGTTTTTTGTAGGAAGGTTATATAAGGAATAGCAATACCCCAGGGTCGCTCAATATTGCATTGATCTTCTATACCAAAATTGACAATTTGAAACACTCTATAAATTAAATAAGCTTTCTGGCGATTGGTTCCAGCACATCGGCATTTGCTCTATCAGGAAAATCAGCTCTAGACAAGCAGAGATACAATTGTTCAGAAATAGATATAGCTGGATACACTAATAACCAGAGGACTGGATAGGCAATGGTAACGGTTTCGATCATCAAAGTGCATACTCAACACTTTTGCAGTTTTTTAGACTTCCTGGGGATCCCCCCAAACCCTTTGATAGCATAAGTATATATATGCCAACACCAGTTTCCGGTGTTCATCCTTGTGAAAGCACCGATACAAATTTGTATGAAACCTTGGATATACATATATATATAATATACATATACATGTACATATATATACACATATACATATACATATATATATACACATATACATATACATATATATATATATATATATATATATATATATATATATATATATATATATATTTATATATATATATATATATATATATATATATATATATATATATTGTTTTGGTTGTAAATTTTGGTTGAATGAACTGTATGAGCAACGACTGCGAGAATTGTGTCAATCATGTTTACTTTGTACACATGTATTCTAATCACAATCTTCAACCAGACTCTTTGTGTTACGGATCACTTATAAATACAGCGCAGTCAGACTGTGCCTATGAGATGGTATGGCCTGGTTAATGAGTCGTATCCGTCTGGTCACAGCAGACAGTGTCCCGGAACAACCCCACCACAAACCTCCGATTTCCTCCTGACCTGTACTCCAATGGAGATGAACATCCTGGGTAGAATTTCCAGGTCTGGGGACGGAACACTTCTCCCTCTCTCTTTCGATCTCCTTCTGTCACCTGTTCCGCTCCTTTTGCTTCTCTCGCCCTTCCCTCATCACTTTATGGTTCTACTTTTCCTCTTTGTACTATCTAGTGGCGACATTGGAGGCTACTGAGTAGAATACGGAAAGCCGTATTACATTGAGTAGAGTACGGATTTATCTGCCACCTCTTGGGCGCTTTTGGAACTACTTCATATAAACAATAGAAGCTGCTTACATTGGGTTTCTCGTCATTTATATGATTTTTCTATCAAGTCGAAAGGTGGCTGATAAATACAACATCCACTATGATTTTGATCTCTGTGGTAATATACCCCTTTTATTTGACACATACACGATATTACCATGATTCTAATTTGCATGGTCGTATTCTCCGCGTAGCTGACACGTAGTGTCAACTACAAGGAAAAACAAAATCATGTAGGCTCTAAAAGCAGAAATACTTGATAAACAGTATAAAGGTCTGGTAGGAGAGTATAAAATGTTCCCGCTACTGGGACAAGATGACCACGGATTTAATGCTGATATGAAGCAATTACTCCTTGAAAATGTTTAAAAAAATATAAGGTCTACTCTCTCACTGTGTAAGGGGCGGCCTCTCTATGTGATATGTCTGATATTGAAACTCGATCAGTAGATCGGTTTTATTAACCTGGTATTATACTTGAAACTAACTATGTATGGTAGATATGGTGTCATGGGTAGGGGGGGGGGGGGTTGAATGATTGTGAGACTGTACAGCTGTGTGGTAGTGTATTGTCTGTTATCTGTACCATGTTGGGTATTCAATGGAAGAACGCTACTAACGTGGCGAATTGTATATCATTATCTTTGTTGATTAAATTATTAAAAAAAAAAAAAAAATGTGTGTAGAGCAGTCAGTGCACCTGTCACACCCTGCTGGTGACGGTCCCCACGTCGCACCGCGATCAGGGACGGGGATATACCCAGCTGGCAGGGAGGGTCAATGGTCATTAGTGTGTGGGGGCTGGGAGCACTGATCACCTCAAGTGGGGCATGGACAACTCATACATAATACATAAAATGGACTCACAGTGAGTGCAGCTTCTATATCTTATATGAAGAGCAGGTTTACATAGATCCACACAGAGACATGGAGTTACAGAGATACAGACAGAGATACAGGCATACACAGATATACAGACAGACAAAAACATTTAGACGCTCTCACATCAAACACTGACACATTTTCATGTACATATACACACACTGACACAAAGAGATGTACAGACAGGCAAATATAAACAGATACACATATAGATACATAGACGGACATATGATAAAGAGCATATATTGTGTTGGTTGCCATATTTCCTTGTGGACATTGCACTGCCGGTTATGCTTGTCATAGTCAGTAATCGCGGCTGTGTGTGCACTCTCCTACCTGCCACCAGATCACCAGACCTAGTCTCTGGCCTTATATCCCCATGCACAGTGTGCAAAGCATGCCCCGACATTGGGATAAGCCAGCCTGGTCTCTATCATTACAGATAGCTCTCAAACGTGATGCAAAGCTATGAAGGCCGCCAGTGTTACAAAGGCCATGTGCGCAGCTGGCTCACAGTGTCCCCAGTTGGAAAATACCTGCTAGCTCTGCTCTGCGCATGCCTATGGGTGTGATTTGGCAGGGCCTAGTCTTTAGGATTCATTAACTCAGCTTAATTATCGTGGTTCATCTTTAACCTGACCAGACCTAACGTAGTGTGGCTCTGGCGGCCAGTGTACACTAATACCAGCATTTAGAATTCCATTTGGAAGCAAAAAGAAAATCCAGTAAATATTTCTTTTACAATCATTTTGCTATCTTAACCTTTGTTGTACTCATAGTGGAAATCAAAATGGACTGTTTTGTTTACAAAATAGAAACTAGCCAAAACCATTTTTATGATACCTGTCATATTCAAAGCATTGTCTTGGTGGGCAGAAAATGGAGAAAAAATGCTTGGTTGAAAATGATGCAATATTTGTATATTGTAATTTCAGAGAATGTTTTTCCTTTACCTATTATTTACAAACAAATATGCTTACTTAAACTAATTAGATATGCAGTACAAGTCAATCTATAAGATTCTTCAGGGAAACACTATTTGAATCCGGATCTCACCATAGTCCCTAAAATGCCATCTTGGCCTACATCTATATCGTATGCGTCGTAACTGTTTTGGATGGTGGGGAGTGGGCGGACAGGGTTATTATTACATACCTATGGCTGAACGTCTATGAAATACTACCCGCTGCTTGGGGTGTAGTATAGATAATGTTCGGGCGCCCGTAGTGAATATTCGGGCGCACTGTGACCATCGGGTCAATTGGTAGATATCATAAGTATTTAAAATGGCGTTTTTTTTGTAATTAGATATGTAATAATAAGAAAACGTAGTGATTGAGCCCGTAGGGATGCCATTCTCGGCCTTTTTATGCTATAAATATGTCCCTCCGCCTGCGGCGTCGGGACGTATTTATGGCATAAAAAGACCTCGAACGGCCATCCCTTCGGGCTCAGTAACCACGTTTTCTCTTAACACTCTTCCTTCTTTGTGTGGATAGTGGTAGAGCTAGGCCCTGGTAGATTCAGAGAGAAGCAGTATTTGTGCAGGTTATTTTCCACCTGTTTTCTATGTTCTGGTTTCTGGATTGTTGCTTATAGTTCCGACTTTCCAATAGTGTTCCTTATAGGATAGTGTTAGCCACACTAATACCATTACCTCCGCTTCTATGGCTAGGATATCATTCTGAGATGCACTGAAATCTTTAAGTCTTACTTAGAAAAAAACGGTTTCTTTTAATTCTCTTAACCCAATAGTAAAGTTGAGGACCAATGGAACTATAACGGTTAATTATATAAATTGTCATTGAAAGTGTCTGTGCAGATCATTGGTTTATTGATGTTGTACTTCAGTAAGGCAGGCAGAGGCTCCATTCGGTGGGCCTATGCACTAGTTTGTTAACAAATGAATATATACACATCATAGATAAAGGCATATTCTTGGGCTAGCCTGTCATGTCTACCTTTCACCCATATCGGTCGAAATATCTGAAAGTAAAATACAGAAATTTCCCTTGAATATCACAACAAAGATGGATGGGATTAGCATTGGAGAACCTTCAACTTGTGGTGAAAACATAGCTTTACAATTTAGGTTCTACAACAATTAACCTTTGCCTATGACTGCCCTGGGACTTAGCCATACATTGTAGATGATCCGATGTATACACACATTGAATGAAGCAATCATGATACTTTGATGCGGCTTAATGTTCCCCTTTGGGAGGATTTTTAGGTTATCATGAATAATCATGATATTTGTTCAACCGGTTTTTAGGCATCTGCTTACCTAGTTATTCATTTGATGTTAACAGTGTACCTTAACGTAAGACACAATAATGGACTCAATCAAAGTATCAAATTTACCGAAGTTATTTGAATATTTTTGTCTTTCCTAAAAGTCAACATACTAACCTTCTCAATGGTGTTTTGTGATAGGATCTATGCTATTTCAACTTTTCAGTAATCTGGGCGATAACAAACAGAGATCTAAAAAACCAAAAGGTAATTTGTTACAACGCAGGTACCTTTTCACGACCTCTACTACAGCATAAATCCAAGCTTAGTAGTAAACAGAAAGGGATGATTTCTAAAGGCAACTTCTTTCTCTTCCGCCTAAACAACTCATTTCTTTACAGTGGAAACTCATAAGCTTATCCTGATATGACTTTGGCAGGCGCTAAAACACCCTCAACCAATAAATCTGTCAAAGTGCCAGTGCAAATATGACTTAACGAACTCAGTGTCGTGTTCTATTTAGAAATATATCATTGCGATACCAATAGCATTGAAATATAGCTATTGTTTTTCCTTGAGTGACTTGTTTTGTATTAAGTATAGTAAAAGTGATCATCAATTTGTCGCTGTCCAAGCAAAACACATGTATATGAGTTACCCGTAGCTGGATTAGAAGCCATTGATATAACAGTGATGGAGTGTTGAATGTGAAAAAAACATTTAAAAAAAACATTTTAAAAAGATTTATGGGGAGTGTCACATTCGTTTAGGTGAAAGTATTTTTATCACGAACATCATCATATGAACTCACCAATGAAATCCAACAATACAAAGCATTATATTTCAACATGTTACTCCTCAGTTATGGCTGATGTACTTTTGAATAGGTCGGGTAGATTGCTCAAAGTGCCCTAGGGAATTATGTGCCGAAATTGGATATTTCAGTTCTATTGTCGAAATGAAGATATCTACAGCGAAAATCATTATGTGCATAGGGGGATATTTCTCAAGAACATTTTAGGTAGCATTTCCTGGAGAATCAACCGGAAAAATCCTCAGGTTGTTGAAAAGATAATCAACAGCTACGGCGGACTATATATCTATTATATAATGTACAAAATATGGATGCCATGTTGGTATGATTGTGTGTATCTACATGTGAATTCGTCTCCTCTTTGTTGCCAATCGTGTGAACCATCAGATATCTCGATGGCCCCAGAGATGTGACACTCAGCTTGAAAAAGGCGTATGATTCAGAGCACAAATTTAAAAAAAAGACCCACTTCGATGCATTATGAAGGAGGTATCGGTTGATTACCTATAACTAAGGAAGTTCCTTGGCCTGAAGTCGCATATATGTAGTGGCCTTGTTGTGCGTGTATTTTAATATTATGTAATCCTGTCCCATTTATGGGCCTCGACTTGTGAGATGGTCACTACAGCAGCTCCCGCTGACCGATCCCCTACAGAGGGGCCTGACGTGGGCGTCGTCAATGACGTCACAGACGTCAGAGATAACGGTGACGTCAGAGATCTTGGCGAGGTCAGTGACAGTGGAGATAAGAGATCGTCGTCCTGAAAGCTGTCAGTGCCGTTCAAATCGTTGACCATGACGTCAACAATTCTCTCTGACGTCGCCCCTGACGTCACGTCGCTATTGGAGGCAGTCCGAGCGTCAGCCAGGAGAAGCTGGCCTTGTTGTGAGCGCGCATGTCCCTGCTCACTGGGCCATGACGTCGTCGGGGAGGAGAGTGTCAGTGACGTCCGATACATGAGGTCGTCATGCGTGAAGAGTTCTGAGCCGTCCGGTGACGTCACACGCTCCCGGAAGAGAGGTGCCCCTCGCTTGGCGAGCTTAGTGACGCCGAAGGCGATGATGACAGCCAGGAGACTAATGACGATGATGGCGACGATGGCGGACACCCGCGAGCCTGAACGCGGGAACCATGGCGACGCATTCTTACATGACGTCACCGCTGCAAATGTGTGAAATAGAAATGATTGCCAGTAAAAACTTAGGAAACAGGTGGTGAGAGTAACTCCCTTTTATAAGTCAGAGATAGAATTAGAGGATGGAAGGAATTGATACTCGTCTGTCTCTTAACTGCAAAGTATAGTATAGTGTGCCATTATTACCCTATTATACGATTGAAATTCACAGCTTACAGGGAATACACACCATTGACTGGTTCAGATACAAGCGGTGGTATGCTTCGAGGAGTCTTACGCGTAGTAATATTAGGAAACGTCCTTACTGTAGACGAAACGGTTCCTGTTGGAGGTCAGTCGTCGATTTCATACTGCCTGACGCCATAGGCGGAGGGTAGTATGAAAATGGAGACTGACCGAGAACGAGAACCATTTCGTCTACAGTGAGGACGTTTGCTTATTATTTTATACCTTTAATTGGTGAAAAAAAACGCCATTTTAATGACATACAAAGTCTCAGTCACAGAGGGCACGAACATTATTATTATTGTACCCCTAGCAGCGGGCGGTATTTAATAGACATTCGGACATAAGTATATAATAATATCCGAGCGCATGTTAGGATATTTCGCAGAGTCAATTCCGAGGATTATTCAACTGCTTTTATCTGAGGCCAGCCTATATTGTATTTATTAACTACCTTTTCCTAACAAGTGGGGTACTGATATTAGTTCATTTAAGTACGCGCTATGTTTTTCATACGCACTATTTTTCCGTATGCGCCGGCTTTTGCTATCCGGAGCATGCAACATGGTCCGGGTATATAGATACACGCTGACCATGTGTTTTCTATTGACATTGTGTGTTGGGTGGATGAAAATTCGGTAATCTCAAATGCCACGACTGTCATCATAACAGAAGGTGTTGAATGGCTTTTATTTCAGTGTATGCTTATAGAACAACCACATGTAATGTAAGAGGGATTTGCGTACCTTTAGATACAACTCTATACTGGATGCGGATGGCATTGAGTTTGCCTCGATTAGATAACCGAACCCGTAGGTGGCGCTCACACACTGTGATCACGTGATCATCCGGGTCCCACTCGCACAAGGAGCGCACCACGCGGGACGCCATGAAAGGACCTGGGGGAAAATGAGTCGAAAGTGAAACATGCAATCCAGGGAGAAGCGGAGGACTGACGGAGAAAAATACTTTTTGTTAAAAGCTTATCTCAACCATGTAGGTCTACCTTCATATCATTGCGGGTGCAACTGGAAGGAGGTTACATATCGTCAATAGTATATGGAAGACGTGGTATTAAGATGGAAATCATACTAAAATTATGAAAGAGCTATTCAGTTGTTAGTGGGTACTGTTAGATCTTAAAATAGCATCAACATATTTCTAACGCCCACAACGTACCTCTAAACATTCCGAACTGATGCTATATATTTAGGTTTTGATATATTGATTTTATCTGAAGCAAGACACTGATGTGCCTTGACTGAACTTTTCTATCCTTATTTGTTTGGTCTATGATTCCCATTGCACATTGCTACTTTATATCAATAGGACTTCATCCCTTACCTGTACAATAAAAGAAGTGTGTTATATACATGGGATTTGAATTCAAACACAGACTGGCATCAGAACCATAGATCAATTAGCAATGGTAATCAAAATTGTTTCAGAGATTCATTTCAACACGCGTGCTGAGAAATCTTATTGAATTTGATTAGATATGATAAGACCACTAGATCGATCGTTTCGCTCACCGTCCTGAAACTCTACCAGAGGTCCAAGTGGTGAACATTCTCCATCCCCAGTCGTTGTTATTTTACTGTCCATTGCTGTAATGTCAGCACGTAAGGCAAATCGTGATGTCACACCCGAATCACCGAGATTTAGAATGATGAGAATACACACGTCCTCTCTGGAATTGATAAATAGGTATCACTGATCAACAGTCTACGAAAGGGGACCACGGGGCACGAGACCCTCTGTCCCTGAAATATATACGTTTGTGGTGGTTCATATGAAGCGAGGGTGGCGCCCACTGACGAATAGAGCAGGAAATTATACCACCATATCTAGTCATACAGAGTTATTTCGGCAAGTCCGTCTCCATGATCTTTAGCTGGAGTAGGATTTTGTAGTTTATTATCCATCGTATACAAAGTCCCCATTGAAAATTTATGGAGACTCAGTAAACCACGACACATTATATAAAACCTGTATGATACTATACCTGTGGTATACGGATTGAAATCCGTGGTATATGGCATTAAAAACCATGGTATACGGAAAATAGCCCCTTTGTGCCATAGAGCAAAGAAATAGCCCATATTGTAATACTATTTGATATGACAATTACTGCTTTTAATTTATTAAAAAAAAGATGGATAATAAATAAAACAAACTATGGTTTTGTACCCAGGCGGCTCTGTAGTCCACGCGAGGTTGACGCTGGTTTACAGCCGCCTGTCTACAAAACCATCGATTATTGTTTAGTTATATGAAAAGGATCCCAATATACAGGAAACGGCCAAGGATGAAATTAGTACGCAATATATGGAGAGCTCAGAGCTCGTATCACATTCGTTTAGTTTGAATGGCATTCTAATTCACAAGGCGAATCCGCGTGAATTACGTAGCATTTCAAACGAGATGGGATCGAGCTCTGAAAACTTGGAAAGATTCATGAATTTAACTCACCCCTTGCATTGAATAATTGGCTTACATTGGTAATATAATCCCACATTGAGTATTTTATACTCAATGTGCATTAACTACGAATTCCCAAAGTTAAATTTATGGGGGGAAAGAGACCAGGGGTGAGATAAACCGTACGACCTATTGTAAATGCTTTAGCAGTCTTGTTCTATTTTTGTTGGCCCTTGTCAGACAACATTTACACCAAACCATGAAGGCGTTTGAATGAGATTTACTTTTTAAAAGCCAAGCAAATACGACGGATGTATGATTACTCACGCATCAGGAATGCTGGTAAAGTTGAGCAGATCAAAGTAGCCTGAATCGGTCTTAGAGCCCATGAGCACCTCTTTACACGGCATGGTGTACACAGGCATCTCGTAGTCTGTCCCCGGCAAGTAACCGCCCCCCTCGCCCCCAGGCGGCGCGATGACGTCACTTCCTGGCCCCAGGCATATGTCGTCTGCTGCTGTGATGTCACATAGATGGTTAATATGTAAATGATGAACTGATGACGAAATATTCTGTATATAAAATTGTATATTCTTACCTCTTGGGCCTTAATTTGATCTGCTAACTCACGTAATACTGGTGGCGTTGAATCTTGTTCTTATCTTGCCAAAACCTTTGTTCGTAAATGAGATTATTTTGGCAATTGGAGACACCGCTCTCAGGACAGCGATAGGAATGTAATATAAACAAACATATATAAACACATATAGTAACGGTAATTCCAAAACGAGAACAGTGTCGTCATGTGCACAAGTGTGAAGAAGCATCATTAATGTCGGATGATAAATACATGCACGAAAAACTTCTCAGTTTTTGCCAGGTGAGAAAAATCCCGCCAGGCCAGCAAGAATATGAAGCCCGTGTGGGACGCCAGGTACAAAACCTATCTGGAGGAACAATGACTATTTCAGCCGGCCGGTGGCCCAGAGCCCCAGCAACCTCGAGGCGGGGTTCCAACAAACTCTACCAGGAGCAGATTTCACCCAGCAACCTAGAGACGGTATCTGCTGGAACCACTGGCAAGCTGTTCCACCAAGCAGGTCTTCACCAGCTCTAAGCCAGGTCTGCTGGCAAATGCTGTGTGGTTGGTGTACAGGTGCCAGCCTCGGGTAGCGCCTAGTTGGTGTAACCAACGAGTATAGTCTCTATACTCGTTGGTGTAACACACGCTTCAGTCTCCCCCACTTTGGGATTCCCCTGCTTTAGACATCTCTCCACGTTAGAGCTTCCCTGCTTTGGCAGTTCCCCCACTTTACCTATAGCAGTAGTCACCCTGAATAAACAGACTCGGGTATAAATACGGCGAGATGACCGGATAGGGATTCATTCTGGTGATCCAGCTCGCTGTGCGTGGACAATCCCTGATGACCCGATTAGCCCAGCACGAAGAAATACTTAATACTTAGCATTTGCAGCACATAGGGCATCTGGAGGAACCTGGACTTTGTATCTATTCAGACTGAACAAAAGACCTTCATGCTTGTGTCCCATAGACCGTTGTACTTGTTTTGTATTTACCGTTCCAATACGTATATATATAGTCTGGTGTACACACATCAGAAACATATTCGTGTTTGGTCTGAGTCCCCATTTGCCACCTCGCTCGGAGCACTTCGTGATATTCACTCGGCTATCGCTTCGTTCATATTACTGAATGCTCCAAAGTCGATGGCGAACGGGGACACAGACCAAACACTCATCAATTTTCTTCTTAATATTTTGTTGGTTATTTGATACCAGGTCTACATCACATTAATTCCAACTACAGACCCGTTGATATGGATTTTACATGGGTACCTGTCACTTGAGGGTTGCACTTACCCACGGCTGTCCAGTCGACGAGCGCCTGCAGGGAGTATGTGGTGCAGCCGGGGCGCATGCGTCGGAACCTATGACTAGTGCATGTCAACAAGAAGCCCTCCGTCTTCCCTTCCAACATGGGGCACGTCGGTTCCGTCTGCCAGCTGGCCATGTACGGAGCAAATACAACAGCAGTTCACGTTCACGTCATAGAGCCACTCACTGTCTTTGCAATTGCAAGAAGGGACGCATTGCAGCAGAATATGTCAGGCATTTTACTTTGATTTGAAATTCCTTATTTCTATAGTCCATTGGTTTACGAAAGAGGCAATGTGGAATTGTGAATTGAGCCTCTCTAATATAAAAAAACGTCAATAGTGACAATATGAAAATAACAATTATGTATATAAATACATTGCCTGGTTTAAAGCAGGACATGAACTGTGGATTGGTTCTCTTGAGGCAGCAGCGTATTAGACACTAACAATGATAGCTCCAGAATTATAGATCTATCTAGCTGGAGGCATTTGGAAGTTCAATTTTTATCTAGCAAATTTAATTTCATAAAAATGAATTGGCTCCTATAATCTAAAAATTGCCTTTTCAATCATGTAGACCAGATACTTTATCAATATGGTGAATCTATTAACGTTTGCATAACCACATTTGCATATCTGTCCACGACAGCGGAGAGGTATCCCTAGACATCATAGTGACACGGTTATAATATAGATGTGCATCTATTGGCGGGCGGCTTGAGAGCAGTGGTGATTCAGTCTCGGTCGACCAGGTGGCCACAGGGTGCACTGCCGGCCACTGGTCAGCGCAATCACTTCAGTCCACAGCCCTAGCGGCGGGCTCGAATACGTATGAACACGGACGTGATATGCTTTCTTTATATCCGTGTTTGATTACACATGCTCGAATTTAAAAAGAGACAATGATATAAACAAAGAGAAACACTCTGAGAGAAAGAGACAGAATAAGGTAGATATCAGGAGGCAGATAACAGCAGGAAGTGTAGAAAGGAACATTTTAACAGAGAGACAAACACGGTGAAACGCACAGAGAGAAGGGGAGAGAAAGAGATGGGAATTGTAAGATAAAAAGATAGAAACATTATGATAGATGGAAAGAAGTACGGAAAGCCTAATATAGGTAGGAGCAAAACGGAATAGGGGAATCAGTCCATCATGTGAAACGCACATTCCTCGAAGAGTACCTGCTCGGTTAGCCTTTTTTTAAACAGACTTATGTTCTAACTACATTTATTACCTGCACATCACCTACCTTAGTGACACTGGCGAAACAGATTCGAGTCCAAGTCCAATCAGATCAGATTTGTTAAAGTGAACTTCCTTGATACCCAGCGTTTTTAGCGTAAACACGCTTGCTCCCACCGACTCGGCAAACACGGGTCCCGTGTGCGCTATGAGTTTCATGTACTCTGGGTCCTGTCCTGCTTCCGCCCGCCATATTTGGAAGTCGACAGGCACGTCTGTGCGTGTGAAGAAAGCTCGCCAACCAAGCAGACGACCGGAGCGCGGGAAAGCCAGCCCGCCCAGAATAACAATGTTCCCGAAGTCGTGCGTCTCGTTGAGATCGTCCGGACGCCGCCGCACGGGGGCGCCCCACGCGGAGATCACGTGACGTGCCTCCTGACCAATCAGAGCCTCTGAGTAGTTCAGGGCGCCCCCTGTTGTGCCGTCAGAGAGCCCTAGAGACTTGGAGGTGTCTGTGAAAAGAATAATGGCATGAATAAATACTAGAGGTGATCAAGGAACCCCCATACAAATTTCTGTCACGTCTCGGTACGACCTGGGCAGTCATATCTAGAGGGGATTAACCCGAGCCTTTGTAATGTTAGGCCCAGTTTACACCTACCGATTTTGATAACTGATTCTAGAATCTGGAACCGCCGACCAATTATTACACGTTCCCGTTGAAATATCGATAAGTAAAATAGCAAATTTTAAACCTATAGGTTACGATTTCTCTCCCTCAAATTGTACAAACTGGCACCTCCGACCGATTATTTAGGCCACCGCGAACCGGTTTAGAATTATCGGTGATGGAATAAAGATTTATATGATCAGTGGTCAGGTGTAAACGCCTCAACGACTTGCAGTGTCACTGTTTCTCGGTATATATATATATATATATATATATATATATATATATATATATATATATATATATATATATATATATATATATATACACACACACACATGTATATATACCAATATTTCCTCGGGGAGCAACACTAACAGACGCTTCTCCTCCCGATATTTAATCGGTGCAAGTTCCGTCGACAGGTGTAATATGGCACCACCGACCTATTTTTGGTACCACTGACAAAATGCGTCCTGTTTAATTTATCAGTTGCGTTATGAACTTGAGTGTCAAAAATCAGTCGTCGACTTCCTTAATGTTCATCAGAAAACAACGTTTTTTTCTCACTTCCACTGATGTTACGCACCGATAATTTTTCAAGTAAAACCACGGACTGACAATTGTTCAGAGTGTAAGCCTATATAATCGGTGACCATTGTGACGGAAGGTGGAAACGTGCAAGAGAGAGACCGCACAATTTCATAATCTGCCGGTCGATCTATATCTTATTTCATAATCATGATATCTTTTTTTGTTATAACTAGCTTAAGAACAGAGGTTCCGAGGTATAAATCTGGTCGAAAGGTCAATGTTCGTCACCTAAGGCTTTAATAAAGTATCAAATCTAAGATACTAAGGGATTTCAGAAAGAACCACAACTAATCATTTGAAGTTTGCTGTGTCTACTAGGATAGCGGTTCCACGTCCTTTTTACCTAGGTATTATCATTTTATGACACAACTAGTAACAACATTATTTGTATTTATCATATTCATGATGGTAACAATAAAACAATAAAGCCATGCATCTCGTAGAGTAGAGACTGGACGATGTAATATCAAACCAACAATAGGTACAGCATTCGTTTTCGCTATTTTTATGAAAGGGTATAATTCTTTGCAACACAAAACGTAGATCAGTATATTTATAGGATCAACGGGAAGATTAATAACAAGGTAACGGGATAGAGATGGACAATGGCTTTGAAAGATCTTACGAAAGTCAGAGGGTTTTCGCCGCAAGCACCCTTTCGGATCCACGCCTTAAAGGAGATCTGATGGTGTAGTTAGGTGTATAGTTGAGGCTCAGAGACTTTCACGGGGCTCTAACACTTCGCTGATGTCTTTGTAATGTGCAAAGAGGACCGCATCGCACACCACCCCTTTGTGTAAACAGTTTTATAGTCAGTATTCAGTGCGCGTCTTTAATGTGGGATGCTGTGAACCGGTTACCATAACAACATTCCTCACCTGAACGCGCGGGCACGGCCCACAGAATAAGCGCCACCTTCAGGACTCCACGGGCTCTACTCATCCCCATCTATAAATAGCATCAGGAGCGACTCGTCAGCTGCTCAGCAGCGTCCCTTGCCTGGAAGAGAAGCAGGTCCTGTCAGTACTGTGCCTTAATGTGTGCCAAGCAACAGTCAAATCGGTCAGAAGTAGAGTTTAGATATTAATCACCTTGACATTTTGGAAAACAAGTGCAACGCGACCAATTTCACTGTGGTCGCGCACAGACAGACACAGGAAACAGCAAGTGAGGTTTGATCCGCCGTAATGAGGATTCTCTGGTTTGAAAAAATTCAATACTAAGAATTCTCTTTAACTTGGTGTAATTAGAGGAACAGTCAGTAGGAAACCCAACAGATATCACTCAATTCCTTTATACGTTTTACTTATAAATGTCCTCCATAGAATTGAAAGTAGAATAGAATGATCAAGAACTTATTGTGAAAGAGTTCATTATTGTGATCCTTAAATAAAAAATGCTATCTTCGTCTTGAATCTATGCATAGATATGTTATACATGTCTATCATAAATATTTGCCTGTGCTTTATCATCTATGACTGTGAACTAAATTTTGTTGTTTATCTTATCATTGAATGAAATCAGGATTCTGTAGATAAAAATTTGAGACCGCGACATCCACATTCATATTTACTATTCCATGATAAATTATATATTTGACGATTTAGGAAGAATTGGATAAATTATGAAATAACAAAAAGAGTTTTGAAATATGAAAATGAATAAAGACGGCAGTATGAGGATGAATATTAACATTTTGGTGTTGGGTGGGTGGGTAAAATATAGTTATGTAAAATTATGTTTACCCAAATGTTTCCTCTCTTTGTATCTCGCCAACGGGGGGTGAAAATGACCCTATTACTATACATTCCCGTCATGCTCGACGGTTCATTCAATAATAAAGAACAATTATCCGGAATAACCTCAGGCATTGGCTAGTTAGAATGCATCATATTGTTATAGTAAGCAGGCTTAAGAAAACGAAGGTTACTAGGTCCAGGAGATACGATTCTTTCTAGGCGGTGAAGGGATTTACATGTGACACTTAGAAGTAAGAGGATGGGGTGGTCGGGTGCGTTTGCCCCAACACTTAGTAAATATAAACTGCCATTGAAAATATCAATAGACCTGGGTGTCGATCCTTCTTCCCTCCAGAGCACCCATTAAAAGGGGTCTAGTAACCCTCGATAGCGTGTCACTCCCGTGTCCGACGTTTACGGCAGTCGTTCACGCACTCGATCATATCTGCACTCATCAAAACGCAGCAGGTAAGGGAGAAGGTATGCGGAGAATGGGTGGGGATGAGACGAGGTATGGCATGACTCATATGCTAAGCCCATTTGCTTTCAAATTAGATTCAAGGTTATGTCATTGAACAAAAGCATGGGGAAACATGCACGGCCATCCTGTGGGGTATTCACAATACAGGTAAACCGCGTGGAGTCCCGCCAATCCCAAGGTATTTTCAGCAGCCATTCAAAAGCGCTCAGTTATTCGTCCTTAAAACACACGGGGAGTTCGGTTTGCACAAATCCACCACTTGCTGCTTCAAATTGAGTAGCTTATCGACCTTGAAGCAGTCTTTCGCGTGAGCGCATTCTGAATCCCTTAAATCACGTTGGCAGTTCGGCATTAGGATAAAACCGCATTAGAACGCCTCTGTCACTGAAACAATGGGTCTTTAAGGGCAAAAAGATAATTGAATTCCACCTTATTCCGTAGTGTCCAATGACGAGTACAAAAAGATACCCTTTCTCAATTCGACTGCACCTTTCAACGCAATCAGTAAATCCATACGCAGGCAATCCTATGCCAATAAACATCAAAGGAGTCCCAAAGCCGAATGATGAAATAAACCTAATAAAATCTTTAAAAAGAAGAAAATTTTCTTTCCACAACGAATTGGCATGAGTACTGTGAGATGTACTGTAACAGTCCAAGTGCTGTTAAATGGCCTCAGTCTCTGCATTCCCCGATGCCGTGCCAGAGAGATATTGATCTGAGCTCGCAGCTCCGACCCCACAGGTTGGGCGTTTTCCTTTGGACAAACACTGTGCTGAATGAGGGCAGCTTCTGTTCCGACCCAAGGCTACAGGTAGGAAGTAGTATCTGCGGGCGAACTGAGGCTGGTCACAAGTGGCTAGATTGTGTGAGGCCTAGACCTGTGCCCCTTGTCGTAATGGAGGTGGAGCGCGGGGAGCCGGATGACTTGGCGGTGTTTCCTTCATATATTGTTAGGGTGGTTTTTTTCTGCATAGACTGTTGTAAGAGGGACTGACTACAAAGTACCCAATATGACGTGTTCTACTACTATTGTCTCTGTTGTAACCATTGGCCGTCAGACGTCGCTCTCTCAGATGGAAGCCTCAAGTGGATTTTCTTTGCAGAATGCTGCAAAATCATTTCGGTCCTCTTTTTCATAACGTCATGTATTTTATGTTATATTTGAGAATGAAGCTCATTTAGTGTATATTCCCCACTGTTCGATGAATTATGGCCGATACATATTGTGTGTGGTTTTTTTTCAAATAGTTGCTTATGAATTTATAGCTTTTAGAACACAGTAAACCATACATTCCTAGTTCCATTAGATAAGTCAACCAGTATACTAGACAATATATACGTTTCAGATTTCTATTCTTCATTTGATATTTTGACTAAATAGAAAATTCTCTTACTAATGGAATCGACTCCGTATGTAAATAGCTTTTGTACCTGGTCAGGGGTGGACAAGACATCCACCACCATATACCTTATTTGTACTTATGTAAAGAAACAACAAAAACTGTATTATCTTTATAATTCTAAAGTATTTTGCTCACTGTTGAAACTTTAAATGCGGCATCCTAAGTCGCTTCGTAGCAAATTTACTGCGTTTATCTTGCTTGTTCAAGGCATAGCAATGAAAACCAATTGCTTCATCAATTGAGACTTTTGCCCCTTTATTGAACTGAATTACGTTGTTTGATCTATTCTTATATGGTATTTGTATCTATTCGTCGACCAAATAAAAAAAATCGTACCAAAATAAAAAAAAATCATGCAGCTGAAGGTTAATCAGCGCCGTGACAAACACCACCTGATATTCACTTCTAGTCCGTATTATTTAATGAGGAACGTAATAAAGCTATGAAACTGACGTTGGTCGATTCGCATCTGATTTTACAGATCTGATCTCGGTATGAATTAATCAAGCTGTTGTCGTGACATAAATAATAAAGATACACGAAATAATCAAAGTAAATAGTGATTTATAGCACGGTTAAAGCTGGAAGAAAGCGTCATCCTCACACAGCCTACTGTGGGGGGTTAAGGCCTGGGGATATCGGTGGTTCTATGAACCAGATTTGTGGAATAAGCTTCCTGCTAGGTGCCTGAGGCGTGTGCTTGGTAGATTGATGTTATCCCGAGTCTAAACACCGAAGCGTTTAGCACTGATGTCCCGTGGTTAGAGTACAACAATATCCACCGCCCATTGTTTTTAACATCCACATACGGCAGGTACATTTCTGAACTAAAATACAGCGATATGAACTTTATCTATATGATGGCCGATTATATCCCGGCTCAAATGCGTGAGAAGTGATTTTATTATTGAGTTGGAAATAACGAGATACGGGTTCCTCGAATTAGTCATACTAGCCTCTAAGGCAAGGTTGAAACACTATTTTGTAGAGTAACATTAGTGTAATTATGGACCACAATATGTGAGTGAATGTTGTTCACCTCTGTTTTAGGGGCTTTGGAAAATATGCATGTAGAGATTCTCGAGATCAATACATGTGCTTTTCTCCTGCGATTGATTTTACTAACTGGTGACAATTAAGAACTTTGTTCAATTATAAATTAATATATGGAAACATGGTTACAGTAGTTGTACATAAAAGATATCTAGTATACTTGTCAATTACAATTGACACTTATATAATGATACACTAAATGCTACTTACGTGACCATTAGGACTAGAGATGGCAATGTACAGAAAGGGAGTTACTGAAGTGTATGAATTACTATGTTGTATGCAAAACATACTATATGTAAAAAGAGATTAACTGTGACCCCGTATATATATAAAAAAAACTTTACACCAGAACATTTCACTTAGTATATATAATGGCGTATTATGTTCTATGAAGGAATTACTTTTAGTGTTGTTGGTATTTATAAGCTACCTAATGTAGTAATGAATCGTCAATCCGTGAGGTAATGATAACAGATCGACCTATAACTCTCAAATTAATATATAATTGATTACTATTCGATGATTATTAGTTACTGATTATCATCACTAACTAATCAGCAAAACCCCTGCTGGCGCATAGGTTGCTACTAAGAGGTTTGTTCATGGTGTATATTACTGCCATATTGCGGGTTTCTTGTGGCTATACTGCCATTTGTACTGGCTGCCCGTTATCCCACCTAGATTAAGTCAACGGGTCCATTAGACAACACATCACCACAACAGACAATGTCTTCTGCAGTCTGTTGGGCGTACGGCCAGCTCCCATGGCAATCTCCGGCCCGGCTGTTTTTATCTCACTTTGCCTTCATAGATTGTATTTACACTGAGCCTCTGTCGTTCTGGTCTTAGCGCTGATATCGGTCTAACCTCTGTACAGTAATGGAGCATCGCCATCCCTCTGTTTACGGCCTACAAACTTGTCTCCACCTAGGCACTCGCTCTCAGACAAAGATTTTCTTGCATACACGTACATATATAGCACTGCGTAGATACTGTTTCTTAGCCTGTATCTATAGATAGACAACCCGTGTATTGTTTGTCGGAAGGTTTTAATGTATACGTTTCCAATATTTGATTTTTTTCCAGGATTATTATTAACTTTTATAATGATACATCATGGGTGGGTTATACATGGTTATCTCGACATAACTATATTATTTTTCCAAGATATGTTTCCCATTTCGTATTAGTACGTTTTATTTCCAGTGATCGTATTTCATTAAACCATTAGGATATGGAAAGGGGTATTATTAAAGGTAAGAAAGAATAATTATGGTGGTGTAAGAGGTTCAACGATGAAGGATGTACCATCACGCAACAGCTAGTATGCCTTTAGTAAGAAGCCTGTGGTCGCCTCACGGCACAGTGGGTGACGAAGATGAATAGAACAGTTGTACTCATGGGAATACACGGATTGCAGTTTTTCCTATTCCTTATACACGTCACCCTTTCACCTCAAGATTCCGGGAAACGCCAAATGATGGAACCGGTAAATTACAACGTTCGTGCTGAAAAGGGGAGCGTACATTCAAACCACATTGGCATTTATCAATTCTGTTGTTTATTGGTTAAAGAGTAATTCTAAGAAGATGGTTTAACACGTATTTTCAGCCGATTGTGACATTCGGACCTTTTTTCTACTCTGGTCGCTTTCATATTGACTGATATTTTTTTCATTTTGACAAACCGATAAGTGATGTCCAAATTTGAAGGAAAACGTATGATCATCTAGGCTATTCTTGCAAAGCGAATATCATGTCTAATCCAGGATAACGGCCCGTTGAATGTAGCGCTGCCTAGAATTAACTGTTCTCGGGCCCCTGTACTTTATGTAAAATATATTAGTGTATCGAGCAATGGTCAGTTTAGTTAGATGTGAAATATGTGGAAGGGTTTGAAGATATTTTGACATACTAAGGCAACAAGACTCGGAACGAAACAGAGCCAGATGCAGTGTATGACGGAATAATGCAATCTGAGTAATTTAAACACATACGTTGACATAAAATCAGCAACAAAGTACTTTTCCTGATTTTCAAAATATATAGACAAGCAGTTACCGCAACATTTTACATCTGAATGGGTGCTTTTTCCGTCCCTTCTTCCAAGAATACCCTTGTAGTGATCCCCTTCTTCTTCCACAATGCTTTAGCTGAAACAGCTCGCGGGAGTTTTACCGGGACAAACATCTCCAGGGTAAAGTCACTGATTCTCTTTGTCGCCAATCCCTCGAGCTACAGCGGTGCGTGAGTGGGAATATCACATGTAGGAACTGCGGGCATCTCTGAGAACCTGCGAGCATGGGCCGCGGCTGGGTAAAAGGCAGGGAGGCTGGATGTAGGGAGGCACGGTCAGTATTATATGAGAGCCCCATTGACGTTTGTATTAAGTCGGCTTTGCTTCCTATGGACAATATCAGGGGCAACCTTTACAGCATACGCAACTCTCACAGCAGAGGGCAATAGATCATATATTTTATGGGTGATGTAGGTAAATTTGTGCTTGTCAAATCAGATTCTCACTCTCCTGCACAGTTTTGAATCAATGCAAAAGGCTTTATTAGATGTTGTTGCTACGCACTATATATGCAGTACAGAATAGAGGTAAACTGGTTCTGGGTGGGAGACTCCCGGAGTTTCGAGAGCGCCTCGATGGCTTCCCTCTATTAAGTCATAGTTATCCATGCACTTCACTAAGATCAATAAACTGATACAAACCTTCAACTAAAATCACAGGGTTTTTTACTTCTGGCTAATAGAAGCAATACAGTCATAACTGTTGTACTGGACATCAACACACCTTCTGAATTACCAATATTAGAGAATTTGACCTAATTTATTGAAAATTTCAACTTTTGGAGTATTCCTGGGTCGTTCGAAGGTGGTCCGTGTTGCTTTCTATCGAACTCGATGAATATGTCCGAAAGAAGACAACAAGGAACAGATTACATACAGCCACACTAACTGCGTCTCCCTATATTAGCCTATGCTTGTTGGAGGTTTGCACTGAATACAACCTGGGGATAGAGGACTTTTGACGATTGGAATCATTATAGATAATCACTCGATCATGCTTTTTGCTTCAGATACTTAACGTAGAAAAATAAGTATACACCTATTGTTGTTCCTAGAACAGGTATGCCTTTAGATAGCATACATGATACTACCTTGAAATTTAAGTCAAAATCTAAGATTAAGAAGTCTACAGTAATAGTAGGTTTGAGAAGTAATGACGTTTACCGCTGAAATTCGAATAGTTGTACTACAGGTTTGTACTCCGAGCGTGGTAGATATAATTGGCTTTCTTTTCAGCAAAGATTATAGCATATTTAGTTTCGATTCAATGTGGCCCAATTCCATCATTAACAGTCAGGGGAGGCTATGTAATGATAGATACTTAAAAGTGTAGTAAATCATAATATTGTTTTCAGATGATACTGTAGATTGAACTAAAGGTAAAAACAACCATCTATAGCAGCTAAATTATCGGCATAGATCTGCCAGATAATGATGTTATTAACGGTCGTATGAGCAAAAAAACACCATCTAGAAGCAAATATTTATACATGTTAAGTCATATATGAGTTCCAATAACATATTAACAAAAGCCTCATCACATGACACAGATTTGGTCTTTTGTAATTCCTTGCCTTCCTTATGGGCATGCCCTATTGGAAAGATCAATAACCAAGCAAGTGACGGCGTATACAACACAACATGGCATTTGTAAATATTTTATCACTGTTCCGATAAACAGGAGAGTCTAATTAACTGGGCTATAAAAGCAATGCTCGCTTGACAGCGGCTTGTGTCCTCTACCGTGCGTCGCTGAAAGGCGAAGCAGGCCTGGTCAAACAAACTGTCAGGTAGACCAATGTATGGTGATCTCAGATTAGCTAAAGCAAATGTGTAAAGGTTGTACATGTACGTAGGTTACAGAGTACCAAAATCCTAACATCTTATAAAGGAGATGCTGTAAAGCAGTTAACTTTAGCTAACCCAGTCGACCAATCCGAAGGTAGAATTTAGGTTATGATTCGCGTTGTTTCCCATTTTATCGGAGAGGGAACAACGATGGACATCCATCATTGGAATAAGAAACAGCTTAAGGAATAGTCTAATTATCACTGCCAGCCTAGATCGATATCTTACATAGCGAGGATGAATTTCATAGTTGTGTTCGTCTATATTCATGGCCAGTAAATTAGAGTCAAGTAATATATGCCACAACATCTATGAGACACAAGAAGGTTTCAAAGTATTTCTCTGACTGTCAATATATATCAGGCACTGCCATGCAATGACAGGCCTTCATTCTCCGTCTTTGATCTACAAATGAATGTCTATAGTGAGGGCCGCCAAGCGCTCTGTACACAATCATCTAGATTGAAAATCATCACTGCGATTTGTTCTACATCAACTTTAATTACCATCCACTAGAGGAATTCGCTCGGACTGGAGAATGCAGTGACAGATACTGCAACAACCGATAGTTCTCTGTCATGATTGAAGGATAACAATATTATTTAAATATCCATGTCCTCATTCATCATTAGTTTATGTCATGCAAGGCAGGCAATGAGAGTTTGATCGAGGTATTTTCTTCCTCCTGTGTGAGTGTTTTGAATCTAGATGGTTATCTGTTAATTACCACCAAAGGCTCAACGCTACAGGATAATGGCACGATGCTGGTAATCTACGATAGTCATACTAACTGCCCTTAATATTGCCAGTCGTAATGGTAATATCGCTTATCAAATAGTCTATATAAAATCAAATAGTATGTATAAAAATAGTATCGACATTTTACGAAGAACACAAAACAGGGCCTTAAGGATCGTAGAACAATGTGGCATCAGAGATCATAGTATAGCCAAACTGTATGAAAGTTGCAGAATAGAGACTTTGAAACGAGACGCGTTTTCAGCTATTAAAGGAGTACAAAGAATCAAGGGTCAAGGACAATTTTGAGGTAACGAGGAATGACACAAAAATCAATATTAAACAGTATAGGCACAAAAGTGCGAAATTCGAAAGATCGCCCATGCACCGGGGATGTAAACACTGAGACTTGTTGGAAAACATAGAACTCAGCATGCAGACTCTATAGCTTTTGATAGTCACTAGTTCCTAACGGCTCAGCTAGTAGCCTGAGTGGGCTCAACCGAGTATTTGTGGAAAAAACCATTTGATATGGGAATGAAGAAGGGGTCTGGAACCCCGCCTGGCGATTCGAGGTCTCCGGACGTGCTCCCCCTGTCAGTCCATCATCACAAACGTCAGTGACTCAGGAAAGGGGATCCGTGGACCAGGCGACGAGTGAAACAGGAGTGGCGGCAACGATAAAGACAGAACCAGTATACCACACCTACTTTGTCAGCCTCTTTGTGGTTAGTTTGATAAATAAATTGCACATAATTGTCAAATCAAATTTGTTTTTCTACCAGAAAAGTATGAAATGGAAAATTATATATAACATAATTCATTAGAAAATGATAACGGGCATACCTAATGAGTTATGAACAGTAATTAGTGTTCTACAGAGGAGTGAAGGTCTTCTTCTATGCTCACATAAAGAATGTGGAGATTTTTTTTAACTTATGAATTAATCAATCGACTATTCCTTTCATCAATGAAGGTGTTTTTTTAAAGTAACAGTCGCACGACTATATTACAACATGGAATGATGATACAAACAAACAAAAAGTAGCCTCTTGTAGTTAAAGTTTCTACAATTATACTTTTGATTCTAACATAATTCTTTCGTCAATGGTGATCTATGATAAATTATAGTAAATTCCCTGGTCACTTAAATCAATCATATTTACAATTCCTGTAATCGCACCATTTCGTGACAAATTAGGCATCAATCGTGTCAAGCTTATCATCTTATAACCATCCTAGGGTGACGGTGTAGGTCGCTCGACCAATATACTATACCCATGTCCTTTATAACCATAACAAATTGTCTTCCACTGATCAAATTGCCTTCCACTGATCGAATTAGATACAATAACGAAAAAGAAACTATATACGCAAATTCATATTACTAATCGACAAAACATCACATTCACAGACACAGACACTTAAACAGACAGTGATCAAGCGTACAGATCGCTCTCTTTACGTCCATATATTTTGGCCAATGCATTTTTTCTTTAAACAAGATCAATCTGTCCTTTCATAATTGCTTCTTTCATTTACATTTTAAACAGATCTCTGTTCCGAATGTTCCCAAGATTTTTCGGTAACGCGTTCCATAGAGTTGCCCCTGTACAGATGGGGCTCTTTCTATATATTTCCTTATATGGTCTGTCTATCTTTGGCTTGATGGCATCCCCTTCCCTAGTTATATGTCCGGTATTTCGAGTCTATATTTGATTTTGATTATATATATCCACCAATGCAGGGATGGCAAAAGGTGGATCTGTCTTCTTAACCTTAATGGCATCAGATTAGCTCTGTTTAATAACTCCTCAGTTGCAATGCCGCGACATTGATCAAAACATGACGCCACGTGTTCTGAGTGATGGTTTTGATGAAGTCTGGCGATTGTGACTGGGTCTGCGGTCGTTTTGTTGTCGCAGTTAGCTTATGAATACGACTCAATAGACAAAACCTATACAAGCTAAAAGGCAAGGGTTGGAAAGCTTACACTAGTTGGGTTGTATTTAAACGCGGTTGTTGATTGATGGACAGGGGCAGACCCAGAGTTTTAGAGTAGGGAAAGACCGACTCAAAAAAGAATCGCCTGTTGAAAAGTTTCTCGTGTTTCTTTTTTCTTTTTCTTTTTGTTGGGTGACTGTGATGGGAAGTGCTCTCAATCAATTTATTGTTTTTGTCTCCTTTAAAACATGGGGTCCGGAAAACAACAATGATTTTTACGCTAGCAAGGGAGAAGGTTGGTGGCGGATTTAATGTCACCAGAGTTAACCTTAGGATAGTGCTGTGTGAAGCACTGAGTGTTAGAAACGACTCCAATTTTAATGGTTATCTGGCATTACCAATACATTACCATTACACATTTAACGGACCTATTGCTGCAATATTGCTGATGGAGTTTAAGGTATTGCACTTTTGTTGTTAATTGCAATGACGTTTGGCATTTCGTTCATCTATCACTCTCTGTTTTACTCTCCCTCAATTTTAAGGAAAGCAGCAATCCATCTCAAGGGGAACCTTCTTGGTTAAACCTCTCGGACGGAATAATCCCTAATACAGTTCATATTTCAAAGTTCTAAAACGTGCATATTCCACCAATGCTAGTTAGAAAATTAATTTATATATGTGGGTCTGTTGATCTTTTTTTCCACAAGATTAATATGCAACATATAGAACCCCAGATATGCCTATTCGCCTTCTTACACACGAGTCTGGTAGATGAAAAGGGCCATTGGATTATCAGGTTCCAATCTAATCAAACTAATCAAGCTATATTTTGATTTGAAAATAATATTTTGAGAGGGTAAACATCACGATGTTACGGCTGTACCGAAACATCATTTCATAACTTTTCATGACATATTGGGCATTTGACACACTAAAAATTGTACCAAAGGCATCCTAAATTTTGTTCTATGGCTAATATCTCTTACAATAAAACCTTGTGTGTATATATATATATATATATATATATATATATATATATATATATATATATATATATATATATATATATACATATGATATTATTACAACAAATATTAATAGATGGATAATAATGGAATAATTGTGACAAAGGCGTGTAAAAACGTCTGCTCAGGTGAGCAGAAACGAGCGGAATGTTATTTGAAAGTGATAAACGTCACCAAGTCAACTCTGGTAACCGCATCAGGTTACCGGGTTACCTAGAAAAATATCTGTGACGCCAACAAACAAGTAAGTACCGCAGTAGCATGTATTGGTTGATAATTTATATTTATATAAACGGAGTTATATAATAATAATAATATATATATATTATATATAATACATATATATATATATATATATATATATATATATATATATATATATATATATATATATATTATTGAGGGCAGCTTACCCGGCGTTTACACTGGACGACTAAATATATGGCGATTGTAGATTATCCAGCCAATAGTCGTCAGGTGGTGTCATAGCGGCCGCAATAGTTGCCAACCCCAGAATGTACTCGAGCATTTACACTGACGACTTTCAATAGAAATGGATCTCGGCGATCAATTGAGTTAACCTCGAGGATCCTATAAGCGACTACCTGTGTATCTCTAGACAGTAAATTCGTGGTCGTCGATGCATAGCAGATGTTTTGGGCCCAAAGTCCAGGTTTTCACTGGATCGCCACCTGTCTTGACGACTTATTCAAGCTGGCTAGAAATAGTTGCGGATGTCAGAACGTGTCCAGTAGTCGTCAGGCGGTGCCGGAATGTGTAATCTGACATAATCAGACGATCAGCAGTCGTCACGCACTTAGCGTTTAGACCAAATAATTTCCGGCATTTTACTACTGAAAGTCGTCAGGCGGTAAAAAAAAAAGCCAGAATCGCCGGCCAGAATCGTCTTGTGTAAACGCAGGGTCAGACAGAAACTGAAGGTTTATGGTGCAGATGTGCACGCGGTTTTATTTTATCCAATCATGTTGTTGTTGGTTCTTCTTGTCGTTCACTGCGAACTAGGTCACGGAAAGACAAATCCTTGCGACAGGAAGCTTACTACTGAGCAGTTTTGAGCGTGGCTTGCCATGAGGCCAGGATGACCAATTAACTGCTCTCTGACTTCCAATGTTAATAGGGGAGGGTGCTAAGGCTATGGGGTGCCGGTGGTGTACGTTTGTTATGCAGGGCGCGTATGATCCCTGGGATGTGTTGGCAAGGTCTGGGGAAAATGTGAGGTCATATAAAGGAGGGGTCATTCATCAAACGACCATCGAATGAAGCAAGTGTTCCACCAAACCAAACCAAATTATCAGCAGAAAGATGGCTTGATATTATCTGATACCATTCTGGTATAGATCTGGAAACATCTAGCCACTCCAGTGACTGGCATCGACGTGTGGGATCGTGTATGCTCGATAAAGCTATTACTTGCCAAACTAAAGGGAATATTCAAGCTCCCTGAGAACTACCAAAGGTGGATAGAAAGCTATCTAACAAGATAGGAAGCAGTGTACGAAAATAAACGGGGTGGTTTCAGATAGGGTGGGGAGGAGGGGAGGTTTGGAATGCCGCAGGGGTCACTGTTGGGACGACTTTTATTTATATAGTACATAAATGATATGTACAATATAATGCCATGCGGTGAAGAATGTATGCAGATGACCTTGTGCTTTATGATTCGGACACCAACATTGAAACAGCCTCATCGAGATAGCTATCAACCATATAAATTGCTGGAGCTCGTCAAATGGTTTGACCATAAACTTATCAAAAACTCAAACATGTTGGTATAGCACAAAACCAAGATAACGAAGACTTGACAGTATGAAACTAACGTGCAGTGAAACTGAGTTGGGGTATTGTAATATCTTTTAGTACCTGGGTGTCTATCTAGACTCTTCATTGAGCCTTAACGCCAACATAAAGGCTGTGCAAAAAAGTACAAATTCGAAACTCTTTAAGCTAGCAATCTTGAGAAGCAAACTGTCCACAAGAGTAGCACGTTTAATCTAATTAAGCACTATCCGCCCCCGATGGAGTATGTCTTTTTACATGATGGATTTCATGCTAGTGAGATTGCCAAACTGCAACAACTCCAGAATCGGAGCCGGTGTGGTCATCGATATCATAGCGTTGAAAATTTGCATGGCATCCATCAAATAAAAAGATTAGACAACAGGAGGACAAAACAGATCCTGAGCTTGATGTAAACACAATCGAAAATAAGTCCTCAGACTCAAAAGGCAACGGACAAAATCGCATTTAAGACTGTGTGGATTAAGAAGGAACTAAACATGCAAAAACAAAAAATATAGGAAGAAAATGATATGAAAAACTGTACTGTTGCGAGTGTGTAACTGAACTCTCATTCGTATCATTTCATCACAATCACATCCGTATTGTACCCATTGAACGATGTATGTAATAGTCGACCTATATTTATTCATGGAAGATGATTGAATAAAATATAACTTTTTCAAAAAATCTAAAGTAGGTTCCAATTATTCAAGTTTTCACTGCTAGCATCTTTTGCCCATGTGGCATACTACCAATAGATACCAGAAGTTTTTTACATTTTACATATCCCTGACTACTGCGGATTGCATTTGTACCCTGTTAAAGTGCGTACTCCATAAGACCAAATTATCAGCCAAAAGATAATTTCCCATTTTATTTTAGACAATGCCTGATTGACTGTTCAGGTGCCATCGGTTTCGGGGTGAATGAATGTTGTGTATTATGATTATTTTCAACGGACAAGAATTGTGACTGTAATCATGTCATACTACATCATACAGAGTCAACATGTGAACACTGCTGGATTGCATTTAGTAGGAGTCTGATAATTCTAACATTATGATAATGGTACCAGTGCGGTTGGCCTGTTCTCCCCATAATTGACCAGGGATCACCAAAAGATTGTTAGCGACGCTGCCCTGCCCAGCCTGACGGTAATGAAAGTTCTATCGGTATTTTATGAACACTCCCTTTAGGAATGCCGGGCTGAAATATAGCATTATTTGAGTGTCAAATGACAACGATAGACGGTGGTTATTCGCTGGAAAATTGTCACCTATCATCAAATATGAGCTCCCAGGGGTTACCAGGGTCAAAGACTTGTTATTCTGTCTTTCCACTCTCCTCACATCTAGATGCTCCTGACATGCACAGAACCCAACCTACTCTTTGGGCGCAACCATCTTTATTTCTTTTTTTTTTATTTGAGCAAGTCTTTAATCTCTGGACATTATCATACAGCTTACAACTTTCAGCTTTGCCAAACAATTCTCCGTACATTCATTGTTACCTTGTGGTCATTTCCATTGCTCCCTTTTTTTAATACCAGTTAACTATATAAAACCAAAACTACCTGAACATCATTTAGGCTATTCTGGAACTAAAGCTTTCATCTCATGGGTGTCCTGTACTTATTACATGGTTGCCACCCCTGTAGTGTTGACTCTAGCAATTCTGATTATTCCTATTCCATCTTTATTTCTATTATGAACACCATTGCATTTGTGCGATGGGCCATCGCTGATTTACCGTACGAAAAGCCTCATGTTTGGTGAGACAGGGCTAGGCAGACTGCTCGTAATATGATTCAATTCAATGTCAGTGGAGCAGCAGGTACTCGGTAAGCATTGTACTAAATATACCTAGAAAGAATGTGGCCGAACAGATCAAAAACTGTGTCATTACCACAGGCAGCGTTTGTTATACGATCGAGCTGGAGAGGTCACCCCTTACAAGATGGTGGTAAAAGGCTTTGCCATTATAGTATTTTTCTACACACCTGTGTTACATTTTAGGGCAAATAACTTCAATGACGGCGGTGTATTTCCCACCTAGGATTCCATATTTCAATTGTATCTAACTGAATATTGCGATATTCATCGAAATACAAAACCTTAGGTCGATTGTAATGGAGATATTATAGCTAGAAATAGTGATTGCATAGACCGGAGGTCATCAACAGAAAGAAAGCCCTAGATACTAGGTTGCTTTGTGTGTTTAACTAAGTGAATCGGGGCATTTCACTGTCCTAACCAATGGAGGAAACACTACTAAACAAAGGATTGTTACAGCAGAATTCAGGAACTCAAAAAATCGATATTCAAAGTTTCAATTTGACACGTAAAATCATTATCATCGTTGAACTCATAGCATAAATACTGTTTGAAGTTGTGAGAAAGATACACGTGGGAACAATGGAAAAAGACCCGTTTGTGAGGGAGGATTCCAACGAGCTCCTCTCCAGAGAGATTTAATCACACATGAAAACAGAGAAGTCAAAGCCAGAAATGGACCCGGGCTAAATAGGTTCTTATTCCTTTCTAAAACCTGATGATTAACTGACACTTGGGTCACCATGACGCAATGAAGGTCGGCTGAGTAGCTCATGAGCAGCTGGCAGCCTCTGCACCGAGCAGGTCGTTTTTACGCACACAGGGAACGGCAGACCTGTTCCATCCAGGGCATCACAAGTACTGTGACCAGGCTAGACCATTGACAGCGTGGGAACATGGACAGGTGACAGACGGGGAGAGAGGTCGGTAGCAATGAGATTCCAATACATGCGGATTGACAATGACAGCCAGATGAAGGAATATCAATGACGATAGGAAGTATTCGAGAATGTTGATAGAAGTTGAGAGGAAATTGAATTTTATTTCCATGAAAAAGAAAGCTACTAACATGATATATAGATCTGGTCAGTTGATATTTTTCTCCTTTTTTAAAAACTTCAATTGAAAAGTTTCTTGGCCCCATAAATCCATTATAAAGTTATCCCGATCTTCTATTTGTGTAGTCCTAACTACTGATAGAACAGGCACACAGGCACAAATGATCGACATAGCGACATATACAATAGACATAGTATAGACTAGATAATGCATCACATAGACAATGTACTAAATAGACATAGCATATTTCAGCCAAACCAAAATACACAATCAGTAAGTACCTAGGGCTTTGTATCACTAAGGACATTATCTTACGACCCACCTCTATTGATTTTTCAAAACGAAATCCTTAACCATGCATATTAATATCTCCATATCATTGCACAACTGGATTTCGACAAGCAAGATGATGCAGGTGAATAAAATGTTGTGGCACCTAGAGATGCGGTATACCTATATATTTTGTATTAGGCATGTTTATATTTGTTGAGGTTCATACATATATACAAGTATACCCATCCGCACAATGTCATATACATATTCTCCAAAGATGTTAGCTACTCTGGCAGGTGTAACTCTATTCCCCGAGAGCACTGACGATATTCTGTCCGATATTATCAGATCGAATCTATTGCGAAGTCTTCTCTAACTCAGTAATGTGTTTCGGTGCTCAAAGGTGGAACCAAGTGGCTCCAGAGTCTAGAAATGTCGCAACTCTCAAGGAGTTTAAATTGGCTACGAAAGCACTTATGAACGAACAGATATCAGCTGACTGAGTAATGTATGTCATTATCGATATATTGTCATTAACTTTAATTGCTACGTATTAAATCACTGAAGAAACTACAACTTGTTCTGGAACTTCCTACCCAATTATAACTGACTGACAAGCAAAGGTAAATCTGAGGAACTCATGCATGCTCCTTAGATCTAGTTCCTGAGTAATCATTTTATATTCATAGATAAGAGTTTGTTTTATTATTTATCTATATTTTTCTTTTTAGCACCTTTATGTTTATTATCTTGCGTGCAACCATAATGATAGTCAACACTATCTCGTAAAAGTAATCAAGATATAGTAAATTACAGTTTCTGGTCAGTCAAAGAACAGCCTCTAATATAGGTTTATGTCTGTCCACTTTGATGAGCTGATCCTAATGTTGTATTTTTTTATTTGTTTTAAGATCTTTTATTGTATTCAATGTTTGGATACTGGTCATCCCTGCAATGACGATCAAATATAGTAAAAAAAAATATATACAGGGATTGTTGTTAACAATCTATATGAATAGTAATGTGTAGCTTGTGTTGAGGTTACATATCTTAATCTTCCAATCAACTTAAAATGTTGAATGTCACGGATATGTGTACCAACCGGCTGAAAAATGTAACGTAATACTGATTCGATTAACAAGGAACCTAAATACCTGTGTACGACTAGTGACATTAGTAAAAGAAACTTTTTTTGTTGACGTGCAATCAGCTTCAAGCGACTGCTGATATATGACTAGATTCAACTCGCCGCGGTCCGCGGCGTGCTGTAGAGTGTTCTAATCCCCTACTAAGCGTGGTTCCCATTGGTTGGTGGGTGTCACCTGATATTTGTGCAATCCCTTATTGGAGCTTTCTGACCTAGTTGTGTTGGGTCAGGTTGTCGGCCAAAATTTTTTTTTTACACACTAATCTGCACAAAACGCAGAAATCTCGCTTCAAAGCAAACCCACACACGGGAAAGCCAAGTAAGAATCGGAGTGAAAAGAAATCTTTAATCAAACCATTAATAAAAGAAACGTTACCCATAGCAAATTATAAAAAGGTGCGAATAAGGTGAACTCAATGCGAAAGATCGCTCCACGGGTAGTATGTAATATCATACCACACATAATATTATGAAGAAACCTCACGAAATTTCATAGGATTGTTTATATGGCATGAGTTGTCTTCGCGGAATGATATCCCAAAGCGGAGCTGAGTGATATCTGTAGCAGTTGACAACAAACGCCATGTAAACAGTTATATGAAATTGAGTGGTGTTAAGATTTTATCCGACACCGTCAAATGTTTTTTACTCCATTTGCCAAGCGTGGCTCATGAATATTGTATGGCTTAACTGTGGCAAATAGTCACTCCATTTTAAGTCTATGGACATTTATATGAGAGGTAGGATAAAAGATAATACAAATAGCTGTGCGGTGTAGGTGAAGTGAAACTGTAAGAGATATATGCGGTCGATATTTTTTTCTCTTTCTCCCCGAATAGCGTACAATGAGAAAATGAAAAAGTAGTCCCCTAACAGCTTAAGATATGACCTACGTCTGAGGAACACTATGATTTGCACTGACATAACTCTATACACATGCTCACCTACAATACTACCTACCTGTGTAACCTTTCTATACATAATCCCTTCAACTGCGGACATGCCTAATATATGCTGTTAAGTAACTCTAGATGCTCCGGCGTTTAGCTGTGGAAATGTAGAGGACAGTAGAAGCGGAAAGCAAAAGAGAAACGGATGAGTACTATGTAGTGTAGCAGCGGAGCAGCCTTCATAAGCAGACCAGGAAGACGGCTTAACAGATAAGGTCAGACAATAATAAAGTAAATTGAGAAATACGCAGCAGGTTCTTACAATGCAGGTATTGATTCCCTCCTCTGTGACCCACCCTCCCTCTCTTGGCTTTGCTCTAGCACATGCCCTGTGAGATGGAGACCCAATAGAGAACCCGGGCCTTAATGACATCCTATCCGCAAGATTCTGCTGAGATAGTATGGATTCAGTGAAGGCATATTGCCTGCGGAAGGTCGGTACCCTTCAACTAAGCTCATATTTGCAGCCGTTCCGATTCGTCTTATACTTTAAGAAAAAAAATGCTGACTGCTTGGTCTTGAGTGTTCCCAGGCTGGGAGAATGTGTCGGTCGGATATAGTCCGCTTTCCCAATTATTGTCTCTTAAGGTTTTTTTCTACAGACATTAAAGACAAGTTCATCGTGATGGTGCTATTTATGTATTCCATGACGCATACCTTTTTTTGCAGATAGGAGCCCTCATCTCACACTGCGATACATTTTCTTTAGTATTCCTGTCTGCTATTAATATCCTGTGACTCATAGAGGCAAATATAAGTCTTGATTACTGATAAGTTTACCCTATAGTGAATTATTTGCATGGGCGACATAATTTGAATCCACCGACGAAAAGAATGAACATGCAGTATGTAATTCTACATCATTAGATTATGGGTTGTACATGGATATGACCACGGTCAATAAGCGAGTGAGATAAACCGGAGATATCCGTGGAATTCATTCTCAGCATCACACTTGCCCCTGGTCAATGACAGTTGGAATCAGTCAAAATTGGAGGTACTAAGGACATTTTTGTGACTTTTTGTCATTTCGGTAATGTAGACACCGGTTGTCTCTATGCTATCTGTTATGGTGCTGTTATATATATACCTGTGTGCGAATGTCTCCCATTTAGGCCCGGCATCGACATACTACGATAGAAATTTAGACCTACCGATATGTCTCCGATATAAAAAAAAGTACTAATCGCGAAGGTCCATATCGTAGACAAATGTCTAGACAAGCCACTTTTCCATGCATCTTTCATTGCAGAGAGGTGACCAACTGCCCCGATGAGAGATGACCTTCCAACGCGATTTTGATTTTTTTTATGGTGAGGTTAACCGTAGGGGATATCGGAGCATATCTGGAACTCAGTGGACACCGGCCTTAAAGTCCAGCTCTACACATTTTTTTTTCACCAATCGACGAATAAATGTATTTTCTGTAATTTACAACGAAGTATTAAAATGGTGCTTTTACGATATTCAGGTAGATGATGATCTGGATCCGGAGTTGAAAGGAATCTGTTTCTTGTTGTTTAGGTCCCCATGTATTTTGGTACCCAATCAGTGTACACTTAAGACTCATTGTGAAAATACATGATATATAATATATCAATCCTTAAAAAGGCCTCATTGAAATTACACGGTATGAGTCTCTATATTAATCAAGCTAGATAAACGAACTCCTAGTCCTGTTCTGGATAATCAGGTCGGCCAGTGTCACCGGATCTTAGCGTGGCTAGAGTTGTGTAATAAAAACTTTTTTCTCAAATGTCCTGTGTAGTTGTGTGGCCATAGAGCGACCACGTTATCTGACCGGCACACGCCCCAGCCACCACCTGACCCCGCAACCGCAGTCACCCCGGCCGTGACCGGGCCACCGCCGGGCAGGTCCCGGGCTGAAAAAAGCTATGTTAGCTTGTCCTTATCAATACTCTGACCAGGCAGGGACCATCTATAACAAACAGGTCCGACACATTGCCACGACTCACGCCAGAAATAAAAGATGGGCATGCTAAGTCCATTTTACTAGCGAAGAGTGACACCTTGAATAGCTTTGTTCAATTTGCGGAGCCGTTAACTACTAAACAGGCATGGCGCAATGTGTGCCGTGGTATCATCCATCTCGGTGTTAATAGTTTTGGATATAAATAACTCATAACTGCTGAAGTGGTTTTATACGTCTCCCGTTCTTGAATTAGTTTTCTATTACTATTTGTTCTTTTCATTAAAAACAATTGCCAGACCTACATACAAAAATAATGTATTAAATCAGTGATAGAGATGTCCCAATGTAGTAAAACTATCAGGTAGAGTGTTTTTTTTATTTAAGTATTTCTGCCGTGGCTGCAGATAATGTACACGGATAACGGGGTATTGTTTATAAAAGGGCGCTTATGAGTGTATTGCGATGTAAACCTCGAGTGGTTTACAGAGCCACCTTTTCACAAAGCCATCGTTTGTTGTATTTATTATCCATCTTTTCGGATAAACCCAACCCAGTAATTGCAATATTAAAAGGTGTAACAATAAGGGCTATTGCTTCGCTTTATAGTACAAAGGGACTATTCTCCCGTATACTAATGTATGGCTTTGAGGTCGTATACCACAGATTTGGATCCATATACCACAGTTGTGGTATCTGACAGGTTTTATATAGTGGGTGGTGTTTTACTGAGTCCCCATACTTTTTTTTATACGATGGATAATATATAGACAATAAGCGATGATATTGTGGACAGGCGGCCGTAAACCACGAGCGGCTTTAGCATAGAATTATACGAGCGCCACGAATGTATAATGACATCAATTTCGAGTGGTTTGCAGAGCCGCCTGTCCCAAAAACTATCATTTGTTCTATTTATTATCCGTATTTTGGACTATGATGAACTCTTTCAAGGACCACCTGACCTTTTTTACTTTTTTACTTTTACTTACCATATAGCATCTTGCATCGAAGAAGCCAAGCAGCTTTTTTGTTTTGTCCTGTATGTCTTGTCTAAATCTACTTGTGTGTCTTGTTGACTACGATGGAAGAACGCCCAAGTTGGGGTGAATTGTATGTTTTATACTGAATAAAAAAAATAAAAAAAATTCTCTAATAAATAATAACCATGAATTGTTCTATCAAAGGGAATATCAATAGGGACTACTCATTTTGCTCTACAGCACAAAGGGACTATTTTCCGGTATACATTGGCTTTGAGGCTGTATGAATTTGAATCCGCACACAATGGATATGGTATCTGGCAGTTTAAGAACCATGGGTAGAGGTATACTGACTCCACATACATTTTCAATGGCGATTTTTTTACGGTGGATGATAAAAACTTTTCATCTTGAAACTCCAACTCGTACTGTGTCGACGCTCTCGCTGAATGGATTGGAGTGGAAGAAGTAGTATATGGGAATGTCAACTCGAGTCTGGCACTTAGCCCTTCCTCCTCGAATAAACGTGAATTGCAACTGTATTCATCAATTTGGGCAGTAGGGTAAATAATGGCAATTATTTTTGGCTTATATTGATAAGATAATAGCACAATGATATTATAACAACTAATCCTCGATTTATGTATGGATCTCGGTTCATTGCCCGCTATCGATAGTTATAGCAGGGTATTGATGTAGAAACGGGTTTACCGTTATCCTACTCGCCTTCAACAAGACATAGTCTAAATATCTTTCAATTGCCTAACATACGAATACATCATCTGTGGAAGGTGGGTATGGTAGGAAATAATATTGAGGTGTATTTATTAAGGCTGTTAGGGGAATATTTGTCGTCAAATTACATCATTGACGAGTAAAGGATATGGAACCTATTTGAACAATCATTGATGTACTTATCGTCACTCTAATGTTGACAGTAAATTCTGTTTAACGTAGCGACTGGTCTGGAAAAGACATTAAAGAGTCCGTGTCCGTGTGCTTCAGTAGTATCTCACATGGTTTGCCAGAGAAATCGTTGGAAATCGGATCGGTGGGGTGTTTTGGCACGCAGCATGAAAATCGGCCTGACGTGTGCTTCACTCTGTTATATTACCACCACCCCCCCTCAACACACACACACACACACACACACACACACACACACACACACACACACACACACACACACGTGCGCCGCATCACAGCCCTAGAGAAATGTCGTCTGCTGCCTGATTCATACGCCGGAGCAGCGACGAACGGACTATTTTATTACACATGAACCGTGATAACAGGTAATTGTTTAGGATTTGTGACAGAGATTATGTGGCACCGGCTGTATGACCTAGTAGATTGAGACCAATCAGTGTCAGAAAAAAAGGTGTAATTCATAACAAGGGTACACATAATGGCCTACTTTATCTTAGTTCATGACTGGATAGCAGTCGCTAGTATGTGCTAACCGCGTTGTCACGTACCAATAGTAGGGTTAATGATTGCCAGACCGACACTATTAACAGTCATACCCATGGGAAAGAAATCTCGTGGTAATCCGTACATTTATATAGTAGACTATAAAATCTTGAACCCAAAAACTAAATATAGCAATGCGCATACAGTAGTTTCATGATCATGTCCATATATTCAGTGGATCTGCGTGATTGCACATCATAACAGATAAATTTAGGTAGATTACAAAAATTACTGTATCAGCACGTGAATAACCTATGAGTTTCTTGGGGGTGCAGTAGGGGAAATCTTTGGCAGATATCGGTAATTGCGTTACCACAATCGTTTATTGATAGAAACCAGGGGCACGTTGAATTACTCTTGTTCGTGGCGGGCGATATGGTCGACAAGGATACACGACAGCCTAGATGACCTTTTGACACTCTCGTTGTATAACCACTGTCGTCCGATAGAGAAATTATGTATTATTAGTCTCGTTCGATTGACACTGATCGTTGTTGAGGACAAACCAGGCTGTGAGATAGGTTCAGGGACAGTGTAGATAAGGGTTTGGAATTACTGAAGGTGGTGTCACATAGCAGCGCTTTTCATAACTAATCTCATCATCTACAATTATACATGAATTTAACTAAACGTGCTCCCTCTCATACTGCCAGTCTGTATTTGAGTGCATGATAAACATATTTACCCTGGTTTAATTCATAAATAAGGCTGTTCATGGCAATTAGATTCACCGGGGGTGTCGTCCATTAAGACCCTTCCTGCATGCGAGACCCAGGGACGATGTCGGTCAACTTTCTTAAACGGTTTTGGACATGTTATGGATCTCTGGCTAGGAATTTTAGGTTATCAAACGAGACTGCTTGGACGATGTATCGTACTACTACCATATACTCCTGCTTCCGGTGGTCATTCTACGCGCCCCAGGTCATTTTACACAGACTGATGTTAACTAACATCTGAAATACACATTAAGGCCTGGCGTCCACCTACCACAATAGAAAGTTAGACCCACCGATATGGCACCGATACAAAAAGCAAATATCGGAGACGTATCGGGAAGGTGCAAAATCGTAGACATATGTCTAGACATGCCAATCCACCACGCATTGTATGTGGTTTTTATCGGTGCGTAATCGCAGAAACGTGGTCAACTGCCCCGATATTAGGGGACCTTCCGACGCGATTTAGATTTTTTATCGGGAGGTGCATCGTAGAGCATATCGGAGCCATATCGTAGACCTCCCGATATGGCACCGATACAAAAAGTCAATATCGGAGACAAATCAGGAAAGTGCAAATTCGTAGACATATATGTCTAGACAAGCCAATCCACCACGCATTGTATGGTTTTTTTATCGGTGTCTAATCGCAGAAACGTGGTCAACTGCAAGAAATTATCTATTAATTGTCACTATTAAGGGATTTTACATAATCTCGAAAAAAAATATAAAGATCCACTGCGAATCAGCTGAGATAAAGGACATTTGCACTAGCCACGCGGGTGCCTAGAGGCATCGTTGATACGGAAAGGGTTAAAGTAAGCACATACCATAGCTTTCATGTTTTCATCCTTAAGGTTGTATAACAGTAACATGAACCACAATGCATTATCCAATACATAACAGAACAGAATTCTGGTTTGTCTTATGTGGCCATTGATATTGAACAAGGACAGACTGCTTCTCTGGATGGTAGGTAAACTAAATACATGTTTTTTTGGTAAATTACGGCTAGGCTGGGAGTGCACCAATTAGAAAACAGGTACGATTCTCTCGTCGGAATTACTGTTACGCATTCCCCTCACTAATGAACAGGGCTCTCAGCATAAAGTCCTGTCTACGACGACAAACATGCAAACCATACATATAGAGATAGCAATAACTGGAGCCTGTTGAAGGTATGGGTCTTTTCCCCTAACAGACACACCAGTTCAAATAGGAGCCTTTAAAAAACCCAGTGTCATGTACATTGATGTATTTGATATAACTTATCACGTAATATTTACAATATTCCGTCTATCATATGTCTCTAGACGTGGCACACACTCTACCCTACATGCACATATACAGTCCACAGTCTCATTATCACATTATCCAGTTCGATCACACTGTCATATTACCCTACGGAAGTCACCTTCACATGATCCTATACAGATCGCAGTCATGTTCTATTGTACATAATATATAATTCATATTCATACCACTCTCTTCAGACCTGTCAGGTAAGCATACAATCTAGTCACCCCACCTTATTATACAGTCCATGCAGGCATCGTGCTCTATACGTCAACCTAGAGAAGACCCCTGTGACACAATGAGCTATCAACACCTGTGGCCCCATATCACGTATTCCAAAAACAGGAGTCCTTGTGGTGGCACTGTGCCAGTCTCATATAACAGTCAGCGGTTCAGAGCCTTACAGACTCCAGTATTTTTTTGCCATGAATGTGTGCTTCTGTTCAGTACCACCATGTAGTGTTTCCTCCTGACTGCTGTAATAGATTCTGTAACCTGTCACCAGTAGATCTGCCTTCTGTCAGCGGTTATGCTGAACAATTTGCATGACCAGCCGCCCACCCCGCCAACCCCACCCAACCACCAGTAATTACCAACAAACCCCACCCAGCCACCAGTAACTGTCATCAACCGCCCCCTACCCCACACAGCCTCCACTCATCAAGGACAACCTACCGACTCCACTGAGCCACCACTAACCACCGCAAGCTCCACCCAGCCGCCACTCACCACTACCACTTGCTGCCAACTCCAACTCCCTGTCTGCCATTAAGTACCTTTAGCAGCCACTTCCCACCCCTATCTGTCGTCAACCACATTCGTCAGTCACTACTAACCAACGCCTACCCTTACAATCTACCACTAACCGCCACTACCCGGTCAGACGTCAGAAACTAGCTTCTGGCAGAATGCTTTCATTGACAAATAGCAAGAGGTGTAGAATCAGTGTACAATTTTCTTTTGTTTCTACTGAAGAAAGTAAAGTAAGCGGTAGCAGTGTAGGTTTACATAACGGTAAGTCACCAGTGACCAAATGTCATCTTCATGAGTCTAAATACCATCGGTTTTAAGGCGTGTTACCAATATCTTGTATGTTGGTAGTAAATTATACAGTTCCTCCCAAGAGATGATCTAACGAGTGAATCTGAAACTTTTATGAGATTAGATTAGTAGTACTCTCCGACCCCCGACATCTCGGTTCATAAATGGCACACCAGAGGGCGTGCCCTCAAACCGGACAGCTCCTAGTGTGGGCAGCTTTGAACTCCTGTAAGGTACCAGGTTAGAAAGTAAACTGTAATAGTGTTGATCTATTTGAGGTATCAGGAAGATCAATTCCTCTGAAGAAAACACCAGCAGATATTAGGACATACTAGTGTTGAAATCTTGTTTGCGATTGGTGTTTACAGGTTTGGTATTTTTTCGTTTTACTGGAGATAGACGTTGTTTCTCTGCCGCTATCGGGAAAGATTGGTGTGTATGTGTGTAGCATCATAGCAGTAGTAGTAGGGCTGTACCTTCTGGCATGAAATATGCACGTGCCGGGATATCTTTGGTCTAAGGTCCTTCTTCTAAGATACATCTCGAAGACTACCTGACTGTATGCCTTGTTAACATTTCCTATAAATGCTGATAAAAGTTATCCTTTCTGGAGTATTCTAGTTACAAACCTCGGATTTCAGTTCTTTATTCAGCTGTCTTAATGAAGAGTCTTCCATGTCATCCATCTTGACAGAATATCCTCTCATCCAATACCAGAAAATCTTCATCTAGTCATATTGTACCATATCTACATTGCATCTACAGACAAGAAGGACACCAGCTTCATTTACATACTGATTATAAGCATCCCAGAAATATGTCATCCTTCCTACAACATAATTAGCCGACTGCCAGGTTCCTCACATCCAGTCTGCACATTTCTATACTTTCACTCTACTCATGTGTGTTATTTTCCTTTCGTTTGGGAATTATGATACTTTCTACTGTGTGAGTTATGGGATATAGGAGGAGAATGCCTATGCTGCGCGTGTATATTATGTATTTGCAGTAGGGTGACGATGTGGGCGTTCATTTCGGCTACAGGCTGTGCAAACACTGCGGTATCCATATCTGCCAAGATCGATAGCATTACTATACAGGGGATTTACACATGATGTGGAGGGATGCGGTGAAGTTGGCACGATACAATGTGTATCTTACCCTCTCACGTGACGCCTAATATGGACAGCTAAAGTCAATCTCCTGCGTACCCATTCACATGGGGGGCACATTTCACTTCCCTCAGAAGCCCAGGAAGAGTGGCAGTCATGAGCGTGCCACACACCCCCGCCCCCTCCCACCACACAGTGTACCTTTACAGGTAGCTGTAGACTGGCAGCTTCGAGAAAGCGACTTACCTGTAGATGTATACATATCACCTCTGGTTGCGAAACACTATCCCAGCTCCAGTGTTGATACATGCCGAGATGAAAGGCAGCATTAGAGGTGCGGCTTTTGGCACCAAGAGAGGAGTACGTATTAGTGTGCGTGACTGTCATTAAGGGACCACAGAGTATCTGTGAGCACATGGTGAGCAGTACCAATACCAGGAACCTCCCCCATCACAATGCTGGGCAGATTTGTAGTTTGGCACCTTGACTTCAAGCAACTGTTTGTTTTCCTAACACGAGCATATCCTCTTCACGCGGTTCTCAAGTCACAGGCAGAGGGGGTAGCTATAGGAGTTGGCTGTAGAGTGTCCGAGTGAATTCCCTTGTTCTGGGCGGAGCTGTGAGCAGCTCACGATGGAATGAGACAAGATGAATGGTTTGTTGTCAGAATGCCGGCGTTCTGGGTAGCGCGGGTCGGAGGCTATGTTGGAGGAGTGTATGGGGAGGGGACAGTATGCGCGGCGGCGGCGTCATGCGCAGTGGAGTAGGTGGACGGGGGCAGACCGACCCACCAATCTGTGATCAATAGACAGTGGGAGTTAAGGCTGGTACCCGGTGCGTCACTCACAGATCCCATCTCATGTTAACGCTGCGCCATCTGCTGTGCACGCGGGCCACCAGCGAAGGTTCCTGCAGGCCAGTGCACAGGTGGCGCCACCTACAGCGTCTCATACTGGATCGACACTATTTGTGCCCAGGGCAAACGTCGCAACCGCCTTCCGCCAAAGTTAACTACTTGATTAACCTCCGTCTCTAAATGACTATCTCTATCCCACTTCATCAACGTTTACCCTTGTCCATTTCTGTTACACTAGCTCAAGCCCATCCCTATTGCCAAGGGGATGGTGACTTCTATCTCCATCTCATCTCATTGCAAAAACATTCCTCCTACCAGTTAGACAGCCATCTCTAGCCTGTGTTTCCTCTTTATTTCATCTCTATGATGCAGCTACCTGCTACAAATTAATAACTCTTTCTCCCTCTCTCTGTCTCAACCCAATCTTTTTCTTAACCCCTTATCTTGGTTCAACCAAGAGGTAGTTATCTTTATCTGTTCAACATTATTGTCTCAATGCCTTCCTGTTGTGAATATACTTAATATAATATCATTTATCCTGAACCCTCAGATCTACAGTCGCTCATATGTCAAATCACATTGTTGATAGTTGTATGTGGTGTTTTACACAGTAACAACGCTAACAGCCAGGAGGCTGAATCTATGACATGAAGATAAGAGACCAAGCAGGACTTAGTGGCAGTGATGGGCCTAGAAATCTGGGTAACGTAATCTGTTGGCTAGCGATTCAAGGGCTATCACGCATCCTATCACATTGTTTCATTTCCAGGCATGATAACAAGATACGGTAAGGAGAACATTAGCTAAATTATTAACTCTGGAGTATATGATTCGGTTCCCTGTCAATCCACTGACTTTATACTATCTCCTATTTCCTCCTTGTTGTGGTATGGCCTTGGTTATTGTTAGATAAAACCCTGTTAAGGTATCAACTTCGACCTCCTTCCCTTCTATCTTTTTCAGAAGTGTTTATTGAAAGACGGTAGTACTTCACATATGCATCCAAACGTGATATTCAGCTAATCACGTCATAAGAGGGACTGTATACATACTATACAAGGTCATATAGTATGGATTCGAAGTATAATCAATAATATATCTTCAAAGCGATGTATTAATTCGTGTATTTGCACTACGGCTCAGTGCAAGGTGCCCTTATGTATCATAGCAGTTCTGAATCATTGTAGCAAGTGACCATATCACATTAGATATGGTTGCATGCTCTCCTTACCATTGCGAGGGTATTGCCTATTAATTTCGTCGTAACTGTTCTTAATATATAGAATATACACATATATCATGATAAAAGAAATTACAGGATGGGATGGTTGAAATAGTGGAAGCGACCACTTATTTTTGTCCAATTCATGTACTTATGATAAATATTAGAGTGTATCCACAACTGCAAGGATTCAGCCAGGGGATCCTAGTCTGACATCGAATCCAGGTTGATTTTGAACGGTTTATTAATACTTTCAAGTTTGTGATAAAAGGCAAACTAATATAGTGTGGTGGGATTACAGGTCATACCTTGTTTGATCACTGAATGGTTTACTCGAGTTGATTTTATAAAACCGTAGTACAACAATACATTCAAACACGTTATGAACCTTCATCCCACCATACAAGACGAGGTTTCCTTACATCCATAAATCTTTGCACAATCTTAACATTTCCTCTGGACGGAGTATTCAAATAAACATTAAGGCCCCCCACCACCAAACATTATAGACTCTATAGGATGATTCCTGCAGTGCCTCCGACATAATCCGATATGATTTATCTCAGGAATACTCTTTGGTCCATGGTAGATTGACAAAATAATCAAAAGCTATGATTTTAACAGTGAAAATCGCAGTTTGATGTTTCCAAATCTATATGACTAATGCAATAGTTACCTTAGTTCTTGAATCATCATTCTCCTCTTTTCGTTTCTCCTCTCTTCTCAACCCTCCGCCTTTCCCCAATTTCTTTTATCCTGCCTAGACTCTTTATTCATCCATTCGACAATAATATTACTCTTCCTCTTCTATGTACATGTGTTTTAGTCCTGTCCCTTATACTTATCTTTGGCCATTCTCCTTACTACGGTATTTCTCCACATGAAGAACCTATACCCAATACTGTGGTCTATTTACCCTACTCCTTTGTATACTCCGTACTACAGTTCCACTCACCCCCGCCCACCTCCTACGCGTGATCGCCGAACGTACCGATATCCAGGTATTGGTGGTGCAGTATCGATCACCTGTCTTCTCACCTGGAGGAGTGAGGGACACGTCCACTGTTCACCCATCCTCCAGGGATCATTCTCGGGTATAACGAGGATCGCTAGCGGACATTAGAATGAGGTTATATTCACGACCGACGAGACCTATGTCTTATAATAGGTTTTATAGAGTCTACACAATAAGTTAGATCATGCCGACATTATTGAACAGCAATAGGTCAAACAGTGGATATCAAGATACTTAAAGAGTACTGCCTATGAACGGTATCAATGATCGTTCTCGTCTCATAATCTCTCCGTCCTTCACGTGCACTTGCAATTTTAGGATAATATTCCCCTAGCAAATGTACATCAGTATTCATTTTTTGCATATATATGCACCTTTTGTAGCGCCACACACATGAATTATCTACTATCGATAATACTTTATACAAAGCCTTTATCTTCCAGAATTATTGGCGACTGATTTCTATTACTCACTGTCAAATGGTCCTACACAACACACAGCTATGTCATTACTCAGACACATAGATAACAGAGAGAAATCATAACAGCAAAACCTACCATTATGTAATGTAAATCGTAGCTCCAACACTATGCAATGAAAGGCGATTCCACAAAACGATACTTTTTTTCGTTTTTTTTTATTCAATAAGCTTGACGACAAGAGCAATCGCCTATAGGCGCTCTTCCTTACAGTTGTCACAACAACACACAAATACAGGACAGACAATAGCACAGTCATTCACACATCCGTATATATCGACGAAATCTATCGACAAAGGTATTCATAATCATTATCGAATCATTTACACATAAAGCACAGTGATATTCATGATCTTTTGATCATATCATTATATCAATTATCAATTATCATATTTAACTCCTCCTTGATTCTCGCCTTAAACAACTTTTGGAAAAATTCGTATTAAGCTAGATTACATTGGGTGCGCAGCTAGAAAGAAACACTCATGATGAATACGACAAGGAAACAAGTGAGGGACCTAGCTGTTCTCTATAATACCAGACCCCATTGCACAGCCAAACTCCTAAAATATCTCTTAGCTAGCAAATCCTGCCCAGGTAAATGTCATTTGAGAGCAGGCCGGGTTCTCGACGGACACTGGCCCGCGGGCTTCCAGGTAGGCCCGGCTTTCATCCATCATATCCGTCAGCTTTCAGGGCACTACATCAAAGGTTTCATTGATTTTGCTGTTCGTTAGGGGTAGGTAGGGCGACATGATGGTGAAAATGAAAGACCCCTAATGGCCGGCATACCTTTTGAGAGCTGACGTATGGTTCTCTTACCAGGCACAAGCCCAGGGCAACCTGGCTGTGCCTTTGCGCCTGGTATACGATCACGGTATCGATACCCACGAGTTGATGAAGGCCTTACTGGTTAAACGTAAACTCGAACAATTTATAAGCTATCCTTATATATGAGGCATTCATCCTATTCAATTATGCCTAGCGCTTGACTATAAACTATATGAGAAAATCACATTTAGAACACAATATTCGGTAAATGCTGAAAATAAAGAGAGCTAAGCTCAAATACATTTTTTTTATAAATCAGCGAACATAGAATCTTTGCTAAAATAAATGCGAGGGCAATAATGGTGTGACAGAGGCCAGGTGTGTCTGACACCATATGATTGATTCAAAATGGTAGATTCAGACATGCCAGACTATATAGACACACGGTGCCGCCGTATTTCCTATTGAGATGCAATCAAGACGTTGTGAGCGTGCAGCAATTCCCTCACTAGATGACTCGACGCCATTGCAGATTTGTTTCCCCAGAAATGGGCTCCATTCACGAACGGAAACGGTAGAGATGTCAGGCTGACATCTCGTCATAATGATCACGTGACCAGGGCACACATGCCTGCATTAATCAGGATAACATAAATAGAACAAGCAAGGAGCAATTTACAGCAGGCAGGTTGTGCTGTACTGCGTTGTAGTATGAGATCTGCGTCCGTTTAACAGGACGAGACTTAACTATTCAGTTAACTGAGTCTGCCACACAAGCTGAGTTCAGTGCTAATCGTAGATGGTTGTTTTTATTGAGAGTGAAGACAACTAAAAGGCTCGGGGGAATGTGCTATACCTAGGGAACCCTCTCCACTTCTCATTATAGGAATATCGAATACCCGTCTTACTGGCTGCATTCGTGTCATATTTAGCTCAATGGTATCCACAGTAGTTTGATATGTTCCTGACCGTTGGCTGAATCGTAAATCACTATCAACCAACCCACGATCACCCACAGTGGATTGAAGCATCTGATGAATATAATCATAATATATTTGTAAAAATGTTTTGAGTTTTCTCATCAATAAGGAATGAAAATAAAACAGAAAACTACATATTATTTTTGTTAAGAAATGAAATTCATCATGAGATTTATCGACATCGAACGGCTCTGGTTGCTATATTGGGTCTGTAAATGCATTCCTGCATGTCTTGTTTTCTTTTTAAATATTCTATCAATCATGGGTGAGTACATCGGTTTGACAATCGTTCTGAGCGCACGTCCCAGCCTGAGAGTTTAAATTGAGCTGTGCACTAACAGTCCAGTAGCAATTGGAACAATACATAATGATCAAGTAAATGATTTCCTTGTTGTATCTTGTCAGTCTAACATATGTACAGTTGCGGTGTTATGCTTCACAGGTCGGTACATAGGCATTAATAATAAATATCACAGGTAATCCATAATAAATCAGTGTTAATAAATGTCAAAAGCACTTGGAGGATTACTGGGTAGGACTTCTACCATACCTTCGTTATTGAGGCTAGTTTTCGATAAAGCCCAATCTTTTTAATCAATTTAGAAGCGTCTTTGTGATCTAAATTCCTCTGGCATTGTGGCGAGCTATTCCACTGGATCGGTGATATTGATGACTCTGTATTCATACTGCCCATAGTCATCCAAAATGCGGTTCGATACTGAGTTTTATGTTCCAACACACTTAGAATTGTTTTTCCAACTGTCATGTTCAAACAAACAGGCCTAGCTTAAGGACAAAGCACACTTAGCGATATTTTTCCTTGTGATATGCTTGCGATATTGAATGTAAAGGAAGGGACGCTCAGCGTTGCCCTTTAGGCCCGGCGTCCACCTACTACGATATGGCACCGATATGGTCTACGATGCACCTCCCGATAAAAAATTAAAATCGCGTCGGAAAATCACCTAATATCGAGGCAGTTGACCACGTATCTGCGATTAGGCACCGAAAAAAACCCATTGAGATGCATGGTGGATTGGCATGTCTAGACAGACGTATACGATTTTGCACCTTCACAATATGTCTGCGATATTTGCTTTCTGTATCGGTGCCATATCGGTAGGTCTAAATTTCTATCGTAGTAGGTTGACGCTGGGCCTTACACGGGAGATGGTCAAAGTGAAAGTCAGTTAGCCTTAGTCTACTTAGTGTTTTACACCGTAGCAACTGCTGGGGTCATATCAAAGGCGAAGGCTACACGAACTGCTTTTGAATGCAATAGAGACTCGCCAACTCTTCAACGATACCTAAATACCGGGATCTTATAGATATATAGCTAAGTTAGATGAAGAATTATCAACAGCCTCTTGCATCCAAATTCTACTAGTTGACGTTGGTGAAAAAATCTACTGGAAGAGTGTAATCAATTAGGAAGCTACTAATCTGTTTTCCTTTTATTATACCCCTTCGGATGTTACAAAATAATTTTTTTTAAATACGGTAAATAGCAATTGAAAGAGGTCAATAAAAATAAGAACGATGTGCACAGGTTTATGATAATATAGAGACATAGTTAGTTAAAGATATTTTTCTCAGAAATTCTCACCGAGTTAGAAGAACGAGGCGGGTATTTACGACCAAAATACCAAGGAATAGTCGTAATTCATTCAGACTCATAGGGACTTTTGTGTATTTAGATGTTGACATCTCATCCACTACACTAACATGGGTAGACCAGGAAACAAGGGAAAGACCACACTAGAATCGATGAAGGGTCAGTTTACCGTTGATCAAGCACTGGTTCCTGAATTACTGCTTTAACATTCATGATACCAGCGTAATGTACACCGGAAATGGAACCTTACAGCAATGTGGCCCCCGCCGACCCATGTAAGGATCTGTAAATATATATGTTTCATTCGTCACTGCTTGATATATCAATTTCATGTTGTGCCCCTATCCCAAATGCGATGGACTCCCAAATAAGATCTACTTGCTCTTGGTATTGCATAATGTAGCAGGTGAGGACTGACGTCATGCCTATGTTATGATTTGCATTGTTTGCATTATTGCTCTAATGGAGTACACATTGGGGAGACTCACTGAGGATTTGATTTATGCCATGTATGATGATGCCCATCAGTGATTTACATAATTAAGATAAAACATCAGGCATAATGGATCAATATGGAGAAAACAGATGTGATACCAGTCCATGTGGATACTGCTCTATGGATTAATGATATATTAATCATGAAAGTTTATTAAATCCAAAGGTGGGATAGTTTCGTCTGGAGGTTTGCCTCTTTTTCAGTTTAGCCTTTCCAGGGTGTGTATGTTATTTGGCAGAGATTCTTTTTGTCTGACTGTATCGTCTCTAGCCCCACCTTGACGAGATGGCACTGTATTATCCAGACCGGTGGAGGGGGGGGGGGGGGTGAGAGGGCTTAGGAAGTACAATACGTGCCTCTGGGTTTATATTTCTCTGGAAACAGCCATGTCCACGCTCAGGTAGAAATGTTTTAATCATCTTCTCTAGAATAGAATTAAAACCACATCTTCTAGTCATACTGTGCATGTCGTTAGAATTAAAACCACATATTCTAGTCATTCTGTACATATATCTAGAATTATAGCCATTACCGAGAGGTATATTTTACCTACATGAGACTCTCAATGTATATAAGTCTAAGATGCCGATACACTATTAGAGCCTTGCTGTACTATGGCGTTCTGCACTACGTCCTTCCAGAAACCTTGGTGTATGACTGTACATGTGTACCGAAAACTCAAGTGGAAGAACTTTCCCAATGGTTGAACGAGTAGTCTAATAAGAAAAAAGAACGAAAAGAAAAAAACCTTGGTGATAAATTCTTTCTTGTTTATCAGAAATGATACTGTTCAAGCAAGTGCATATGGCAGGGCATAATGAATACAAATAGAATAAGGTGATCAAAAGATAGAGCATCGACTGGTTTATTCTAGAACCCTTTGGTATTGGCAGTACTTCCTGCTGCACCTGAATGGTGCCTAATTTTCCTCTCCCTCACCACCGAGTGAGGTTTTACGCACATCTACAATCAGAAGCTTCTACTATCACCCTTCGTTACCGAATGAAATGTTGGTGTATTTACACGACCCGAAGGGCTGGCCTTCAATCGATTAGCAGCTTAACACAGGCCTTTGGTGTAAAGTATCATTGACTATAGTGAAATGTACCTAGATAAATGTCCCTCATTACTATACCCACCACACCTTTTTCTAATGCAGTGCCATGGGGCTCTCTACATTGTGGTCGTAAATGCGATAGGGGTAGCATCGAAAAACGCCTTGTCTTACCCTCATATATCTTGTTCCTGAAATCAGTTTGAAGATTTCCTACGTTTGTGTCAGTTTCATAGTAGTTTGCAGTCATAGTTTTGAAATAGTTCACCTCATTACCCTTTTTTTGCTAAGGCAATAAAAAGGTTTGTTTCTAGTTACGCCCCCCCCCCCCACCATACACACACCTAAAACTTATTTGCCTCTGTTTCGTGATGCACAGTTAATCGTAGAAAATACACGAAGACAAAGGAAGAAAATGATGGACTCTAAATATGAAATTCTATAAATAACTTTTTCAACAAAAACATTTTCACTCTTTTTTAGAAAGATCATTAGAGCGTGCTCGCACGCACTATATATATATATATATTGTAACGGATTTCCTAATCAACGAACAACAACACATAGATTACAGTGTCAGCGTGTATCCACTTTATTTCTGTTCCTAGCTGTATACACCAACTAAGTCTCTTTCTTATAGTCTCGTTAGAATGGCTGCTCTAAGTCCTCTTCTCTGAATGTATGGTCTCTAGGGTCAGGTCTGCACCCTAGGAGCTCGCAAGCCCGAATGCCAGAAGCCCGGTTGCCTCCCGTATTTATACCTACGCGATGACGTCACGTCTGGTAACTCGGCGTCCACCGAACCGGGGTTCGGTGGACCCGGAGGCGACCCGGTGTAACCTGGCATTCGGTGGAGCTCGGTGGAACTCGGTGGCGTTCGGTGTATGGCGAGAGCTCGTCCTCTCCTCTCTTCTTGCTATGGTTCATAGCGCCCACCGCGTGCCGCCCGAGCCTGCCCCCCACCTCTCCTCCGACCGCTACACTATATATATATATATATATATATATATATATATATATATATATCGCCTAGAGGTTAGAGTGCCCACATAAAGCCTTCGGACAGCATACTGTATAAGAACTATCCCTTCACCGTCACTATCCATAGACTGAATAAAACCGAAAACTTTTCAGTTTTATTCTTTTACTATTGCACGCTCATTCATCAATAATGAACATACTATTTACTCCTAGTCATTTCAAGTTGCTGTTTCAGTTGCATACTCAAATACATATGTTGGTATACTATGCTCAATTCCATAGATTACTTGTTTTTTCCAAACTAGCTCGCTATGGTTGACATCTACTATATGCCGTTGACTGGACTTTGTATTGTGTTGTTATCTGCTACCTTTTTGTTTTTTTGACTGATACCTGGAAGATCGCCTTATGGTGAATGTACTTTTGTCACTATTTATCTGAATTTTTTCTCTATGAAAACAAACCTAGGAGAAATAAGTTCCTTTAATGGTCATTCAATATTAGTTATTTATAATCAGTCATAATAATCTCATTTTATCATCAGAGACCACAGTCAGAAAACGTTGTGCATTCTAAAACCATGTGCATTCTATAACCGGCGTAAGTATATACCAAATCATCTCCATGCTTGAGTGTTATGGCGTATTAGTGTGATCTGTAAATACAATTGTATTGCAATAAGCTTTTTATTAAAATAGACTTGTTAATAATTATCATGGTGGATAATAGATACATTAACGACTGGTCCTCGTAGTTGATGATGTAATGTCCTCGGTGTCGCTCGGATATTACTATATAATTGTCAACTACTCGGAGATTACGATCACTCATACACAAAACTAGTCATTACTCTGCATTTGCCCATATCACATCATAACAACTAGATGAATCCATCGCTAACACCTTTGTTGTTTCGGAATTGTAAATCTTTCTATTAAGGTGTTGAATTAGTAATTGCTAATGATTCGGTGTAGCAGCAATCAACACCCATCAGTCATGTTGCATTATCAAGAAGATTCATTGATTCAATGCAGGAAGGCCAAAGATTCTTACCAAATATTCTGTTCGAGGAACTGACCATCACATTACACTTGAATTTGTCGGATGTCCTATATTGACCTTAATCTATACAAAAAAAGGTAGTGTGTGCCTAAGTACAAAACTAGTATAAGCCAGCTGAGAGGGTTATGTCAAATCTAAACCTTACCCTTCAAAATGTAGCAGAGGAACTTGCAAGCTCTGAGGCAGACATCACACTAAAATGGTATCATGTACAGATCCAGTGCGAGGCATCATTAATCAATTGCACCGACTTTATTCTAAATTGAGCTACAGCATATCTGCATATGGATTATATTCATATGAAAAGAAGCTATCATTTCATAAGCGTTAGTTCATTCAGTTACCGGATATAGATTCTTTTTTAAATAGCTCCATGAAACTTGTCTAGGTAGGATCAGGATAACACGCGTTGTGACAACAAGGAAATCCATTCTAATTAGTTATTTACGTCGTAAGAGGAGACTCTTTTTATACAATAATAACTTTTGACTGAAGCCGACAGTTTTTCTATCATTATCATCTTCTTCCTTTGACCTTTGCCAAACTGCGCCTAACTCACTGAAGCGCGCACTAATCAGGCCAAGCTAAAAATGCCCCTAATTATATCATTTCTTCCTGACATTAAAGACAAAACCATGACAGAGCCAGCCTTTTATTATGTCGGCCATCGGGACGACTAGTAATTAAGTCATGAGTTGCTGACTTTCCAAGAGAGCATCTGCAATATTATTCCCAGGGATGTTATGTCTGAGGCCGATGCACCTGTCAGAGGTATTGGTTTATTGCGCATCGATGGCGACAGAGATTATATCCAGATAATCTATTATGTCTGAATGCGATAGTGACCCAAAGCATGTGGCTTTACCTTCTGCAAAAGACATCCACTCAAAGCTACGTTGACGTTCCTGAATATCAGCTAAATATATTTCGAGCACATATTTTGTGCTTGGTAATTCCGGAAAGGATCATGCATAGGAATTGCTGGAATTGAAACTGTAAGTTTTAGTATTCACGGTTTATGCTTTGCTTTTGTGAAAGAGAAAGAGAAAATATTATATATCAAAACATATGTTAGCTATTTATGCTCAATTGTGCATTTTTAGGGAGACTATATCATGACAATGTCATATCTTGGCACATATTATTTTGAAGCAATATGTTTCTCCCGCAAGCATTGCCTATAAGAGCATTCACTCGTGCTGTCTATAAAAACTTAAATTTCCCCATCAGATACATGATGCATACCGTATCTTATTGAATGTAAATTAAATGTCACTTGATCAATCTCGGAATGAGCAAAACCGTTCATTCCGGAGTATCATAAACAGACCAGTCACATTATTTCTCAATCTAATTCATTGTGTCATTGGTTTCTTCCCTTCTGCGTGATCATTTCAACAGAGCACACAATGACGAGAAAGAGAAGTGATCTGAATTATTTAAATAGTGAAGTCTTATACTCCTAACGGAGCATGACGGATACGAGGATAAGTAGATTTCAGAGAGTAGAGCAGACTAGTGTTGGCCTGTACTATGGTATAAGACATAAATCACCACATTGATTTTCTGGTCCCTCCAGACCATTCCATCGTAGATGGGCCGTGGGGAGCGGGGCGCCCTCCCCAGGGGGGATGAACCCCTCCCCGTTAATGGCTGTCTAGGGTGCGTTTGTTTTACAGGGAGTAGACTGAAGCTGGGAGAGGTGGGTAGATGGCTCCAGGGTATTTTTACTAGATTGATTCTTCGTGCCGTAGTATTTCCCATCTGAGATTAATAAATATGTAAAACATCGAACTCAGACTTGGGTATATTATTTTACCTTCTCCAAGTGTCGGAACAGTGATCCAGAGCTACTGATAAATGTGAATTAAGAGGCACCAATAGAACATAGACTTAACATTAAATATGCATATTGAGGTCAAAATCCATGATGTAGAACATGCATAAATTAGAGTGTGAGTTTTCTTCTTTATTTATATCCTCCGCATATGAATATCCTTTATAAGGACACCATTGTTATTATTTGGTCTTCAAGTACTATTCGTTGTGTTCTTTTCAAACAGCCTATCAATACCCGTAGTGACAAAAAGACTCGGTTAATTTGCATAACACGGACAGCAACATACCTCGTCCAACAGGAAGCTCAATATTTACAACCTTAAGTCTATATTCTGTTTCACCTATTATCAAAAATAACTATCTTAACGACCATTCTTTGTCTTAAGTCAGCTCTTCCTTCGCTTTAGCCGATGGCTTTTTGTTCGCTCTCGAATGTTGTACCTCTATTTATCTATTGTAAACCTCATCCATATCAGACCGAATTTCCTTTGAAAAGGATAATCAGCTCAGCTTTAAATCATAAGTGCCTACCGCCTGATATCCTATATTCAGAATGAATTGGCCAGGTTTTCTGGAAGAATGGTTTCAAAGGCTGTCGTGGTAAAACTGATAGACTTCGGAAAGATAGCGGTTTGCGGTTACCTATGAAACCATTCATAGGAAACTGTGCAGTTGAAACATATAGACACCACTTGACCTCTGTGCAGAGATTTAGCCGACAATACGAGGTTTCTGCTACGGCGTAACGCGTGGGTCTACACAGGTGTAACCACACAATGCAGACAGTGTAGAGATCGGTTTCTGTGTTGTCTAGACTCTTTGACAAATAAAAGCAGAGCTTACCGTACAATAGATTATGGCGTTGGATGGCGCTGACGTCAGTTGTGTCGGCTGGGTCAATGAGTTCTGTGTTATTGATGCTGTGCACCCCCGCCCACCACCCTTCTCCCACACCTGGAGGCGGTGATCAGGTATTGATCGCCTCCTGTAGTCACGTTGGAGAGCAGGAGAACCTCTGAGCCGCCGAGTGCGTAAATCCTGGCCTCATACCTCTCTGTACAGGTAACTAAAGACGTGCCGTAAATATCACTCACCTGCTTTGGGTAAATCGAAATGCTACTAATGAATCCAGAGCATCTGCGAGGGTTATTTATTTGTAACCCTGCCTTGGTCTTACTTCTTTGTGAGTGTGATGGGATGTACTGTATGAATGTCTGTATGCGTCTTGATTATGAAACACTGCCGCAGTATTACCACGGGAGGGTGGGGGTCATTCAGGATTGGGTGTGAGAAGCGTGTCTCTGATGTGGTATATTTATGGAGTTGGCTTCAATATGATCATGGCTTTTGCTTTCATGTACAAAACCTTTGAAAATCATTCTACTGTGAAACATACTTTTTTGGACACCGTATCAATCAATCCTATGCTCATTGGAGGTATAATGTAGTCTATATGTATTATATACATCATGATAATTATTGTTAGTGTTTCATGCGCATCAGCGTGTTTAATTTCTTGTCTTATAGCCTGTCAGAAAACCCTGATAACAGTAATGCAAAGGTATACAACGCGATCCAACCTTACGAGACATAGGTTTAATATTTGTAAGTTTTTCCGAAAGGTTTATTGTCCTAGATACCTGCTTCTAATTACTCATCATCATGCACTTAAAAAAGTTTTGGAGGGTATAAAAGTGAAAGGTCGGATGACATCCCTTGGGTGTATATTGTGTGGGAACCTGTAATTTAAGGTCATCATCTTTTTATCTATGTCAGGGAAAGCACATGAATGAATGACCTTTCGCGAATAAGCTATTTAGCATGGCAGTTAGGATCTCATCTAATAGTACATTAAACCAGACGATGGTCAAACATTTATAATCTAAAGTTACCCAACCGAAGAAACCTGTATACCCTCTTATTGAAACATACACATATTACTTGGTCGTTCATATGAGATCTAGTGATACCAATCTCGAGAATGGCTTGTTGTAATGCCTTCTTCAGCAATAGAGAATAAGATGGTAGATTCCATGTGCTTGCCCTATAACATGTCAATTGGGGCATGTCTTTAGTGAAACATTGTGTAAGGATATAAGACTTCAGGCCCTTACATATTTTCATTGCTTATAACAAAGGTCACCAAATTGTGCTCATGGCGATGATTTGTAAATAACGCCCATTTCGCTAAACTACTATATGGATTATACTATCAATTCATATACTACTTACGCAGTATCATTTATTTGATATTGGCTTAGTAGCACTGATGGTTTGATAGTCGCACTGGGTGTCTTACGAGAAATGAGGGGGGCCTGATCAATAACTGAAGATAGTAAAAATGATCTTAAGACCGTTGGGATTGTTTGATTAAAGTCCCTATCGTACAGCCATTATCAAATGCAAGGCCTCAGGCAGCGTTTAATAAATGGTGACCTGTATCGTCAATATGAACAATAAGGACATCATAGAATGACCGCTTTTATCTTCCAGGAGGTCTGTTGTCGTCTTAAATGACAAATTTATTTTTGTTAAATCTCTCTTTTCATTCTCTACGACTGCAGTAACCTTTTCTGGTAGGAATTGTATAACATTATTGATCATGTGACGACTATCATTTATCGTATTTTTCTTTTTTGTATTAGTCACAACGGTTCTCACCAAAGTGAGATCTTGCTGAATAGGGTTAGAGCATATCCCTTGCGAATAAAACTAATACAGGAAAGTAACTACAGTTTATTGACATCATCAGCACAAGAATGAAAACCGTTTTAGAACGTCTGAATTATTTGCCCTAAAGTATAGGACTAAATCAACATAGCTGCAGGCTGTATCCTACAGGCCAGATCCGTCAACCGACGTTTCCATAGGTATTTTAACAGTATATAAATAATAGGAAGAACTGGGACTAGAGCGTGGAGGTAAAATGCGCAATTAATCATAGCACGTGTGTCTGGCACTGTGCCAGAGTCAATGAGGCATGTTTCTTGGAGGTTTCTTCTGCGTTGTTGGCAGAATGAGTTATATTGATTCCTGGTAACAGTCAGAGGCATGCAACAGCTTAACGCAGTCACAAGGTCAGTGTTGCACCTTGGCTAGACAGAAAGGACTTTCGGTATTCCAAAAGGTATTATTATAATTCAGAACTATTTTGAATGCATATAAATTATAGATATAAAACATAGCAATGTATGGTATACAGCGTTTAACCCCATAGGATCATCAGAACAACCTTTTAAAGGCATATCCTACAATTCACAGTGGCGCCACCTGGTCATTTTTAAATAATGTCAATTATTAGTAAAAAAAAATTGGTTTCATGGGATCCATTCTGGTTCTACATGAGTAAATTTAACATTTTGTCCAGTTTTTCCAATCCCAATAGGTAAAATTTGCATTTGCTTGATTTACATAGGAAATCTACTGAAAAATACGGTTTTCTTCAATTCTTTCAAAAACAAGCACAGTGACCTATGATTTTTAAAACATAGATAAGTAGTACTGAATATATATATTATATTCTGTGAAAATTTGAGAGAACTGACACTGACATGGGTTTTAATTTTCTAACCAAATTGTCCGATATGCCTTTAATATGTACATACAATGTTCTAAAGAAGCCTACAACAACCTGAAATCCCCTGTACCGACTGCGAAATTGATTAGTCAATTAAACCCAATCAATTAAACCCAATCCAGTTGCTGAAGAATACACTAAATATCACCGAAATACGTACTGGACTGGACTGACTCTGGACCAGACAGCCTCCTTCTTTGTTCAACAATGGTGAAACAAAATGTATAACAATGACAATGTATGACGGAAATATCAGTATAAATATAGGGATTGTCGTGGAAGCTTGTTCACAGTTTTAAATTTGCGTATTTGATACATTTGTTACGCGATTCACAGCCATACCTGGAACATAGGCCTAAAGGTGAAACCCTTAGTGGAGGTTGGTCTTTAAATGTGGCTTCCTCTAGTCCTACCTAGCTAACTGAATAAATACAAGATCTGTTTATAGATATCTCTGGCACCGCATCAACCTTGGCACCCATTCCTACATTGACATGGGAAATCCACAGGCAGCTAATTATCTATCCTGGCCGGATGACAAATCACGTGCAGAGCTCCTCTGTATTTAGTTTTCTGTCGAAGGTATTTTGTATTTCTGCATCCTAGCCCTACAGCCTAGTATCCCTTTAACCGTCGATCATATATTATTATGAAAGAGTGCGGAATCTGTCGATGTCAGTTGCAGTGGCTCTCACATAAGTCTTCTATAGACTACATGGCTTCTATACCCGGTGTTGATGAACTATTTTAATGGGATCCATAGAGTGGTGATTGAATGTATTTCACTGAACCTTAAATCGTCTTACAGATTGTAGTCTATAATATTCAAGCCTACCAAATATATTATAAATACGTTTTTCTTTGAATCCCGATGAGCTAGGTCAAATATGGGACATAACACAGTGACATTTTAACTATGGGTTATCGATTGGGATTATCATTATGTCGCAAAGTGCGGTGCATTAATCAAGGAATAACTATTTCAGTGGGTTGATATTCCTTATATTAAGCATCTGTAATCACTTGTAAGCTGCTGTCTGGGGCAAATGGTTTACCTCTTTGATATTTTCATTGTAAAGGAGCTCAGCTCTCTTTATTAGCCCAATCAAACGTATGTGTTTTTCCTTGTTTGATTTTGACATAAATAGTTTTTCTTCCTTGCGTCCTGTTTACAAAATAGATTGTTGTCAGGTTTCAGTAGTTCAACGTGATCAGATTACATTCTGTATGTTGTTGTTAGGAGCCCGTATTTTGTCGATGCAATTTGATTTCTCCGTACTAGAATATCATCTCATCCATCGTACTTATGAGTATTGCCCATTATCTGTCTCAGATAGCTTGAATTGAACTTTTCATCTTCAGCCGCAGATAAATACCCAATATTACCATGATTTCGATCTGAGTGGCCGTATTCACCGCGTAGTTGACGCGGAGTATTACGTAGTGTTAGATATATGATCAAACAAGAATATGTTCCATGCATTATTTCATAAGATTATATGTTCGGGGAAACAGTGTCAAAAATCTCTCGGACGTGATGATATTAATACATGATGTGATAGAACAGTAGCTTCAACTTTCTTGATCAAAAAGCAGAAATATGTACGAAATTCTGCAATGTTGTTGTTTCTATTCGAAAATACATACATGATCTATTCAATGACATATAAGAGTACCTGAAATGCCAATGACCTGGTTTTTTTTCTGAAAAGACTACAAAAAATGCTTCTGATGTCACTCAGAATACAGCAAAGTACAATGTCTTCTGACAGTTTGTGCCTTAGACTATCTCGACATATTTCCTCTATGCCTAGAAATTAAAGAACTTTAAATATTCAACCAAAAAACAAATTTTTGGTGGATAGCATAAATCTCCCGTATGTGAAAAAGTAATAGTTCAACACAAAACATATTGACAATATCGGAAGCAAAACTTTGTGACATGTCAATGAATAGGAAACTGGTAAGGTAGCATGATAAACTTCCCATTGTAGGCTATTGATTAATACATATTTAAATTCTGACACTTTCACACAATGTTTAGCCTGAGAAAGTAAATATCATGAAATAATTTTGAAAAATGCTTCAAACAGTGACAATGCCGACAATGCCGTACCTGAGTCTGCCGGTCCTGCACCTCAAGTACAGGTACGGTACCTACTGATCCTGCACCTCAAGAACCTACTGATCCTCCACCTCAAGTAGGCCTACCTGCTAATCCTGTGCCTCAAGTAACTGCTGATCCTGTAACAGATTGACAGTCTTCACGCATTAAGGTCCACCTTTCATTTGGTACTGAAATGTCTTTTTCTTCTCAGTAGGTCCTTCTCATAAATGACAGCCAAATTTTCATAAATATTGAAATGATAGCCTATCAACCCCCAAAAAGTATGATTTTTACCAAAAGTACATTTTCTGGTGGAATGGCCCTTAAAATCGTCATACAACTATCACATTGTAACAAAAGTAGACTAAGGCCCGGCGTTCCCCAACTATCGGCCTAATAGAAATTTAGACCCACCGATGCTCAATGGATAAGGCCCGGCGTCCACCTACTACGATATGGCACCGATATGCCCTACGATGCACCTCCCGATAAAAAATCAAAATCGCGTCGGAAGGTTACCTAATATCGGGGCAGTTGACCACGTTTCTGCGATTAGACACCGATAAAAGCCCCATACAATGCATGGTGAATTGGCATGTCTAGACATATGTCTACGATTTTGCACCTTCCCGATATGGCACCGATTTTGACATTTTGTATCGGTGCCATATCGGGAGGTCTACGATTCTATCGAAGTAGGTGGACGCCGGGCCTAAATGTCTAGAGAACCAACTTGGCCACGCATCATAATGGGATGTCCGGTAAAAGAAGAAGTTGATCACGGTCCCGATCGATGCACCGCACGATGTAACCTCTACATTAATGCAGATCTTGAGGTAGCATTTTTACTTTTGAATCGTATAATTCAGGAAATATAGAGGGTTGTGGATATTTTTTGCTAGTATACACAGAACAGCATTATATATATTTTTAGAACCTAAAAGCTTGTTTCAAACTCAAATTAGGAAAGTATTGATTTGAGACACTTTTAAAAACCTGATCGAATATCACAAAATTTGCAATGCATGAATGGCTACGTGGACGCCGGCCCTAAAGTTACTAGTATCTGGCACAACCTAGTTCTTGTTTTGGAAAACATGTTTTTGGGTTAACTTCTCATAGATCCGGTTGCTAAATCAAACTCAAATGACGATGTTGCATGTTCCGCACAATGAACGAGGCAAGCCATGCAATTTAAAGTTCCTCCTCAGGTACGGTGCTTACCTGGCCGTGATTGAATTGTGTTGTGCCCACCGGGTTGCTTACTTGGCTTGGAGACAGAAATTGATTATACAATAGAGGTTTGGTTTAGAGGATTGTAGGCCGGGTGTGTTATATTCTTACTAAGTAGGCCTGATGATGGAAATAGCACAATATCAATGCCTTAGCACTGACATATCTTTGGACGAATGTACGTACCCGTCTGAAAATATTGGAATAAAAAACCACGATCTTGAACTTTATTGATCATAGCGAAAAACGTTAGTCCTCCTCGGTGGCTGAAACGTGTCCGTCTTTATTTACCTACAGGCTACACTAAACTTTCAAAATCCACGACGGATGTTTGTCAACGTGATGTAGGTCGACTAAAGAAGTCATACATGGCCGTTTTGTGCTGAGGCCATGCTTAACTTTGAAAAAAATGATTAATTACCCGGTAAGTTAGTTACACTTCAACTTACAGGAGAAATAGCGATTCATACAAGGGTTCTATGGAAAGGTATTGAGCTGCTCTATACATGGAATAGCTAACTAAAATATGTGATTTGCGACATAAGTTCCACTATGATAAATTGGGGCACATATACTTCATTCTTTAGACGAAAAAGAAATGACATTTGGTAATTTTTCCATTTTGTACATGATGATGAAGTGAGATGTGATTTTCAGACGGCGCCCCATAAAGAAAGGTGAGGCCACTTTATGCTTGAAATACAAGACTAATTTGAGTGTCCATAAATACAATACAACGCAATTCTGCTTTGATCCTTTCCGTATTTTAAAGCCTAATTGAGAAACAACAACAAATTAATAAGATGCACGCGTTGAGTTGCCGGAGTGAAGCTGTGGTAGGTATTTCTTTATCGACGTATCGTTGCTATGGTTAGTATCTATAGTTTCATGACGTGTTGTTGCGTCGTTAAAAATATTTGTGACGTCAGAGTTTCGGCAGCTTTGGCGGAATAGAGATTAACGTAGAGTCATTTTCCTTTGATAACAAAAGGAATTACCATTGAATCGTGTCGTTAAGATAGTAAAACCATGGAAAACAAGCACCCAATTCTGACATTTGAAAAGGTGGCCCAACATCACAACAGTTGGGTAGAACAGGCCTCTTTCAGTCCGGATGAAAACATCATAGCAACATGCTGTTGTGAGTACCTTTATCTGTGGCAAATATCAGATCATATCGACAACATTACGATGTTTAATTACATATCTGGGGATGATCTAGGGGTCAGTAGTATAGTAGCTAGTATAAACCAAGAAGACCGATCGGGAATGCAAGCTGTTGACATTAGACTGAACCTTGCAAGGAGGTTTCGCCACCCTGATTCAATATGGAAGGCACAATTTGATTCCGGTGGTAACTTGGTATTTACTGTCTGCAGCGATGGAAATATATATGTTTGGAAAATAGCTGAAGGTAAAGAAACACCATATAAAGTAATCAGCATTTCCTCCCAAACTGGCCCATTTGGAATGGCACTTTCCATGACGTCTGACATCATTTTTACCTGTGACAGAGGTGGGATGCTCAAAGCACATGACTCAGCAAACGGCACCACCCTCGCCACCGCGCAGGCGCATACTGATGTATGTGACGACATGGTTGTTTCCCCAAAAGGCCAACAGGTGGCCACCTGTTCTAAAGACAGGACAGTATGCCTATGGAATTGGGAATTCAACTACCCAAATAGTACTAAACTTGCCTGTACAAGTGACACCGATTATAGGAGGAATGGAAGTACTGCAGCTGGCTTGTCTGTGGTTGATGTGATTGATGACATTGGAAATAAGTATAAGCTGACAGTCCACAGACGCCTGATTGGACACGACCACTGGGTATTCAGCGTCTGCTACTCTCCTGACGGCTGCTTAGTGGCATCTGTCTCTACTGACTGCTCCATTGGGGTGTGGTGCACCTCATCTGGCCATCTCCTGCGTCGCCTTTTAGGACATTCCAACATTGTTTCCTCAGCAGTATTTCTGCCAATATCAAATTTTTCCAATCAGCAGAAAACGACTACTAGATCCGAAGGGAAAGACACAGAACAGGAGGCCCTGGGAAGTCATCTGCTAGTGTCATGCTCCAGCGATTTCAGTGTTCGAGTCTGGGATTTACTCAGGGCTGAGGTCATAGAGACTCATGGTGCACTGAGAGGTGGTAGCCGGTACCAGGTGTTTACATTTACAGAGACCGAAGACACCCCTGTCAAAGATGTTGTCAATACAGGAACGGACTGCAATGTGAATCAAAACCTCGATGAGATTGCACTGATCAATCATCATAGTACAGAGGGCGTCGATGAGGTCACAGTGACTGCAGCGGGTTATAATGATCCCATTCCGTCTGGTCAAGATCAACTTTTTTGTTGCTCATACGTCTCTAGACGTAGTCTGTTAGCTGTGACGTCATTTCATGGCAATGTTTACATCGCCAAAGTAAGGAATTAAAGTTAGATTTTTTTAGAAAATATTACATTCAATATTTTTTTTATTTCTTACTAGCAAATAATCTAATTGCAAATAAGCAATTTGTGATTCTACCGGGATGATCTACCGGACAGGCTATCTTGAAATTGATTAGTGATATTCTTCAGAATATAGATGATGAAAGGTGGTATCGCCTCTGTATATCGACTGTATGCTTTCCATAGTGTGAATAATAAATTGTTAATCGATGAATAAAATTCTGTTGGTATAAAGGTAACCTAGATTGTGGGGTAGGTATTAGGCTTCCTGTTATTTTAGACTAGTATTTATGAACGATATAATAGGAATAATTATGCATGCCAGGACCAGTATGTCACTTTTTCACCAAACCAATTCTCATCTATTTTTTTTTTAAATTATTTATTCATTTCAACTGTAAAGACATTCATCAGGTTTATATTGGTGAATGTATTATTTGTTGTATCTATCCTAATTGCTCAATGAAAGAACTGTAATTTCACTACAGAAATTAATAAAAAAAAATATTTAAGAAAATAAGTTTGCGGATGATTTAGTTTATATCCCCAAGGGAATTAACTAAGAAGAAATAATTCGAATACTGCACGTAGATTCAGAGAACAGAGAAATAAGTTGGCTGTAAATTACAAGAAAGAAAATATCATGTGGTTTACAAATAAGAGATTAGTCAGTAAACGGCTGAAACCTTCCTCTCTCAGATGACCGGGACCTCCTGCATCCCCGGTGGGGGTGTGGGGGGCTTCGGTTGCTTACTAACGGCATTTTTTTTTTTTTATCTAAATGTGGTTTACAAATAAGAGATTAATCAGCATTGGTAATTTTAGCTGTTCAGGCCAGTAATTCACCGAAACTGAAGGAGCTTCTGAGGGCTTTGACCCCTACCCACCACCACCACCCAGGGCACTGTTCCCTATCAATTTTCCAGACTTTTGTGCAATTTCAACTCCCCGTGCTTGGTCCCGAGATGAGGTAGTCTACTGCTTTATCAAGGGCCAGTCCTTGTCACCCCATGTCTATGTTTTGTAGGAGACTTGTAAGGCAAATTTCAAGAGGTAAATGTGTTTGTTTGGAATTTCAGCCTAAACTCGTACCTTTAGATTTTATGACGGCTACAGTGGCATAAAAACAGCGATGATAGCTTTAAAACCTTGATATATAATACCTATATCAGGCATGGGATTTTCCCAGATTTCAGGTGTTTTTTACACCCCATGGGTCATTCTTGAGATAAGTGTGAATTCGAGTAGGTAGATCCTTTGGGGGGTTAGGTTTAAAAAGGAAACCTGAAGGTTGGTGAATCCCAAACACCAAGCAGATATTTTTTGCGATTTCCCAGTTCCATGCTTGCTATATAAATGCATGAGAATTTTCTGCTGAAAGATGGAATTAGAACTGCTCTTTTTTTACTTGACAGGGGAACAATGAACAAAGCATGGCAAAGACAATTATACTTATAAAAGCTTATTTTAACCCTTTCCTTACCAATGATGCCTCAAGGCACTCCCATGGCTAGAGCAAATGATGCCTCAGGGCACTCCCGTAGCTAGTGCAAATGATGCCTAAAATATCATATCAGCTGATTCAGCATGGATCTGAATAATTGTTTCAGAGATTATGTAAAACTCCTTCATAGTGATATTAAATATATAATGGTATAGTTATCAACATGGCAACACTGACAGACAACTTTAAATAAGGAGAAAAAGAATCGATTTTCTCAACAATTGCTACATAGGCCTGTCCTAAAGAGGTGGTCTGGTGTCAGGCATGCTGCACTTAAAGACGTGCACCTGCTACCAGATGTGGTAAAGAAAGGGTTAAAGTGTGGCTTGGATGGCAATGGGGATGGTTGGAGGCTGTATCCTTAAAATGTCTCCTCTTTATGATGCCATTATGTGGTAACAAGAAACGTGGCAAATGACCTGGAAAAATCATGGAAAATGCAAGGAATTTCACATTAGGAATTCGGTGAGAACCCTTAATTTGATAATTATTTAGCTCTCAGCTAAGGCTAGAAATTCCCCGGGATAGCGGAAAATGCAGAACCCCTGGGATCCACAGGGGCTCTGCTCCGAACACCAAATGGGCTTGTCAGATTGGCGACAATCGGAGAAATTGTTTTCAATGGACAGACTTAACCAACCCGATTGGAGTCAATGGCTGTAAAGCATTCCTGATATGTAAACTTTGTCAATTAAAGTGGTGATATTATTTTATCATGATATTATTGCTAATGGAGAAAACTTTCTTTTCCTAAGGATGGCCTTATTATTTCAACAGTGAGCCTTTAAACCTTTTTTTAATGAAATGTCTGTATATGACCCTTGTTATTGACAAAGCAATATAGGCTCATTAACACATCTGACATTAAGAATCACTACCAAGCTTTGAGTATACTATCCCAATTAATTCGTTATATGGACTGAATCTGTATGGAATTATGTGTTGTAAAATTGAAACTTTTCTTTAATATTGTGGCAAACACCCACAACCTTATATGTGGTGCTATCTGATAGCGTTAACATCTATTTTGAGGGTCTACTAATCATCTCTACTTAATAACCAGCTTACTACCGATTTCCTTCTTTTCATTCACTTATTCAGTGCACCTATCAATATTAGAGATGGTGGTGGTAGAATTCTTGATTACGCTGTTATGCGTTTACTCTAATCTATAATGCTGCTTTGCACAATCTATACAATATCATTTACAATTGGGAACTTTAATTCAAGAAGGTGTTATCATTTCGCGCGGTTGTTACAATATCAATGACCATCATTAATACGCACATATATATTTGTTTCTTTTTGTAGCAACGTGACCTTATTTAATTTTAATATAATCTATAAAAGATAAGTTAGTTACAAAATAAACGCCCTCGTCTCAAAGCCTAGTTTGACAAAAACAGAATATCATCCCAGATGAAAATTCCCCCTGAAGGTTCTATTATGCTGACCTACATTATTCCATGACACTCGCCCGTCATAACAGCGATTTCATGCCGCCTAGCTGCACAATGTACATATATCAATCACCCCCAATCAATGTTCATCAGAAGTGGATTATAGGGCATGAGAACAGCTCTATAGATAGGTCTATAGATGTATCCCCTGTAGCAGCCAATCACACTCCAGACGAAGGAGCAAGCTATAAGACAGGTACTAAACAGGCACCGCCTTGAAAAAGGACGACTTGTATTGATGTTTCCTGCTGTTGATCTTATGGGGATGCTATTTAGGTAGTGTCTAGGTGGTTTAAGCCGTGATCAGTCTGCAAACACTAGTTCAAAGAGGATCTAAATAATAAATGTACAAGGTGTATGGCAGAGGCAGGCAGTGATACACCTGAGCGGGGTAATCGATTACGTTAGGATTATTGGAGCAGACCTGTGCTTCATTCTGCTCTAATTGCAGTGTATCTAGCTCTGATTATAACAACCTCACAACACTCCACCCACGTAGCTCTGAAGGGGCACATTCAGTGGTTAAAAGTGGGAAGGGCTAGATTTACTTATAGCTCTTAAGGTGAAATGTCTGGGGACGTAGTTAAGTAGTCTTGGCTACCGACTCTTTCATATATCCCAGGAGTGGGAAGGCTGATTTATTACCCACCTGATACGGAGTCTCCATACTAAGCCTATGGAGATTACAGATCGCTACTGAGGAGGATAGGGAGCTCCGTACCCTCCTAGGAGGATGCAGATTTTTTAGATGAAAGTAGTCCCAAACATAACTTCTTAATTACGTTGAAAAGTTTTCTAACGATCATATTTATTGCTTAAATCTAAAAATAAGTGAGTAATAGATACAACATTACCATAATTTCTATCTGTGTGGCCGTTTTCTCCTTGTAGTTGACGCTACGCAATACTCGTCAACTACGCGGAGACTACGGCCACTCAGATCGAAATCATGGTAATATTGTGTATATATCCACCATGCCTCTTTTGTTGTCCTTTGAAGATATTATGTTTTCTTCCATATCTGTGATCGCCATATCCACCAACACTCAGGAACGTAACCCCTCCAAAGTATTCCCTCGTGGAAAACCCATGAACATTACACCTCCGATGACTATAATAGATAAAGTCACATTTCAGTCAATATTCCTGCCGCTATGATGTGTAAAGCGGGTGTTCGACTTTAAGGACGATCGAAGTCGATCTTTCCGAAAGTGGAAAACTGGATGGGTTGTAAAAATCTTGAAACATCGTATGAGCATATGAGGCGATGGAAGAGCGCACGTACTCAAAGAGACTCCTTCCATATCTCCTGACAATGGGCACACCCCTCTAAATGTGAGGCGTATACATAAATGTACATGTGTAAAGTAGTAAGAATGGAATTCCGGTATGCGGTTCCACTGATTCCTTTTGTGATTATCTGTCTTACTTTCACCTACCTCTCAGATCACCACACCGTGATATAAGTGGGTGTCTTTTGCAAAGGAAAGTTGTACAACCATCAAGTTAAGATTAGATTACTGATTCAGCATTTTTGCATATCCACATCCAGTGCTTGATTTGGGAATCCTTAGTTTCTAGTTTTACTGATAGATGGACACACTGCTCCATGCTTGAGGAGGAAGAGCAGCACGTTCCGATACATCACATGACATACACCAGACAGCCTTATCCAATTAGTCTCAATTACTATTCATTGTCCTAGTTGCGCACCAGAGGAGTCATGAGCAATCAGTAAAAGGTCGCCATATATACAAAGTGGAGCATTGAGATCCCTTCTCTAATTTCCTCTTTATTTCTAAGGGATTGGCACAGCTATGGCTAACGCCAATTCAATGATGAATTAATCAACATGAAACGTGTAAGAATATGATGAAAAATCAAATATGATTTAGGATGGCTGTTAAGTGTACATGTGATTTACATTGTATATAGATGTAACTGTCTGTCTAAGGTCAAAAGATTATTTTCATCCTTTTTTGTCAATAACTTTATCTAGAATTCATAAGATATGAGTATCTCCTTTTCGGATAAAGTAACTTGAGGTCAAGAAACTTGATATATGAAGGACATGAGCGGTAAATCATTGTAAAGATCTCTAAAAGATATCTTCTGGATAATATATCGTCGTATTGAGGTATAGGCCTTTAGGTTCCAAAGTGCAAGTTCCTTCAGGTTACAGAAACCTTGCCTAAATGATGATTCTCATCATCGCACCCCCCCCCCCCCCCCCCACCACCACCACCACCACCATCTTAAGTAGTCGTATTTTTATCAGGTGGGAGACATCATTCTTTCGGTCACATGGAAAGACATTGATTTGATCAAGGAAACTAAGGCATTAGATAGGATGGTAAGGTGATAGGTAGGTAAATCTGTTGATGGGTGGTAGTTGTTGTGAGGGTCACCTGGTTTTTTTTGGGGTTTTTTTTAGGTTTTTTATTTACCCTGGAGTGGTCACCTAGGACTGTGATCAGTCCTATCTTCCGGTGGCTCCAGCCAATAATTTACCTTCCACAGGATGCCTACTGAGTAAGCTTACAATTTGGCGGTCTTATGGGATTTCTGCAGTTTCCTATGTTCTATGTACATGATAATACAAATAACTTAGGAAGCTAAAGATAGTTACAACAATATGACAGTATAGCCTATCTTAGTAGGACCTTTTAGGCACCATCTGGCCTACTGATATGGTTATCACAAAGTCATTCAATACAGGCAGTACATGAATTAGTATACAATAATGTTTGGGTTGGGTTCCTTAGTTAGGACAGAAGACCCATAATTGGGATTCAATAGTGCTGTATTTTGTCTCTATCGATTCTTTTTAGGGCGGAGGTGAAATCATCCTCTGTATCAGTTTGTCTAAGTGCAGGGCTTAACTTGTTCCAGGCGGTTGCTGCTTTAAAGTTTACAGATTCCTTATATTTGTTGGTACGAATTTGGTGTTTGATTTTCAGCACAGGTCCGTCGTGGATGCGAGTCTGGCGGTTTTGGTCTTGGAGGTTATGGGGGATTTTGCTGCGTTTATAAGCTAGTTTTAGGAGTTGAGTCTGTCTGCGATCCGATAAGTAATTAATTTTGAATGTTTTATGTAGGATGTTTGTCGGGATATGCTGATTGGCATTGTAGCAAATTCTTAGAGCTTTGTTTTGGCTACGCTGTAGCCGGGTTAGTAGGGTACTTTGGGTGTTGTGTGTTAATATCCCGCCGTAGTCCAGGTAGGGCAAGGTTTTTGTTTTGTAAATCGTTATTGCCTGCTGTCTGGTTAAATATTTTCGTATATAAGCAAGTAAATAGTTTTTATGCGCGACTTTTTTTAGTGTACTCCTGAGGTGGGTTGAGTAACTTAGGGTGCGGTCGAGTGTTACTCCCAGATATTTGAAGTTTGAGACTTCATCCAGGTCGGTGCCGTCAAGTGTTAGTTCCGTGTTGGGTGTGTGGTCTAGGGAGTGCCTAGAACCAAAAGTTTGGACTTTTGTTTTGCTAAGGTTAATAGTCAGTCTGTTCATGTTACACCAGTTATGTATATTTGTCAGGTCAGTTTGGAGAGATTCAACTAGATGAGCGTGGTTTTTGCCGGTGATATAGAGGACAGCGTCGTCAGCGTACATTTTAATATGGCAGTGTTTTAGTGATTTTTCTAGTGAGTTTATGAATATTAGGAAGAAAAGCGGGCCTAAGGTTGAACCTTGTGGGACTCCATATGTGACTGGTTGGGGGGTTGATATAATGTTGTTAGCGATTGTACATTGGATTCTGTTTGTTAAATAGTTAAGGGCCCAGTTTGTTAGTTGTTCATTTATACCTATATTTTCTAAACGGCGAATTAAAATTTTGTGATGGACAGTGTCGAATGCTTTAGTAAAGTCGATGTAGGCGGCTATTTTTATTTCTTTTTTATCTATTCCGTGGATTATATCGTCAGTAAAGTCAGCTATGGTTTGTGTAGTAGAATGGTGTTTTCTAAATCCCCCCTGGTTTCTGCTTAAAAGGTTATGGGTGTTGAGGTGGTTTGATATGTGTTTGTGGATGATCTTCTCGACTAATTTCCCTGGGAGAGCTAGCAGGGATATTGGTCTTAAGTTATTGACTTCATTTTTGAATCCAGGTTTTGGTATGGGGGTTACCTGTGCTTGCTTCCAGCTGTTGGGGTAAGTGGAAGTGGATAGGATTAAGTTAAACAGAAAGGTAAGTTCGGGTATTAGTATTTCGAAACTATCCTTAAAGATTCTGGCGGAAATACCATCGATTGCTGATGACTTAGTGGTATCTATGATTTTGACCATGTCTGACACTTCAAGTTCAGTGATCATTATTGGTTCCATTTTAACCTGTGTGTGATCTGGGTCGGGTTCCCAGGCGCCTTTGAATTTCGTAGCTAGATTAAAGCCAATGTCCGTGAAGTATTTATTTATGTACTCTGCCACTTCGTTGTCTGCGATATCTTGATCCGTCTCAAGATGTTTTAGTTTTATATTAGTTTTTTTGGTGCTGTTTGGAAGGAGTTTGTTAATTTTGGTCCAAAACTTGTTAGAGTCTAGATGTTGTTGTTCCTGAATATAGATCTGCTTCGCCCTTAGTATAGCTACCTTTACCTGGTTTCTTAGTCTTTTCGCTTTAGTCCAATCTTCTAGCAGATTAGTTTGTTTGGCCTGTCTCCAGGCGGTGTCCTTCTCGATTATTTGTCTTATAATGTTTTCGGTAAGCCAAGGCTCGTCCTTGTATTTAATCTGGTGCATCTTTTTCTTACAGCTTTTGTCAAGATTACTCTCTATTTTATAAAGCATGTTTTTCCACGCCTCATTAGGATCCACATGGTTAGTATAATTTTCCCAGTTTTCATCTCTTAGGCTATCCTGCATGGTTTCTTTTGTATAGTTCTTGTATGACCGGCCATAGTATTGTTTGGTATCATATTTACATTTGTCCTTTTTTTTAGTTAAACATATGCTGCTGTGGTCACTAAGGTTGAGGTCCAGGACTCTGGATGACTTGATGTATTTCATATTTGTAAATATCAGGTCTAGGGTGTTTTCAAACCTAGTGGGAGTTTGTATTTGTTGTACTAAGTTAGCTTCATTTTCCAGTCTTTTAAGTTGTTGGGTATCAGGATTATCTTTATCAGTGTAGTTGACATTAAAGTCTCCTAGTATAGTAACTTCCGCGTTATACGTGTTGTTGACAGCGGCTATTTGGTCGGTGAGTGTGTCGACAAAGGTCTCGACGTTACCATGGTTCGGGCGGTATATCACACTGATTATTTGCTTTTTTTGGTGGGGTGGCTTTATTAGGATCCAGAGTGACTCTATGTCTTTAGAGCTTGTATTCATTTGGTGTAGAGTTTCGAAATCGTAATCATCTCTTACATAGGCTCCTACGCCCCCTCCAATTTTGATGTCCCCATTTTCATTTAGCCAGCCTCTATCGTTTCTAATTAGTGTATATCTGGGAATTTGGAACATGTGTTCACTGAAATTAGCAGTAAGCCAGGTCTCTGACATTGTGAATATGTGTGCGCCGGATTTTTGCACAGTGATGTTAACAAGATCTGATTTGTTCTTAAGACTTTGGAGGTTGGAGTGTGTGATGTGGAAACCCTTTCCTAGATCTAAATTTTCAGCCATTAGTTAAGGGGCCAGTGGTGTGGTTTGGGTCCTGGTTGGATAGGTACTTGGAATGTGAGTGCTTCACGTTCCATATTTGAAACTGATCTGTGGGTAACATTCTTAGGTGTATAGTCGGGATTTTGGGTGGCTTGGTGCACCGGAGAAGGTGTCCCCTATTTATTAAGTGATAAGAAAGGTGTACTTTCAGGTGTACTCATGGACTGACTAGGTATAGGTAAGGTATAACTTGCGGTTTTGGTGTCAAGGCGTAGATATGGCTTGTTCAATGCATGGCTTCCACACGTTGTAGGCCTTACGTCTCTTATGTGTGTGTTTGGGTGGTGAAGGTGGGTGCATCGGGCTTGTTTTGTGGATATGGTGTAGCTATGAGGGTTGCTTCGGAGTTGGTGTCGTAATCTGAGGTTTGGTAGGGCATGTCTTCCACACTCTCTAGTAACTCGTCATGTGGTGGTGCTGTTGGAGAAAGGGTTGATCAGTTAAGTCTACGTGTTGTGTGATACATACATACAATGGTGTAAATATAGATAGAACATATGGTTTTTACCGAGACTTCTACTTTACTTTCTTATTGGTAGACAAGTAGTGTGTGTTTTCTTTAACCATTCAACCTGTTCTACAGTTGTCAGGAATTGATATGTGTTCGTTTCCATTGCTTACTCGTGATCTTTAGAAATTTAGTCTAAACATACAAGATAGCGTGTGATAGTAACATAAACGATGAACGATGAACAGTAAACAGTAACTCAGAACATTGAACGTTGGTCAATACATCAAAAGTATAACAAATTTAAAGCTAGCGGGGTTACTTACATATCCTCGAGGGCGCTTTCAGATCTGCATATATACAAATTTAAGTGATTTGAAAGAGCATAATACAACAAAGTACAGTTCGAGTATAAAATAAGTACTAGGAGTGTAGGAGTAGAATGGGGGGGGGGGTCGTGACTACCACTCACCCCATTAAGTCGTTTGGAGTTTTCTTGTCGGGGCGTGGTTAACCACTCCTCAACTTTTAAGACACATATTTGTGGGGCATGTTTATCCACTCCTCACTATTGTGTATCGATGGGGTTTTATTAGTTACATGTTAAATGTATGTTTTCTCTCAACGTGTAGACTATATTTCGTGCAAACTTGTTTTTTGTTTCAGGAGTCAGGTGTATCCCATCCATCGTCGTACCTGAATATCTATGGCCCATACGTCCATGTCGTACCTTGTGTACTTGCTGGTACATGTGGGGGGTTTTTATTTCCGATAATGAATTCATTTCAGCGATCGTGGTGTTTATCTGAAGGGCTGCTTGATTGAGTTCCTTTTGCTCCTCATAGAACGGTTGTCCATGAGTGTTATACATTGAAAAAGAAATTCCTATGAACTCGCACAGCACAACTATACTGGTGAACTTCTGCAGTGCTAGTTTGGCTTGAGACAGTTCGCTTATAATATGATCAGAGAACTCGTGACAATAGTCAAATTTCGGGACTATGTTACGCGTACAGAGTTTTGTGGAACAGTTGTTAGCTCCTGCCATAAAATATATGAGATCATACTTTTGACGTTTTTTCAGGTCAGGAGTTGCGTTAGTGACAATGTCACTTATAGTGGCACCCCTATAGTAGAGGACATCTACGGTGATATCACTTATATTTTGATCGTATAGCTGGGATTGGAGTTTACTTTGGAAACCGGCCCCACGGGAGTCAGCTAGAAGTAATGTTCTAAACATGACTTAGCAGAATGGCAGTGATGGATGGTCGAATCGAGGTCACGCTCAGCTACGGCTGGGCTATAGTAGTTATGTGTAGTACTCACTGGCTCTCATGGAATCGCTGAATGATATTACCCATAACGTTGTTGTAGCCTTGTTTGGGCAGCGGGTCCATTGCTTGGTTTTTGATGTCGAAGATTGTGTATCCACAGCTGTATGTGTAGTCTCGAGTGGCTTCGTAGAAGTGGGTTGCACCTAACTGTTTGATTTTATCCGCGATCGATGGGTGCTGTTCGAGCTTAAGTAGTACTACCTCTTCGAGTTGCTGTTGTTCGATTCTTTTCCAGGTTGCTTCCCTTTTTATCTTCTTGGTGATGTTTTTAACTAGATATGGGTTCTTTGTTGATTTGATCTGTGCGACTGCTGCGTGGTCCGCGTGATGTATCACCATGCGCAGCGCGAATACGTGCTCCGCGCTAGGGCCCCCTAGGTTGTTGGTAATATCATTGACCTGACATGGATATAAGTTCGACAGTGGGCTCATATGACCCTGGAAGTATACTTTGGAGCCCTGTCTCACTGTAGAGGCATTTTCTGTGGTTATGTCCATCGGAAGATCGTGGTAGCTTTCCGGTTTGTAGTGGATTCCATTTATCACTACTCCTCTGTCTCGTGTCTTGACATCTCGTGCTCCCTTGCGCTTGGCTGCTTCTCCTATGAGTTGTGCCTCACGTCTGTCGACAAGCTCTTCGTCGTTCAGGTCGGATGAGAAGGTGAGTTTTTCATAGTGTGTGTTTTGAAGATTTACTTTCTTGCCGAATATCTCCGACTTCTGTTGTCTTGCTAACAATTTGATCTTGACCGGTCTTGGCCATGCGGGTTTGTTATTGTTTACGTTTGGGTTGGGTTCACGCTGTTTTCCGATGCGGAAGGCCCCATCCGTGAGTGAAAATGGGAAACTGAGTTGCATGGTTTGGAATAGATCTTGGATCAGTAAGTGCATACGTTTGTTATCTTCTTCTTTTAAACCTCTTACTATTACACTTAGCTGTCGGGCTTGCTTACCGGTGGTTTCGATATGTTTGTGCACTTCAGACATTTCGGCTCGGACTTCGGCTACTTCTGTTGACAACAGTCCAATCTCCACTCTGCTCCCATCGCAGTCTTTGATGTGTTGTGACAGCTTGCTACTTATTGATTCGACCGCTGCTTTCTGTTCCTGTGATTCAGCCTTCAGTGCATCTAGTTTTACATTGAGAGAGGCGTTATCTTGCTTTACTTCCTCCCTTAGTTCTCCAAAGCTTCGTTTCAGGTATTCCAAACTGCTGGCGATTGAATCCAGGGAGAGTGTATCAGCTTGAGACCGTGTCTCCGATTGGGAGCGTGTCGTTGTCATGTTTGTGTTTATGCTTTGCGGCCCTGACAACAGCCTGTATTATCGTCCAGTCGTGTCGGAATGATGGGTTTTACTTCGGTATTTCCCTCTAAGTGGCTGTTCTCCAGGCAGGTAAGTTCGTATTTTTGATCACACTGGGTTCTTATACAAGCGCCACAGGTTTGAGCTGTGATGAGTACTTATAACATGTCGATTACGGGGTAAGATTCTCCGGAGCTACCAGGCACGTCCTAACCCGCCATTGACCGTATGTAATGGTTGTAGGTATGTAGGTAGATATGCAAGGTCAATAGGGGGGTTTCAAGGCTATGGGGTATATGTTGAATCAATGTTGACAATAAGGTGATGAACAGTCGAAGTATACCTAGTTACTATTTTTTTCATAATTCCTGCTAGGCCATGTCGGTCAGGGGTCACTGTGTCAGGTTGCACTGATAGATTTCATAATTTTTCACCTAGATGGACTGGACTGATAATTGTAGGATATATTTTCTTTACCCCATATCCCTGGATGAACGAAGAGTGAGGCTGGAGTGGCTGATAAAATTTTATTTAATTTTATAAGGTCTTATCAATATGAATAAGTAATAATACAGTATTACCATGAATATTAATAATAACAATGATAATAGATAATTGACATATATATGTTTGAAGTTAATTATAATGAATATGAGATAATAGGTAGATTTATTATGAGTTATTACATAACTGTGTAATAAAGTAATAATATAATAGCCAAGAAGCCATTAGAAGAAGAAAGGGAGAGGTGGGTGGGAAAAGAAGAGACTATGGGTGTGAGAGAGGCTGAATGAGAGACTGGTTAACATTGTTATAGGTTGAGTTCTTTATGTATGAGCGGTGGGCGTCAGATCTCCATCCGCCATACCGCTTAATGTCCAGCTCTGGCATCCCTGCCTGGTATGCCTGTGTGGTGGCAGCTTTACGGAGACTATGGAGCGTGAAGGACCTCGGGGGCTGGCCCGCGGCCGCAAGTAATGTCTCCCATTCCTTCGATAGAATACTGGTGGTTAGGGTATTCCCGTCCAGCAGCATCAGGAATGGGTCTCGGGGGAAGACCGTAGGGACTGCCCGTACCATCTGGCCCACCAAGTGGACCGGGCAGTACCTCGAGTCCGCTGCCGGCTGGAGTGTCATCACCTTCCTCCCTCCCATTTTCTGTAAATTTTTTCAGGCTTTTATCGTCACGGTCACGTGGGAGTCCGATGCCACCACGTCCCCACGTGAGAGGTGTCAGTCCAGATCGTAGGTAGTGCCGAGAACAGGGCGACCTCGCTCTGGCTCAACACCGCGCAATATATTATTAGGAAGGCTGCCCGTAAGGTGACGTGTAGGGGCGTGGCCCCAAGTCCGGAGAGGATCCGCTGGAATACATCCATGGGTATGGGAGGCTTGATGTTCGGGATGTATCGCTTGTTCCTTTTCATAGCCTCGAGGGCGCGCTTTACCCGGTAGTCCTCCGTGGGGGCCACGTCCCCACCTTTCAGCCGTAGGTGCGACCGTATGTGAGACAGGTGGTTGGCCACAGTTGCCGGCGAGGGGGCGTGGTCCACAACGTAGGTAAGTCGTCACAAAACTCACAGTCAAAGCCTCGGGGTCCGTGCCCATCCTCCTTCGGAAGGCGATGTAGGTGGTGACGGCAGACCGCTGGTTGCCGACCGTGCCGGGGGCACGAGCCTCAGATTGGCGGACAGATGCCCTCGCCTGGAGTGAGAGTAGCGCCGGATCTGCAGAAGAGACGGAGAACGGACACATAAGAGGCATGCGAGCAAGGTATTATGGAATCAGTCCATGCATGGACATGAGGTATGCAGCCTTATTATAGTCGTTAGTGGATAAATGTGCCCTGCTGAGAGCGTCTGCTGCCGTGTTCTGCACCCAGGGGACGTGGGTGAAGACGAGGTCTTCCTTCATCCGTGCCTGGATCATCCAGGCCTGCTGTGCACACTCCGCGAGGATGCTGTTCCGGGCACGACTGCACAGTGCCCAGGTTATCACAGTAGACCTCGACCCTCTTGCCCCGGTCTCTGTCAGTTATGAAGGTGTTGAGGGCGTAGATGGTATTCACAGCCTCGAGCTTGGAGATGCATTCCACGGGGTCGTCGACGGGACAGACCTGCCCAGCATAGGAGTACCGGCCTTCGGTCCCGCCCACTCCGGACAGGCAGGCGTCAACCATGATGCACCTCATAGGCGGTCCCTGTGGGATGAGGGCAAGGCCGTTCCAGCCCTCAGCGTACCGCAGGAACCATTCAAGGTCCTGCCGTATGTGTGAATTGATGTTGATGTAATACCCCCTCATCGACCGTAGGGCCTCGAGAAGCTTGTTGACGAATGCCCGAGCCGGGCGGATACACTTCAACACATGCAGCACCTTCCCGATTGGAGTTGTCTTTTCGTCAGTGATCTTTTCCTCGCGACCGCCGCAACGTGGCCCCGGAGGTCCTCGAGCTTGGCCTCAGGTATCGACAGCATCATACTCCTGTCGTCGATCTCGATTCCCAGCCACGTTACCGTCTGACTGGGGGCCTGCGCTTTGTCACGGGCCTTGGGGAGGCCCAGCTCCGTGAAGAGGTCACTGGCTGCCTTGAAGTCATGGCCGGCCGTAGTCTCTTCCCTGGAGAGGATGATCAGGTCGTCGAGGTACATTACGGCCATTATGCCCCTAGATTCCAGAATGCTCACAATGGTGTCCGCGATGCACTGCATATGATAGGAGGAGGCACGGGCACCAACGGCATGAAACATAATAACGGCCAGTCTAACAGATCACAACAGAAGTTCTTATAAGCATGTGACACATCAATGGAGGACATATATGAAGCATTACCTGACGAGACGAGTCTTGCGACAAATTCGTCCACAGTGGGGAGACTGTGTTCTCGCTCCAGTCCGTAGACCAAGTTCTTGATGACGAACGAGTTAACACTGTCCTCCTGTGGAAATGTCATGTCAGTTATTACTCTCCTGTCGTCCGTGCCTCTCTTCTGACGTGTCATCAGGGGAGACACGTGACACCAGGGGGTGAAAGGGGGGTCCTCGAAGGGTCCCAGCATGTTTGAGAAGGTCCTTTCTTTCTCGATGAATTTACGGACCTGTTCCGGGTGATTGGTCCCAGGCCTCCATATTGAGATCCGAAGGGAGCTCGAGCCGAGGGCCTAACGCGTTTGGCAACCCTGTGTCCCTCACGGCCCGGTATATGGTGTGGTGCGTGTCGGCCCCCACGGCTGAGAAGTCCAGCCACTCCCTCCGGCGATGGTCTGCAAAGGCCCCCGGGTGCGTCCGGACCCCGGCCTGTTGTTTTCCAGTTTCGCAAATATATTGTATGGCGTCGATCTCCGGAGTGTTGATTTCTATGTGGACAGTGGTGCTCTCTGCAGGTGCACTAACACTAACACTAACACTAACACTGGCCACGCTGCAGGAGACAGCGGGGGCGGGGCCCGCCGGGAGTGTTTTCCGGTCTTGTTTTTGTTTTGGTCCCCACCTGCTCCACATGAGTGAGGGACCATGTGACTCCTGATGTCACGTGCCGCCGCCGCCTGATCACAGGCGGAGATGCTGGGAGCCAGGATATCCTCGTATCGCGCCTCGCTTACTCGTGGGGCATGTCCGGGCCATTTTTTTAAGCCTGTGTGTGTGGAGCATATCCGGGCTGCTGGGGTGCCGCCCGGCCACTGCTTTGAAGAGGGTATCCGGCTTGGGGCATCCAGCGTGGGGTGGGGTGGGTGCAGGTGCGGTGTGGTCGTATCTGTGCCCATACGTGAGCTTGCAGTTGCAAGCATGTCAAGAGTGTCCACACTGCCTGCTCACCGAATCACAGAAGCTACACACGTGCAGCCACCGGATGCCCCCTTCCTCCGTTGCCCATTGCAGTGGCGGTACCCCCTCTCGGTGTTGTAATCACGGCAGGGGGCTTCCCGTCCACATGTCAGGTTTCTGTTGGCTGGGTGTAGGGGCCGTCTTGGCGAGCCAGACCCTCTCCTCCTGAATACGGCTGTAGTCACACCAGTACATACGGCCGGCTTCAACCTGATCAAATACATACTTCGACTACCTTCTAACCCCGGCCCATGGGTGAGCCTGGGCATCCACTGAGACCTGTGGGAGATGGCGGAACATGTGATCCTTGTCCTCGGGGCACATGGCAAGGTCGTCTCCCAGCAGGGACAAGAAGCAACTAATATATTCCAACGGCTCGAGGGTCGACTGTATTTCTAACTTTTGATGCAATGTGTATACCCCATCACGGTCAATGAACATGTAGGGCTTAGCGGTCAATTTACAGGTATTGAGATCAGACAGCAGTGAGTGCTTACCCGTAGTACGGTCGTGCCTCATTGCCTCACGGTCGAATTCCCGTTGTAGGTACTCATCGGAGGTGTAGTTCTCTCGTAGCTGATGTGGAGGGGGTAGAAGATGCTCCGTCTGTTCATGAGCCCAGTCCGGGTCTGTGAGGCCGCGGATGCCCGTGAGCCGGTCGCCCTCAAGGCTGGGCGGGAGATCTGCATGATGGTGTCAAGTACACCATCCATTTTTTCACTCATTTTGTTCACGTCCATCCTGACATCCCCGAGACCCATCTTGAGGGCTGTGATCCTGGAGGTTCGTACACTGGTGCCCTGTTGTGAAACCGAGTCCACGTGGTCGTCATTCTGCTGCTGCAGCTGGCGCACGGTTACCTCCGAGTCGGTCTCCGTCTCCTCAGCCCGCGAGGCCATCTCCTCGGCCCGTGGGGCGGTCGCTTTTCGCGTAGTCGCTGGCATCGTATTGGCACAAATCACCACTAGATCCAGAAAGCTATTGTTTCCCTTTGTACACAGTCACCGATATTCAGGGAATATGGAGACCGGAGGTACGTAGAGGGAGATGGCCAAGAGTCTGGAGAGTAGAAAAAGTATGTCTGTACGGTGTGAGTGCAGAGTGAAGTGTGAGGGATAGTTGAGTGCGCTGGTTACGCACGTTGGTGAGCGGTGCGGTGAGAAGACGACAGGTGGCGCACGGTGGTGCTGAGTGGTGAAATGCGTCACCAGGGGGGGCAATGACCACCCCTGACCAAAGGCCATGGGTCACCAATTGCGTTCATCATATTGGCCTTCCAAGATTTTAGACCTAATCGAAACTAACACTACAGCACCCCTCATAGAGAGTAGATTACTTAAATCATTGTGCCAGAATGGTGACTCAAATAAGCATGAATTCCACCAACCAGACAAAAACATTGTGTGACGCTCATACAACGGTTGCTGGGACATATCGTGGAATTTAGTTTTTGTCTGTTTGATGGAGCATCGCGCGATGCCGGGCAATGCCCATCTGCCAGACACATATGATCTACTCTTGGTTCCTGGGTTAGTTGAGCTTCTGTTAGGGGTGGCTGGTGTGTCGCCCCAGGGTTGCTCATGGTTGCTGGAGTGTTGCTGGACCATCGGCTGTGGTTTCTCCTGAAAATAGCTTCCACTAACCAAATCTTTCAGGTGATATCCCAGCCGATGATCCAACAACCCTCCAAGGGATGGAATTATAGCGTTGGCCGAATAATTGATTTATTAGTTTTGAGGCCATTTGGCCAGACGTTTCAACCGATGTATGTCTAAAGGTCGGCTCGAAAGGTCAGCTCCGAAAAAGCTGTTGTTTGGTGGAATTCACCCTATGCGGTGGTGCTAAACTCTACCTCCTGCCAAGGTACACTGGTATAAATCACCGTAATATACCATATCAGAAAATATGCACATACTGCAATTTGTTTAGAAATGAAAGATGTAGGGTAGTCAAAATAATCCTGACATTTATGGTCAATAGAAAGAGATGGTGTACAAATGGTTGTCTTGAAGTCTCTGCAGCTTGTGTGATAGGCGGGAACTGGTGGCACTCCGAGGACAGCCACTACCAGAGGCTGTTTCCACTCTCCCAGCAGATCTTTCGCGGCGTTGGCACTTACTAATCTCTGCCTTACCCAAACACTGGTTCCTCGGGTATCCATTAAAGACAGGGGGACCTACATTTCAGATTAAAAACAGGGTAACTGACAAACGTTATGAAACTCAAACAACTCATATATGATGAGCGGGCAGGTATGAATGTTAAATTAGCTTCATAGACAGTCCAGATGTTTCGTTTTCAGCTTTATCCCACTTTATAGGCTAATGTTGATCCACATTTGATAAGTCTGCCCCGTCGAGTGAGCATATTAGTTATGGTGTAGGAGAGACATAGAGGTTGACTTCTCCCTACCGCTATCACAACCACAATGCAGTGAGCTTTGCCAGGCGCGTTCGAGTCCCGCGCTTTAGCCTTCCGACCCCGTTTCGTCGATTCCTATTGGATGATTATTGTTTCTTGTTTGAGAGATGGCTTGTTATTGGTCCTGCCCCGTTCCTACCGGTACCCTGTGCATGTGCCAGTATGTTTTTCTATGGGGCTCTTAGTGTATTCTATGGTTCCTATGGGGTGTCTTTTCTTTTGTATCTTGTTTTGGGGATTTTGTGTGTATGCAGATGGCATCTGCACAGCTGTTCCGCCCCTGAATTGTTGTGAAAGATGTTGACCGCGTCGAATCTTTTGGTAATGTCCATTTTATCTTTTGAGCTAGATGTCATCCAGCACTTTCTAGAGAAGGAAGTTGGTTTTTTTTGTTAAACAAGTTTTTGTTTTATGATTATAATTATTGGAATTGTTCTAATGAGATTTTGAAGATGCTTATTTATATATATAGATATTTTTTAAGATGTTGAAAGTAATAATTTTTTTTTTTTTTTGGTTTTAATCGGTATTCCGTGTGTGGGTTGATTTGAGAAGGAACAATCGTCCGTTACTCTCCGTGTTCTTCTTTTTTGGGGTTTGTCAAAGCTGTGTGAGTCTGTTGTGGACCGAGGAATGTTACGTCCACTGGTCTCTTCCTGTGGTTTGTTTGTATTCCTTTCTGGTTATTTGGTGGCATCTTGTTAGTGTGTATTGTAAGGCTGTGTTCTGTAGATATCCTCGCTGCTGTATTTTTCTTCCTGTGTTTTGTGATTGGCACTCGTTGTTTATTGGTGAGGGGTCATTGTGGTTTCGACCATTGTCTGGTCTCGTCAGGTGAGCTGCGATAGAGTTTCTTTCTTGTAGGCATGTGGTCTTTCTACCTCCAAGTCTTGGCGGCAGGGGATCGGGTGGCTAGTTCTGGAGGCTCCCACTGCATCCAGCCGTGTTGCCTATCTGATCCTAACAAATGCATCTGTTGTGGTAATTTTTGTTAGTTATGTTGACAAACAAAACTCTGCAACCCATGAGGTGCTTCCCACCAAAGAAAGTAATCTCTAAGATAAGGTTTGACATAGCAAATGACAGAAATCAGTGTAAATTATTTACCATATAAATATGTGCATCTCTATAAACAAGTAGAACACAAAGTACTGGCCCAAAAGCCCTAAGAATTAAGGGTATTTGAAAAACTAACGGATGGGACAGATTTTGTTCCAAACAGGCAGATCGGTGCAGAGATACAAGCAACCACAGGAAGAAGAGCACAGAATCTCTGCGAGGAGAGTGGCTTGTTTCATATGCATTCTCATCAGTAGGACTAAAACCAATTGAAATGCACATGTTTCTCACTGATTGCATTACCCTATCCCCGGATGAAAGTAGAGAAGCAGTAGCTGGGAGTATAAAATTTTATTAAATTTTATGTAGTAAAATGCAGTAAAATGTTTATGGCGACCTTACTGGACGACATATTAATATGTAATGTGAATATGAAGGTAAGTAAAAGTAGATATATGATAATTGACGGTAGAATAGTGGTCAATTATTAATATATTAATATATGATATACAATAGAGTTGTATAGACAATACATACGTAATTGTATAATAAAATGAAAATGCCAAAAAGCCAGTGAAGGTGAGGGGGGGGTGGGAAGAATTATGAGTCTTTGTTTAGGGACCGAATTAGAGCAAGGTTAACAGCCTTAGCGTCGGTGTCCTTGATATAAACTCGGTGAGCATTTGAGTTCCAGCCGCCATAGCGCTGGATGGATAGCTCTGGCATACCCGCTTGGTATGCCTGAGTAGCGGCAGCCTTACGGAGGCTGTAGAGTGTATAGTCGGCAGGCTGACGTGCAGTGAGGAGGAGGCCTTTCCACTCCTTGCTGAGGGTCCTGGTGGTGAGTACTTGGCCGTCGGCCAGTAGTAGGAATGGGTCCTCGGGGTTGGCCGTAGGGGCGGCCGCGATCATCTTCCTGATCGCCCGCTATCCTGGGGTGCGGATTTGTTGCGCCTCATCGCCTCGAGTGCATGTCTCACCCTGAAGTCCTCCGTCGGCGCGACGTCCCCCCCCGTCAGACGCAGGTGCGACCGCACGTGGGATAGCTGGTTCGCGACCGTCGCCGGCAAAGGGGCGTGGTCCGCGACGTACTCGAGGTACGCCGTGTCAAAGTCTCTCGAGGTTAGGTGAGCCCTGCTGAGCGCGTCGGCCACGGTATTGAGGGCACCCGGGATGTGGGTATAGACGAAGTCTACCTGTAGTCTGGCTTGTACCATCCAGGCTTGACGGGCACACTCGGCCAGGACGGGGTTCCGGGCGCGTCCCGACCGGAGTGCCTGGACGGTCCCCATGTTGTCACAGTAGACCTCCACCCGGGTGCCACGGTCACGGTTTATGAGGAACGTGCACATCGCGTAGACCGTGTTCAGAGCCTCGAGCTCCGCGATGCGGGTAACAGGGTCGTTCACCGGACAGACCTGGCCGGAGTAAGAATACCTCCCGTCCGTTCCTCCGATGCCAGACAAGCACGCGTCCACGATCAGGCACTTGGTTGGGGGACCTCGCGGTATCAGGGCATGGCCGTTCCAACCCTCGGCAAAGTGCAGGAACCACTCGAGGTCCTGCCGCATCTCCTAGTTGATATTGATGTAGTAGCCGGCCATACCCCGGAGGGCCTCGAGCAGCTTACTCACAAAGGGGCGTGCCGGCCGGATATTCCTGTTGCACGCGTGTATAGAGTGCGTGCACATCCGCCCTACCAAATCACAGAAAGAGCAAACATGAATCCATTTGATCGCCCCGTCTTGGTGCCCATTCCGTAGGTGGCAACCTCTCTCGGAGTTGTACCCCCTGCAGGGTAGCTCTCGAGCCCCGTCCCTGCCTCCGTCTTGACCGTTAGGGGCGCTGGTGGCGGCCGTCATGGCTAGGCATACGCGCTCGTCTTGTACACACGCCCGGCCTCCACCTGATCAAAGATGTAGTTTGACCACCTCCTAACCGCGGCTCAGGGCCGTGTCTGGGCATCCACTGATACCTGAGAGAGATGCCTGTACATATCCCGGCGGTCTCCCTCTGGTACGGCCCTGTCGTCCTCCATCATGAGCAAGTACGCGCTAACGTACTCCATGGGTCCCAGGCTTCCCCTAACCTCGAGTTTCTGAGACAGCGTGTAGAGGCCTTCACGTTCAACATACATGTATGGTTTAGATATCAACTTTGATACGGTCAAATCAGATGTGAACCTACCGGCCGTACGATCGTGACGAATTCCCTCACGGTCCATCTCTCGCTGGAGATGATCCTCGCTCACGTAGCGGTCACGAAGCTGTCTCAGTGGGGGTAGCCGGGAGGCTTGATCCTGGGCCCAGTCTCTCGTGCGGTCCTCGGCCGTGGAGCGTGCCTCTCGTACCGTGGGTTGCGTAGCTCTGGTCGGCGACCGTTGCCGTGCCATGGCCTGCATCGTCTCAAACATGCTCTCCATGGTTTTACCCATCTTCTCCATGTTCGACTCGAGTTTGGAGATCCTAGCCGTCTTGACCGTTTGCCCGCTGTCCGAGACCGACTCGATGTTCTCGTTAGAGGACTCGGCCGTTCCTTGGAGAGTGGCCTCCGACTCAGCCGTAGCCTCCGGCGGCTTCGATGTGCTGGGTATCGGGTAGTTCCTCGTAGTTGGTCCCATTTTTCTCCTTTCTGTGTATAGCCTTGTATCGCGTGTATGGTGTGCTTGCCCATACTCGGGGAGTAGGGGGCGAGAGCACGTGGCCAAGAGACGATAAAAGGTACTGGAGTATGTGTGTACTGCAGGACGGGTGGAGGAGAAGTGAGGCCGGGTGACGGACCGTGGTGGCGCTCGTGACTGCGCAGTAGGTGAGAAAGCCGCGAGGGGGCAGGAGGGGCGCTCGTGTCGCGCGGTAGAGGGGGACACAGGGGGAGGCAATGACTACCCCTGAGCCAAACTCATGAGTAACCCATTATTCTGAGATAGCAAATGAATCATGCAATTTTAATCATGTAAATTTACGAATAAATGATGATTGATTTAAATAAACATGATTGGTTATTTTCAACTAATTTCAAAATGGTAAATGGGATTATTGCTATAACAATAATCCTTTAAACTGGATTCCTAGTCTCCATTCCTGTATGTAATTACTTGACTTAAGGAATGTCACATTTTGTGAAATGGGACTGAATTAGGAATATTCATATGCTAGCTGTCATCCGCATGTAAAACGTTTTCACTGACCTCCTGTTGCCAGCCATGGGCAATCTATATATATACAGATTTCTTTTTTTAAGTGGTCCCCTTTAACAGGTGATATCTAATCGGTTGCTGTGACCTCTAGAGGTAGATAAGACACGACAACATTTTGCAGTAAATTAAGTCATATTGTATCTCGCCTAGCATTGAGACGAGGTTCAGATTTATCATACATACAAGAATGGAGATTGATAAACCTAATTGGTGGTTGTGTCAAACACAAATATCACTGCAAAAAGAGAAAATAAATCGAGTCAAGTCCACAATCTAAGTTGAGCAAGTCGATGGGAACCCCTTCGGAGTAGTATGCTGATCTTGTTGTCTGGTTGTGGCAAGACACTGTTTACTCCAGTCTGACAGCCACAGTTATGGTCATACACAATCGTTTCTCTACTATGCTTATTAGTGTTGCAATATGAATAAATGTTAACATACATGCACATAACCACATAACGTGGTTGTCGGTGTTTGGAGGGACCCCGGAGTGTCAAGAGGTACAGTCACAGGGCGGAGGGGAGCCGCGAAACTCGCATCGGTGTACCAGTTAGAAGGGGATTCCCCAGTTTCGATGCTGCAGACATGGTTCAAAACTGGGTGTACACGTCAGTCTAGGCAGTTGCAGAGAGATAGCAATGCAGACAACATCTTGTGGTAAGTAATGTTATTGTGGGTATGTATATGTATTGCATTAGATTAAGCTAGAATCGGTGCAAGCTGGCTGCAATGTATTGTCATATACGAGCTATTTATCCCACCCCTGATATTCAATTCGCTGGTTCCCCGGTCATCCACCAGTCGGAAACATGGCGTGTATGGCGTGTTGAGTATTTTGATTTAAAGGCATATCGGATAATTTGGTACGATGATCTCAAAGTGTTGTAGAATACATACCTAACTTAAAATCTGGGGGTCACCATTCTTGTTTTTGATTTAGAGATAAATTTTCTGATAATTCTATAATAGAATATATAGAATTTATAAAAGGTTGCTTTACTTAGTAAGGTTGGATAGCCTGGACAAAATGGTAAATTTAGATAAGAATGAATCGCAAAAAAACAGTTTTGACTGATAATTGACAATATATAAAAAATACTGTCAATTTTTTGGTGGGGTTGAACGCTTGATATGAGGGCATTTGCCTGGGTTGGGGTATGTGCCTCGAGGGGGGGGGGCGTTTCTATTTCAAGGATTCACTTTATTGTGAATCACCCACATAATAAGGGCAGCTCTTGCAGTGCCATGACTGTAGGGTGGGGCCCATCATAATTACATATAAATTGATGATATTTGTATTCAATATCGCCAGAACGAGCATCTTCCGTAATCGCCAATCACTTTTCACATTCATGCAAATATTGACGCCTATTATACTTGATAGGAAGAAATGTTTATTCGAAAGTTATTTTTCATTCAAGTTTACAGTGCTAGGAATTTCTACCCATAAAGAATGAGATAGAAAGTGAAAGTAATAGAATCTTTACACAAGTTCCAGTGACGGTAGGGTGGTGTGGGGGGTAGCTGAGAGGGGTATAGTAGGATGATAGATGTTCTGGGGCTAGCAAATTGTATAACCACGAATTTTCCCACATATTCTGACCACACAAAAAATGGATTGCGACACATTGCAATATAGATCCAATGGGAACATAATAGCCATAACTACATGATGCCTATTGGTATACTATATTCTATGGACCACATCGATAACACTTATCATCCTTTCGAATATTAGTGCTATGTATGATATAGGCATAATAGTGTATTTTCTTTTTATAATTTACAGGTCCTTCCTACCAGAGAATGGATTTTGGTTTAGATTATCACTGGCATTCCGGGGCCAAACTTCAGGATTTTCTTTGTCAGTTTCACAAAGACCACGCCTTTTTCCCGCAAAAGGATATTTGTGCTGCGCAACGCCATTATGAGGACATGATGAGTCACATCCATGATGACCTCAAGGCACATGGCATTGCCCTTCGGTTTGAGTTCGTTGGAAGCTCAGCAGAGGGCCTCAAGGTGGCATCCACTAATATTGAGTTTGACATCATGATGATACTGCCAGGTGGGCATGAGATTGACGTCAGGAAAATCCAACCTTTATATGCAAAGTTGGAAACAATGTCGAAGTGTGAGATTCTGTCAAAGATCTCTGATCCCAATACGAAGTTATTGATGCCAAAGAAAGCAGGCCAGTATTTCTTCAGCAAGCTACAGTTGGCACTGAATGCCAACCCGAGATTGGAGAGGATAACTAAACTCATCAATCATGGTCCAGCTGTGCAGATTAATGTATACAGACATCCGAATTTTAAGAAAGAACCAAACCTGTTCTTCTCCGTTGACCTAGTACCAACTGTGCATGTAACCAGTGGCAAATACAAGGGTCACTACTACGTGGCCAAACCTATCGCAAGTGATATTGGATACGACACTGGAAAGGCGGCGGTGGCTTGGAGAAGATCATTTTCCTTGGATGAAAAGTCACTGATTAAGAATATTGATGATGACGATGAATGTCGCAAACATTGCTCACGGATACTGAAGGTATGTACCCAACAAAAGAAGTCCCCATCTAAGATTTTATGACTTTATCGCACTTTCGTATTTCACCAAATGTCTTCCCACCCTTTTATTTTATCTGATGTTACATTTCTTCTCGCTCATGAAAATCCATTAGACATTAATACTGCTTTCAATCTGAAACACCCTTAATATTTACATAGGTTAAGTATTAACTTATTGTAATATTCTTAGATTATACAATGGGCAATTACCACCGTGAATTTCTCATTTCCTCCATCTTTCCGACTCGACTTGGTGTATTGGTGTCCTTTTAACATATCAATTGACTTTTTTCCCCAATAATTATTCACCATTCAAGTTTAAGACGTCCTTAATGATGGGTCTAATCAATGATTTAGATAACTAAAATGTATACGAAGTAAGGAGGTCGATATCAATCATTTAACTTATTACTAAGTACTAAAGTACTATTACCAAGTACTAAAAGGAAAAAAGGGAAATAATCGCAGGGCTCTGTTGGTGTATACATCTAATCACTCTTTTTCTGTATTTGTTATATCAGCGATATAATTCGAATGTGTTTTTCAATATTTTTACCAGGTTCTACGGGACAAAGAACCAATAATAGGACAGATCAACTCCTTCATGATAAAAACGGTTCTTCTGTCCATTGAGAGGGGTGACAAATACCTGGATTGGCGAATGTGGAACTTAGGCAGACGGTTTATGGACATATTAAAGTACCTCTCAACTGCCCTGGAACAATCATACTTGCCTCATTATTTTACCCCGGAGGTCAATCTACTGGAAGGGTTAACTTTAACCCAACAGGAGGCCATAAACTACCGACTGAAGGAATTCATTCGAAATGACCAGTCCCTTTATCAGAGACTTGACACGGCCTAAGCAGATGTCAGATATACAGCTCTGTTTTATAAATGAATGACAGCTTCATCGATTAATTACAATATACATAATTCGGAAGAGAGTCATGCTTATATACAGTAAAACACCGCTTAACGGACACCCCGCGTTAACGGACACCTTCGGACGGAACGGTTCCCTATATTAGATGTTTATTTAACCCCGTGTAAGCGGTCACCCCGCGTAAGCGGACACTTTGGCCCGGAACAGTTGTAGTAATCACGAGACCATCAAATTGCATCAAAAACATAGCCATGCATCACTTGTTATACGCATCAATAGAGTTATAATCTTGCACATTCTATGAGGCACTGATCACTGTGTGCGCTCACCTGAGGCCCGCACGGTAGATTGGCCACCACCTCTGTTTACACTGTGTTCCAACTAAGAGGTTGGTAACGTTAAACCCTGGTCGTGTCCACGGATTCTCACTCTCAGACCTAGTAGCTTTCTTTATTTTTGGATTTTTAGAGCTAAGATCCTCATAATGAAATATTCATAGCTGACAAAATTGATAATAAAGTCTACCTTTATGTTTATTTGATTAAAAATACACACAAAGGGAAATATAAACATGGAAAAATGGTTTCAAGAGTGTGAATTGATACATTCTCCAACCATAGGTCCAGGTCACATAAAGGATCTGCTGGGAGAGTAAGAGACACATACAGGTGGTGGATCAAGGCGGTTGGACCACAGAGTAAAAATAGATACAGAGTAAAAATAGATACACAGAGTAAAAATAGATACCAACCCCTAACTCCCAACCGAAAAATAACTAAAATGAAGTGCCTTTACCCACTGCAATGGCATTAGATACCCACTACCACGCCATGTCAAGGCCCCTGTCAATTTAACGTGACCAGAGCTAACGTAGTGTAGCTCGGGTGGCCAGTGTACCCGCACGGGTGTGGAGTGGTTAGTTAATTAGGGGGCCTAAGTATACGGCAGGTGGCGCCTGGGTGCCTTTTATATATAAATACGCCTAAGTATGTATTTCTCACATATATATATTAAAGTAGTTTGTACATATAAGACAAAAGTGTGTTTGTCTAAAATTTGTATAAATGAGTGAATGGAAGATTGTGATTTTTTTTGTCAAATGTATTGTCCTTTTCTGTTATATTTAGACGCCAGCGTGGAAGATCGTCTGGAAACACATGAATGTCAGTAATGTCTCTAAATGTGCTTGAATAAATTTTTAAAAAAAGAGAATATCTTGGACCAACACGTCTCCTTATCATTACCTTTTTATACCTGGAACACCATTTTACAACTTTCTGCCTCATTCTCTTATCTTACAGTCAGACACTTGAATGCCTAGACATTCGCCTTGTCCGTTCGATCCGTTCACTCTCCAACCTAATCTTTGGTAAATGCCTATGCATTGTATAGTAACCCGGTGTATACCTATGCTAGGAGAGTGATCGTGACTGTATGGCGTCATTGCTAAATGTCATCGGTTATAGTTTCGGGTCCATGCATATCGCTGGACATTTGTATTGTACAAGTTTAAATTTGAACCATGGAAATGTCCGCAATTTCTTGTCTTTTGTCCCTGTGAATGTCTACAAGTCAGGCGGCAAAGGGAACGTTTGATTATCCTCGTCACTCTGTTAAAAGCGTGATCCGTACTCCCAGTTAGTAAAAGCAGAAGACCTCTGTCCACTTCTCTGGTAAAATTGAGACATTCACTCACAGGTATAAATGGATAAAACTTTTCCGGGTGGAAGAATCCCAAAGTTACGAGGTGAAGATCTCGCAAATTACTTAATTACCCTTGTCCGCGCTCAGTAATTTCATAGTGGAATAAGCCTGAAGTTAGTCACACATTGAATACAGAGAACAGGTTGCAAGATGAGATTTGGTTATAATGGATATTTATTCATGGTAAGGTGTAAAGAATACAGGAAAATCTAAAACATACGAGACAAAAATATTGTCTTAGAGACACTTAGCATGTCTAAATTCAGAACACAATGATAACAGTGTATCACTATTGGGGACTTCACAACTTTACATGAGGCATACTGTGCATGCTTTGCATCATGGACATGAGCAAGTCCATCCTACAGATTTACACATACCTACTGTATTGGACTTATGCAAGTTAATTTCAGTCATGAATATCAAATATGAACCTATGTATGGTTACACAAGATAGTTTATAGGAATTGTACTTGCAGAGTCCCATAAATGTGTCACATCAGGATCAGTAAAATCCCGGGTAAAGGGTTTATATTCCTCCACCAATCACCTCTGCTATAATAGACACATAAGACATGTTTTTCCTTATTAGGTACAGCAACATCACATTTATGGTTACTACACGTATATACGATAATTATCTATATATGACTTCCTACAGATATATATCAGTATACGACACAAATATATAAGGTATATGCCTTGATAGAGGGCACACACTTCAGACACCTAGTGGACTACCCGGGTACTAGCATTGAAGGATATGCCTTAACAGGCGTACCTTACACTGGCCGCCAGAGTTACACGACGTTAGCTCTGTTGGGTTAAATCCAGACCATTTTGACCCAGAAGCTGCAAGTGTCCGTGACTCTCCCTGCAGAGCCTTTGTAAGACCTGGACCTATGTTTGAAGAGTAATATTTCTCAGTCTTAGCCCCATTTCACTTACACTTATTTCGGTTTGTGTGTATTTTGAATAAAATAACTATAAAATCTAATTATTATCAATTTGGTAAACTGTGAATATTTCTTGATAAGTGTTTCTGCTCTCAGAGCCCATCTGTAAATAATGATTCTTGGTCTGAAAGTGAGAATTCGTAGACACAATGTGGGTTTAACCATACCAACCTCTGGAGACAGAGTTGGCGGCCAATCTAACGCGTACCTTTGATTGTGTATGTAGGTCTGTTTTCCAGATTGGTACAATCGCATGTTTTAATGTCATTCTACCTGTTTTGTGTTCGGTTGTTATAAGATTTGACGAACATTTATAACAATTGAAAGTATGCACATAGTAAATCATAGTTGTATATATGTATATAGATGTTTACGAGGGCCCCCCTTATAGTTGTACCCTGGACCATCAATGTCGGTGGTTGTACGTGTGAAGTTGGTCCGCACTCCACCTCGTTTGACTGCTACGAAATTCACTCACCTTTGCTTTGTGAATTACTCCGCGGTCAAATTCAGTGGAGTATGGACCAAGTTATTTTCATCTCATTTGGTTTCCTTCCAACTACTGCCCAGAACACTATAGTCCTCATTAGTATGACGTCATTCTACCCGCCCCAACACTCTGGTGCCAAACATTGGGATATACCTTCCTGACTTCCACAATTGGCAAGACCAAACATCTCAAACTCTTTTGTTCTGCAGAATATTCAATTCAGATATTGGACTGCAAGGTTGGCAAGAATGTTGTGAAACCAAATATGGGTGGCTTTAGTATTACCAGTGAACATACTAATCTTCAAGTCATAGCTTAGTTCTAAAAGATGTTTCTTGTTAAATATGATCTCAACTTTCTCACCAGATGTCAATGTCATGAGATAGCAAGGAACTCCCAATGATAACGTCAAAGGTAATGCAGCCTATTGTACACAAGACCCTCGGGCAGGTCCTAGAAAGTAAAAAAAAATCCAATACATGAAAAGCAAAATTTCACAACAGGTCCTGGGAGTAAATGACCTATCATCGGCTTGACCGATCATGTGTCTTCCCATGGTTATCACCTATTTTGTATTATAAAAACAGTCGTATGATACAGTTTTACCAGTGTATTAGGGGCCGCCCATAGATGATATCATGCTGCGGGAAGGAGGGAGGTTTCCAGTATCCATGACCGAGCATGACAAGGGCTGTATGACAAAACAGGTTGGGGGGTCAAAAATTTTCAAAATAGCATGACATCATTTATGGACATCCCTTCATCTTACATAAACCCTTACCAATCATCCTAACCAATATCAAATCAAATATTCTCCCTTGTTATCACATACTATAGCGTATTTTACAATTTCTCCTCCCATTTAATGAGATAGACGGTAACAACGCAAAGGAGAGGAGTCATTCAGGGTGAACTATAAAATTTAGTTAATCTAAACATTCAAAATACAGCACCAAAAGTGCATGTGTATTATCCTTTCAGGAAACTCATTCACATCACTTAAATTACATTTTCAAATGTGTCGCACAATACGGCTCGCGACAGTCTGTTATGGTACGGAGATACAAGGCATTTATTAAACTTTTAGACGACATTGTTTCTCTTTGTTTATACCGAATGTATAAATGAATCGTGTTATCTGTTATGGGAAGAGGGGACTCGTGTAGCTGCAAAGAAAGGTTTCTGATAATGTTTAAAGATAAAAAGATCCTAGAAAAGTCGCAGTTGATGGTGCATCAATGAGGTTAAAGTAAGACCAATGAAGTATAGATTGGCCTGTCATCTAAAGATACTTAAACGTGACAAGCATCTTCCCCAGATAATTGAGTCAGCAGAAATCCTGGGATGTTATTTAAATTGTCTGTAATCTGCCTTCATAATACCCTTCTTCCATAACAATTCGAATGTGTTATCTTTATGTTGATGGTCGAGCGTTTTTATGACATTGTACATCGAATGGAAATGAAGGATCTTAAAATCAGAGAATTGTGTTAACCAACTAAGTACCTCCTTTGATGATGGACCATTAACTAGATCTTTAGGTGTGAATTGAACCTTGATGTGTGCTAAATTTACGGATTGAAGCTTGGTGATTATTGTATTTGTTTTTATCAAAATGGTGGGCGACTGTGACGAAAGGACTTCCTTAGGTACTAGGGGGTGACTGAGGAATACATGTTCCCTGTAGGCATTGGCGAAAGCCTTGTTGAAAGTTCCCATATGAAGGTGGGTGTTGAGACTGCAGTGTGCCATTGTGTGTCTGAGACGGGACGTTATTTTACATGCGTCATATTTACACCCATAGCAGTGAAACTTTGGTAGAATGACAATACGGCCTAATAGTTTTGACAGAGTTAATGCATCTTTAAGGGCATTTAATTCAATACTTGTTGTGCTTGCTCCGAAGTCAAATGGGTTTTCATAGACTAGATACTTTGCACTCTTATTTGAGTAATACCCATTTTTATCAACAAACCACATGAGATGTTCCTTGAAGCGATATTCCTTTGCTGCAGCAGTTACTATCCAGTTATTGTGTATCATGACACAGGTTTTGCACGGATTGTCTCCAGCAAACATCCTATGACCAGCCTCAAAGTATGAAAAACCATTGGGGAAGTTGGCAACTGAAAGAATTATATATTTAATCTTCCTTGCCTTTTGCATACTCTCCATAGTCCTGTCTAGAGTCTTTTGATTAGACAACTTTGGTTGCTCTTTGGCCATCCTCAACGCAGTCTCATGCAGTGTTATGGATGGTTTTGTAGGTTTTGCGAGATAGAATCCACTGTTGCCTTCGATTTCATCACTAGTTATCTGAATGTCGCAGTCTTGACAGGAGAAGAACTTAAATGGGTTCCTTAGAAAAACAATGTCGACATCAACAAACAAGACAGTGTAATGGAGTTTTAAAGCTTCATGAACAATTATCGTTTTTATGTGCGTTTTTCTGTTAAACGCACTGGTTCCCCAATCACTTGATGTCTTCCCCTCTTGGCTATTGAACATTGTAAAATGAGCAATGCCATTTTCCTCAAGGACTTTACTGGCTTCATTATCACAGCTTACATACAAATAGTTACTTAGATTTAATGGTTTAAAGGAAGTAAAGTAGAGATTCAAAGCCAGGTCGATAAAACTTGAATCTGTCGTAGTGAGGATAATCACCCGGTCTTTATTGGCATGGTCGTGTAATGATTCAGCATATGTCTTCGTTTTATTGAGATCGAGAATACCTTGTTTTTCCCTGGTAGTCCCAGTCGTATTCTTCCCAAATGGCTTTAGGGTACTTGGGTGTATGTTTTGAGGGGTGTTCCCAGCTCCACAACCACTTAGAAATATACTGCAGCGAAGTGAAGGAAAGATGACAATGATGACCAACACTCCCAAAGCTAAAATCAGCCGCGTCCTTGGCTTGCATAAATTTAGGTTGACTGAAAATGAAAAGAACAAGGAAAATGTTAGATGGATCATTCTTAAATATTGTCCACGAACAAAGAGACATATAAAATGAACCAATTATCTAAAACAAAATACTCAATGTTTATTGGAGCATTCAAGAACTGTAAATCTGTTTACATATGAATATTTAGATGTCCAAAGTTATGAAAATCTATTTTCTATAGCTGTTTATCTTTCGGAATTCTCTTAAAGTGCTCAATAGAATTAGAGATGGACAACATTTATCTGCAATTAGCATGTGAACCTCTTCTACTGTTCTTGAAGTACAGTAAACCGAATTGTGAGATGTATAGATGGCCGAATCAAGAATCCCTTTAATCAACTTTATTCCATAAAATATCTTAAATAAAGCAAGTCAAGCTTTTGAGATACCAGATTATACTTATAGTCATGGTGCCCAACTGTATTTTTGCATTGTCTTTTTACTGTCTATTATATCTGTCTAAATATTCAGGGTGAGGACCATCTTCAAGACGGATCAGTGTGGATACTGACATTACTAGACTATTATGTATAAGGTGGTACCTGTTCTATAACAAAAATAGCAAGCGCTATCAAGACACATTTTACATTTCATCAAAATTAGTTGAATCGGTCTCTGGAATAATCTTCCGAGTACAATTCAAAGAGTACATAGAAAGGATTCATTTTAAGATAAGTTAAAAGAAATTATGCGGTTAATTTCAAAAGATGATGCATCATTTATGTGAATCATAAGATTCTTATGTATTCAAATGTAACAAATGAGATTACTAGGGTTATGGACAATGCTAGAATACCGGGTCTTAATGACTTGAAGCTTAACCACCCTGAATTTCTTGTCTGGTTGTAGGTGGGATGACCAAAACCATTGTACGTTATATGTGTGATATCAAGAATATACACATGTATGGGTTTGTTATACAAGTCAAAGAATATAAAAGAAACATGTTAAACGAACGAATAATTATAGTCTAGCTCTTTTGTGATACTTTTTCAGAGGCAAAAAAAAGAAGTTACATAACGTTTTTATTCGTATTAATTCTTACTGAAATAGTGAAAAAATTACCTGGTAATATGCTTGGGAAACATTTCATAAGGGAAATATATGTGTACCTCCTGAGGTAAGCTTTGAAACTTTGCAAAAATAACCTACAACGACTCAAATTTGGTTGTGAGTGAATAAGATATATGTTTTAAATGCAATGAATTTATGTAAAAAAAAAAAAGTTTTAATTATGGATATACTTAATAATTTGCATTGATGTTGGCTCGTATGCATTCCTTGTATTCATCCGTAACCTGTTAGCTGTAATTTTGTACTTCTTTATGAATTATCAATATATTTTCATTGATATAAAGAAAAATCACAATACAACATTAAAGCAAATTGAAGAACATAGAACCCACATATGACAGTTTAGGAAGGTGAACACATAAATACAATCATAGGATACACTCTTTTGATGAGTTTTCTGCCAATTTCAACAACGTTATAAGCTAAGCAAAGTAGTGGCCCAAAATATCAGTAAAATTTTTGAAAGAAGCATGGCATATTAAATAAATCAAATGGTGGTGGTTTATCTGCATGTGAGAGAGTAAATAAATATCTTGAATAATCATAAGCTTATACTCTAACTTTGGTCATTTATCACAGATAGGCAATTGATTCAATTTTCTAATATTTCCTTTAATCATGTGAAATGAAAATTATAAAAATCTGAGATAGTTCCCCAACTGAATCTAATAAACTTCATGAGAAAATGATCAAATTTGAAATCTCTAACATGATTTGTTGTTCTTCATAGTTCTGCATAGGCCTCAGGTACCTCTCTACTATCAAGGGGTCTCGAAAGCCACTGTCAGTCGTAGTTTGGAGGATGTGGTAAATTACTTAAAATTTCTACAAGTTGATCCCTTGGCCTGAGACGGCATTGAAGAACTAAGAGACAGCTGCTGTTTTTCACGAGAAATCAGGAGAACCGGGATGCATTGGCATAGTAGATGGGGCACATATATATGGCTATATGAGCACTAGTCCACAATGTAACAAAAGTTAATCCATGTGAAATTCATATTTGCAAAAGACACAAAATAGCCAGGAAACTAGCTATTTACAGACTATATATGAAGTGTTGCTTTTTTCTACTGATTTTAGCAAATGATTTAACAAAATATATCTTCAGATGGTCTGCGACTCCAAACTGTGTATAACGCACATCGACCCATCATATATGCTTGTTCTGTTGGTGATGCCTTCGTGTTCAATGTTTCTAATATCCAGCAACAGGGTGATGTCGGCATGCTTCAGAATTTCTATCTGCTTGGTGATTCCGGGTAAGTACCATGATTTGATTATTTGTTAGTCTATATCGCTGTTTTTTTGTTGGATTTTTTTTGTTGGCAATACGCCTTCCAAGGTTTCTTATATCAACTTCTTTCCAGCTACCCACTCAGGCGAAAATTGTTTACTCCAATTGCTGCTCCTGCGCATGAGACTTTCAATAGATGACTTCGTGCATCACATGCTCTTGTGGAACAAAGTATTGGTATTCTTTAACAATGGTTCGGAGCTATCTGCTTGATCATATTTTGTTTCTTGGAGGTTAATTGTTTCACGATTACAGTTCTTTGTTCCTTATTTAAAGATATAGTTTCTTTGTCATTTGGTCACCATTACTGATTTTAGCAAATGATTTAACAAAATATATCTTCAGATGGTCTGCGACTCCAAACTGTGTATAACGCACATCGACCCATCATATATGCTTGTTCTGTTGGTGATGCCTTCGTGTTCAATGTTTCTAATATCCAGCAACAGGGTGATGTCGGCATGCTTCAGAATTTCTATCTGCTTGGTGATTCCGGGTAAGTAAAATGATTTGATTATTTGTTAGTCTATATCGCTGTTTTTTGTTGGATTTTTTTTGTTGGCAATACGCCTTCCAAGGTTTCTTATATCAACTTCTTTCCAGCTACCCACTCAGGCAAAAATTGTTTACTCCAATTGCTGCTCCTGCGCATGAGACTTTCAATAGATGACTTCGTGCATCACATGCTCTTGTGGAACAAAGTATTGGTATTCTTTAACAATGGTTCGGAGCTATCTGCTTGATCATATTTTGTTTCTTGGAGGTTAATTGTTTCACGATTACAGTTCTTTGTTCCTTATTTAAAGATATAGTTTCTTTGTCATTTGGTCACCATTATGTTATTACTATAGCCACTGTTGTCATTTTATAGTCAGGACTCTTTTGTTTGAGTTATTCATC